>JAKGSA010000747.1:345782-413858 GCA_033558755.1 Philaethria dido
TTTTTTTTCTATATTCTTTGTTTCTGAACGTGTCTTGTCAATTGAAAGATATCGACATTTCACTTCAGCCTTCGACTATCTATTTGTAATAGGGTCGGAGGTACAGTTTCTCGTAAACTGTGAAAGCCGTCTGCCAACAAAAATGGGAAATGCCCATATATGGCGGACGAGTGGGGTGGGATCATATGTTACTATTTTACGGTACGTGTGGCTTAAAATGTTACGGCGTTTAGCGCTGTTTGAATACTGTGAAATTAGCGGCAATTTAGGTCACATGTATTGTATTTTGTTTTATGGCAGTGTGTGACATCATTTTGTATATTACTTAAACTTTGGGTGGTTAGAAAAGTTACCCGCTCCGCCGTCAGAGGTCAGGAGGTGGGGAAGGTGGTATTACTGTGTAACAATAAAAAAAAATTGAGACAAAGATACAATTACTTTTTTGGAAAATAAAGTAAGAACTGTTTTTACGTCACAATTAACCATCCGTAATCAGTATCGCCATACCTTTCTTGTTGTTTAGGTATTTTTAATACTTTTAAAACGCAATTTAAAGAAATTTAATGATGAAAAAAAAAAAAACAAGTCTATTTAAATATTTAAGTCACACACTGCTATAAAATATATAAAAAATATAATATATACAGTGGCGGATTTACCAACAAGCGAAGGCTGAGTAGGTTGAAGCGTAGAACGGCAAGTCAAACCCCTATTGGACGCCAAGGCTTCATTGTAAGCCAGGTTTTCCCCTTTCCCCAAAATGTGGTGATTCCGATGGCGGACTACTATATTGTCCCCGACTTCCATCTGTATCCTCTAGGCCGCCAACGCATCTACAACGTCTCTGGTGTTGTAGATGTCCATGGGCGAAGGTAATCACTTACCATCAGGTGGTCCTTCTGCTCGTTTGCCATCCGTTATCCATAAAAAATAATTGCACACGGGCGCTACACGAGCTAAAGCCGCTCCTGCGTACAATGTTGCAAAAGTAATATTGCTAGCAATTCTATGCATGTCCCTGATCGGTCTTGCACCCGTAAGAGGTAAAAAATAACAAAAAGGTCAAGGACTTAACAGCCCGTTCCTTGAAAATCCGCCACTGAATATATGAGCCGTTGATTTTGAAAGTGAGACAACTCTATTTAGTAAAAAAAAATAATTGAAGCTGAATCTTATTACGAATTAACATAATTTTATGTTTTTAATCAAAAAAAGTAATGACATAAAATGGAGTTGTCTCGCTTTTAAAAATGGCTCATATATTTATAGATTAGCTATTTATTTTATTTTTATTATATATAAATATATATATATATATATATATATATATATGTATCAGTGGCGAAGCGTCCATATAACACGATATCCATCGGCTTACATTTTGTAAATTATAATAAATTAGTGGCTAAACTAGCAGTTTAGAACCGCCAAAAAAGGTCGCTAGAAACATTTGGAGCTGAGTTGAGCTTGTTTTTTTTTTTTAAATCAATCTCATTGATTGCAAAACAACAAGCTCAAGAAAAGCTTTAAACATGATATACCACGTATTTATATATTACCTATATAAAGCGGCTTAAATCTATATATCAGTTTCCTTTTATATACTGGCTTACCTTTATGTACCGGCTTCCCTATAAATACCGGCTTATCTATACAACATTTTCACCACTTCCTTCACCACTGATATGTATTATTGTATTTATTTTATAATATGTCAAAGTTGGCTGGTAAATGCGTTTACGTTAAGCCGTTTGTGCATATTTCTTTTTTTTTAAATTATGTGCAATAGAGGATAAATATAAAAAAAATCTTTTTTTAAAAATGATTGTCATGTTCTAGTCTTTCTTTTATTTATTATACATGTGTATTGTTTAAGTTATTATTGTGTTGTATGCATATCTAGTCAATAGAATTAAATGTTTTTTTTATAAAATTGAAGTTTTATTCTATTATTTTTTAACGCCTGTTGTGGCGCAGAGACACGAGCATGCGAATGTAAACGCGACAGGGTTTGGTAACAAGGCAAAGCGCGGCGTTGAGTTCCGCCACTCAATACGCAATGCCTCAATCGGGGGAAAGTGGGGAACGGAATTGTTGAAAGAGAATGGAGCGTCTTAACACTAGGTTCTCTGGTTCCCTCTGCCTACCCTGCTAGGGTATGGGTATGTTATATATATATATATATATATATATATATATATATATATATATTAATTCATCTCTAGTTATTTTAGGCAGTAAAGAATATAATTATTTATAAAATGGAACCCATTGAAAAACGGAATAATTTTACATGTAACTTCTTACTTTGAATAAAATTATTCGAATACGATTGGTTGTAGGTTCGATTCCCATTTGAGGGAATGATTATATGTATTAAAATTTATTTTCATATCTACGCTCTGGTACTGATAAAGCATAGGGTTCAGCTTCGCCAGCCAATATGTTTAAGGAACACTGAGTGTCATGACACTAGGTTAATTCTTTCTACCCTCCTATGTCATATGGATTTGAATCCGTAAAAACCTACCATCCACTTACGCCCATATTGCTATTAGGGAATCAAAAATAAAATTAACAAATAAATATATCATAAATAAAACACATAAATACAAAGTAAGATCTTTATATCTTGTAATGTAACAATAATTTACTTTACTTTATAGACAAAAAAATCATATAATAATAAAATTATAATAACATTACGAATGGCTACGGTTAAAAACTTGCAATACTGCGGTAATCTCAGATAAACGGAACTAACAAAATGCACTATTATCTGTGGTTTACGATAAAAAAAATAAAAACATTTCCTATCTAAAGCACAGATAACATAAAAAATGGACCTTTGATATGCGAGATTGATATAGAAAAAAAATAACGATTATTAATTCTATATCACTCATATAAAAAATATGCAGTTACTATAACGCCATATATAAATAAATGGGATCGAGCGAATATTTCTACATTTTTGTACATAAGACCATTTAAGCGTATCGGACTGCGGATAGGGCAACACCGTAAAATACTCCCGCCATATTTTCAAACTTGCTCTTTTATAAATATTAAAAACGTATCAGTAAGTATAATTCAGATCGATAAAATAAACATTTTTCAATATAAATCGGTGTCTTTGGTCTGTACATAACTGACGGGATAAATGACCATAAACTATAGACTTATACTTAGCCATGTTCTTAAAAAGAAAAAAAAAGGTGTTAGTTTTTACAAAATAATAAAACCTACTTTGTCGCGTCGTGGGAACCCACACAAGTCTTTTATAAATTAAGTAGGCACATTTAATTAACATTACACGAATACTGTACATGAAAAATATTTCTATTTATACACGTCAGTCGGTCGCTATGACTGACACTCTGTACACAATATACAATTAGTTATTAGAATGACTATTACAAAAAAAAAACGTCTAGGCGCGTTATCTAAAATAAAGTCTTTGTTCTTAAAGCATACTCCTTCTTGGAATATCCAAACAGCTCGAAAATCACGATTCATAGAAACGTTAGGCCGAACACTTCACGACTTGGGTCAGTGAGAAATGACTTTTTTAAAAATGGACGTATTCAAATCTAAAATCTATGGATATGTTATGTTTGAACTTTTGATTAACAAATAGATATAATTCTGCAAAAATTATTCAAGTCACAGTAACAAATAATAGTTCTTCATATTATTAAATTAAAAATACGCACAGAAATAAAGAAAATGAATACTTATAGAAAACATCTAAAATCATTAATTAGGTGAAAACTTTTGACAACTTAACAAAGTAACTTGAATTAATTTTGCAAAAATATATCCAATTTTAATAAAAAATATATACTTATTATTTAAATATTAGCTAATCTAAACAAAATTTGATAAAATTGGTCAACATTTTTACTAAAAAATATCGGACATCTCTAAACAGGCAGTGGACGTTAATATAACAGGACATCAACAACAAAAGTGTTACGGGACAAAACCATCTAGTAATTTCTTTTGAAATACCATATTTTTCATTAAAATTTAAGTATATACTGATACTTACTTTAAATCTTGTTTTCACGAGACACTTTTGTTAATAGATGTTATTTGAACAGCCATTTCATCACTGACGCCACATAACCTAGGTCCTATTCTAGGACGTATAGGACTCCTAGACAATACTTAGCCAATTTAAACACTAGTTAAGCACCACGTGGTGTTAGCAAGCAGTCTCAACGCACTCAAAAAAGCGAATACAATCAATTCCTCAATCACTTAACAACAATCATAAGAATTGACATTTTACAATTAAATTCAATTCGACATCACAAACCCCGCGTTAAGTAGTCAGTTACTGGTTAAAAATTTATTTAAATGCTTTAAAATTTGGCACTTTTCATCATTAGTGCTCTACCAATTGTAAAAATAAGCTCAAAACGCGCCAATATCTCCCTATTTTTTTTCTCGAATGAACTACGTTAAACAATATACAGCCTAACACAGAGTAGCGTAAACTTTAGAGCTAAATATATTTAGAAACAGGTGAATAGTTCAAATATTACTATTTTATTGAGTTAAAATTTAAAAATGCATAGATTCATAGATAAGAAATAGAGAAATCTGTTAATTGTACACAAAGCCTGAATCGCGTAGTCCATTCATTTGCCGCCAAATTTTGACAGTGACATATGACATTCGAATTTTATTTACAATATTAATTTCCATTAAAAGGCTGATTCTTATAATTTAGACCGCTAAATATTAATAAAAACAGGTATTATATAAAAAATATCATTGTCGTTTCGACATTTTTTACAGTATCTACCTTTACTTAGCTAGTATTTAGCTTTAGTATTTGTATAATAAATTAAAAGAATCGGCGTCATTCGTAATGGCTGGAAGTTAAGCTGGTTCTGGATGAGTGTAATGTAGAGCTGTGTTGTGGCATGCTGGACGTGGGTGGCGGTAGGCGGGCGTTAGCCGCTAATCTCTCTTGTTCCTCCAATTGTGTTGCAAACTCATCCTCCAAAGCCTATGAGTATATATAAAAGAAAAAAAAAAACAAAAATATAGTCACCATACACATATAATCATATCTTATAGATTGTATAATTTCATAATCCTTATTAAAAAAATATCTAAATTCGCCTGTCTCTATTAACAATGTCGTAATGTACTTTTGCTGTTTTTTACCATTAATCATTCTTAAAAAATCTATTCTTTCGGTGGATACATCAAAAAATATATAATTATTTTATTTTACTTCAGTCAGTAAAATTATAAACATATTTAGTTTTTTTTTTTAACTTCACGCTGTATCCCGCATATAGCGGGGTAGGCAGAGGGAACCTGAGAACCTAGTGTTCAGACACTCCGTTCTCTTACAATTCCGTTTTCCACTTTCCACTATATTAAAACTACGTTGATTTTTATTAACCATGTCCTTACACGAAAAACAATTAACAAATTAATATTTGATCCCTCCTGTAAAGTTGCTACAATCGTTGCGTCACATCCAACATTGACAATAGGGGCAAGCGAAATATATAGAAAACAATTAAAATTTTATCAAAAAAAAAGAAAGAAAACCAACCTCAAAAAAAACCACTAAAAAGTACTTTAAACTCAAAAACTACTTTCAATATCAACTAAATTTAAATGGGACAACAGTCCACATCAGAACCACTAGCTATCATATAAAAATACCTCTTTTTTTGAAGTTAGTCAATAAAGTAAATAATATACAATCCATGCATATACGTAACACCACATACCATGCAGATCCAGCGTTGTCCTTCCATGTTATATCACCTCACCTTATTAGTTAACATGCTTATAACTGAATTAATAAAACCATAATATATTTTTTAAATTAAATTTTTAATCTGCTGTAAAGGATAAATTAATAATTTTTAAAAAGCTATGAATATTTTTTTTTATTTAAGTTATATTTACAGGCTTAAACCACCACCAAGGAAATAAGGCAAACGTTTAGAAACATAACTTCTTTATTTACAATTTTATTATTATACCAAGTCAGTATTTTCTAGCGATAAGCTTTTAAATACTATTAAAATTATAGGCAGGACTTTATGGAATGGTTGGAACAATTGTTAAGACTATTTTTGGCTGAATATTGATTTGTCATAGCTATATACATGACAAAAATTAAAAAAAAAATAAGAACAAGAAGTTTCTATATAATTAATAAGTTTTTATGAACAAAGACCAATAATAGTCCACAATGAGTTAAAAGTTAGATATTTTAAAACTAAATAATATAATTTAACTTGTGACCTTAAAATAAACCTATATTTTAGATAAGAGTAAAAAAACTAAACCACTAAATATTGCAAATGAACAACAAATGCTTATAATGGAACTTTAAAAAACTACAGAATACTTTTTAAAAAATAACATATTGATGGAACATCACTAATAACTGGCAAGTGGCACAGACATTAATTTATTATGCCTAACAATTAAAAAAAAATATTGGTCTGTTTTAAATATATCTTAAAATTATATTAGTATTTAATATATTTGTACATAAATTTTTTAGATTTATTTCTAAAGAGTAAAAGACATGCATATTAAAAAAAAGAATACAGATAAAATATATAAGACATGATTAGTAAAGTAACTTAATCTAAAAACAGGCGTTTAATAATTTATTGTAATAAATTTAAAAATATAGATTATTTCTAACAATTTGAAAAAAAGAACAATTTTTTTAATTAAAAAAGTAAGGTAAATCACCTTTATATATTACTACTCACCTTTATATATTACTTTTTAAATTTTACAACTACAAGGCAAACATTAAAATATTAACATTTAACAAGAATAAAAATCTTTTTTATTTTATATGGTAACCTAAGTTTAGGCACATGGAATGTTTTTTATATCTAAATAAGCTAACACCCTCCCTCTTTATTCCAAAACTAAATTAATTTTAATTTGGACCAAAATGTCAATACTGTGATATTTTATTTAATCTATGATATTTATCTATTAAGGCTTCTACGAAAATTATGAGCAATATATTATTTGTAAATATATAACACAGATAAAATATAAAAAAAGGAATGTTTGCAAAAGTATTTGCTTTGAAACCAAAGAAAAAAATCTGATATCTGTATAACTTTATACAAATAGATTTAATAATACTTCAAGTAATTATTCTTTAATATTTAATATCAAAAACTAAAATATTCAATGATATTTTTATGGCAACACTGAAAATATTTTTTAATACAAAACACAGATAAATAAGACTAGCGAAACGAGTAACTTACGGATTAAAAAAAACAAATGAACACGCCCTAAATCTACACCTAATTTTGGAAGAAGCAATTGGCGAAGAAGGCGTTTCGAGAAATTTCGATAGCCACGTAATATGGAAGCATGAATAAGTCTCATTTTTAATCTATATAACATAAGATGCCGCTCGCACACATTTAAAAGCCCAAGCAGTATCATTAAAAAAAATACCGCCACAGTTTAGGCTGTATGAATAAAGGTCTTAGACAACAGAATCCGGTGGTTCTTTAGTTTTATCTGTGGACATGGTTTTCAGGTTAAGTGTCGACAACTGGCTGACAGGTACACTAGGAGCGTTCGAGTAGCTGTTGGAGCCTCTGACAGGACCCCACCTGCTGAAGTACTTCTCTTCATCACTCCCTGTGCTGGTACCACTACGTATAGTGGTACCACTTTTGAATGTGTCATATTTGTCATCTAAAGACGGCATATCTATCATAACCGCCTCCATAGCAATATCTTGTTTAAGGCTTTGCTGTGAAATACTTCTTTTCATTAATGGCTCTTCATTGACTTTCTTAAATAAGTGATCACTCAAACTCTGTCTGTTTAACTTCTTAGTGTTTTTGACTGAAATCGGCACACGTTCAATTTTGGTTCTCTCAAACGACTTTCTAGGTTCCTCATCTATCTTCCCAACTCTTTCTATGGGCACATCGTCATACGCCATGATTGGATCTCTCCTGTTCTCTACAGGGCCATTAAAAACAGAGAAACCGGAGATCTTTTCTGATACCAACTTCAAATTCGACGTAGAGCCATACCTTTGGGCTTTCGTTAGTTTGCCACGTTTCGTAGTATTAGTGGCGCTCGTTGCCGCAGATTTCGTATGTCGGAAGTTGGAATTAGGACTGATACTCCTACGTCTGTCCAAGCTGGGAGTATTATTATTGGACATGACCAGGTTGAGGCTCGTCCTGGACCGGGATAGGGACCCTATGAAGGAGTTCCGCTGGTGGTACGCGGATAGGACGTGTTGTAGCACGTTTTTGGGCCACGGGGCGTCCATGTAGATACTTCTGTCCGGTATTTTTATACCATACTTGGCCTCGTGATCGTCCAACTGTTTCTCGAATGTTTGTATGAGTTTCTGTTGAAAATGTGTATATTTAGTGCAGCGTTGGTAGTTAGGACGGCACAAACATACATCCATCGGTGTTCACCTGAACCCTAATGCGGTGCTTATGGGACAAACATGTAATTTGCCTACAAATTTTACAAAAATAATTTTGTCCTGTAAAATGTTTAATTTCACCCACCACCAATTTAGTTGGAAGCGACCCATGCTCATGCGTAATGTTACATGCCATGCGTGACATATGAAATATAACTATTTTATTTAAAGGAACAATTAATGATAACAAACATACAGAAACAGACATCTTATAAAAATGCACTAATATCTTTCCATCCTTAAGAGATGTAGACTAGTATCTCTTTAAAAACGAAGTTATCTAAATAGTTATATAAAGATGAACATTCATGCCAATTCATATATTCTTTACATGTTGCGTAATTGTGTGTGTGTGTGTGTGTGTGTGTAAAAATTTTCCTTAAATTTTACTTTAGAATATCTTCTTATAGTAAACTTTTGAATCACTGTAACCATTATAGAGAATAATTGGGCATTTTAGGATTTTGTGTACTTCGTTGTAATAAAGAAGTGTTTAATTTAAAGGAAATTGAAAATTATATAATAAATAATATTTAACCATAACTTCAATTTAAAATAAAATAATGAAATAATAAACTAAAATAAAAATCCACAAATGTGTATGTGTGTCTGTTAAGGGACATGTATTTATATATATGTCTATGTATGTCCATGTACATATATGCCTCATATATACGCATGTCTTTATGTGTATACAGATATATAAAACCTCACCGTCTTTCTATCAGCGAGCGTGGCGCGCCACAGCTTCAGTTCCTGGGCGTACTTCTCTTCGATGGCCTTCATCTTGCTGCTCTCATGGTTCATGAGAGCCTTACGCTTCTCGTTCTGGTATTGTTCCAGTTCCCGGAGGAGAGCCTGATGGAGAAACATTGGCAAGGAGTGTTAAGACACTTTGTTTATCACTAACTTTAAACTAGTGTCTCCGTTGACGCGTTAATAACGCGTCCTAGCAACGTATTTATATGTCACTTTATATAGCATATCAAACCATTAAATGTGTGTAACATTTATTGTATTAATGTTATATATTTTTAATGCATTATTTTAAAAAGATATTATCATTCTGCACTCTTTCGCTATATAAACTATAAGTGTGCCAAGTTTCATGCTCTTCCGTCCGTGTAATTTTTGTAAAAAGGGGTCCAAAGTTTTTGCTTCATGTATTTATATATAGTTTTATTAAATGTAAGAGATATAAGAATAAAAAAAATGTAAATATAAGCATATAAAAAAAAATGTAGCGAGATTAGAATCCCTAACTTAAGGAATCTCACGTTTTATATCGAAAAAACATATCAAAATTATTATGTTACAATTTATTTTCATCATCTTAACAGGGATTTCATAAATAGACTAGAATACTTGGACGCACTTAAAGAGTCGCAGTTTCGAATCCTGCTACATTCAAATTTATATTTTTCTTATCCCAAATATATGTTATTTGTTGGTTTAAAAAAAAAGATAAAAAAGATCATATCGGAATCCCTTCAGCCCATCTGTCATAAAAAACGACTATAACCTAAATATAAAAAATCTAAATCGAACCAGAGAACCTAGTGTTAAGACACTCCATTCTCAAAAGTATAGTAAGTAAACAATTCGCAGTCTACATAAAAATATAAGATGCATAACCCACCTCTCCCGCCGCTTTAAGCTCCTCTCTCGCCTTAGCGTGTTTGGTGGCGAGGCGCTGTTGTTCAGCGCGGTAACGACGTTTCTCGTTCTCTTGGAACTAAAGAAAGATAGAAATAAATATATACATACATACATAGCTTCACGCTGTATCCCGCATATAGTAGGACAGGCAGAGGGAATCAAGTGTTAAGACACTCCGTTCCCCACTTTCCGCCAAATTGAGGCAAAGCGTGCTGAGCGGAACTCAACGCCGCGCTTTGCATTGTTACCAAACCCAGGAAATAAAAAATCCAATTCCTGGAGTGGGAATCGAACCCATAACCTGTCGCGTTTACAGTAGCACGCTTGTGCTTCTGCGCCACGACAGGCATTTAAAAGCGTTACAAATAAATATAAACAGATATTTTCTTATTTTCACGCTGTATCCCCAACACAGCTGGGTAGACAAGTTATCAGTGTTAAGAGACCTAGTGTTAAGACACTACGTTCCATTAACATGTCCGCTCCCCACATTCCGCCTAATTGAATCTTTGCGTGCTAAACGGCGGAACTTACAAATATTAAAATTTTCTTTTCCTGGGATGGGAATCGAACCCAGAACTTGTCGCATTCACAGTCGCACGCTTGTGCCTCTGCGCCACGACAGGCCTCATATAGATATAGACAGATAGATAGATAGATAAAATTCTTTAATGAACACAGTCATAATGTGTAGGCAAACAAAGGCAACCTTATCACTAATTGCTACATTGCAAGAGAAAATGCAGAGGATATCTCTAAAATATATTTTTTATCTACAAATATATTATTTAATTCTTCTCGATTCTAATCGAAAGTTAACATAAATGTTCAAGAGTACTATACTTTTTTTTTTTTATGAGTTAAATTACATCCACGGGCTCGCACTTGCCCGTGCTTTTTGTTTCTTATTTATTTTTTTTTTTTTTTTGTGTGCATACTTAAATAGTCTACCTAATTGTATCTTAAGACTATGGTGAGATCCTCACCGATTGACTTTTTTTTTTTCTTTTTTTTTTTTTATTTATGAAAAGGTTAGCGACAGAATACTATATTATACTGAATACTGAAGAATACCATACTGATCTTACATTACATTCGCGCCCGGCTAATTTTCTACGATTCAATTCTTAGTACGGCAAATGTAATGAAGTCAAGGGGAGGTATAAAAAAAAAGTATAAAAATTGTTTTGAAATATCAATTTTCAAAATATAATATATTCTGAAATGACGTGAACTCATATCAGCGCCAACTAGGAATAAAATTTTAAATGACGTGAATTCACGTCAGCGGTCGTTAATGGTCATTAGGTCATATTAAGTAAAATTATATTTGAAAATATTATTAACTTTAATGGGTTTCTCTGTGGCTTTTCTCAGCAGAACTACCTTGCGACACCTGCCAATAGTACTGACAATTCAAAGTATTTGTAATAGCGTACTTGAATAAATTAAAAATGTATTAACTTATTCGATAAAGTAGAAATAGTAGTAAAGTCACATACCTTCTTCAGCCTATCCCTATCATCCTCATGCGCGGAGAGTGTAGCGGAGAGTGTAGGCGTGGCGCCTATCCGGAGAGACTCTCTGAACATCATCTCTCTCGCCTTCTGCTCAGCACGTATACGTTTGGGTAGAGATCTCTTCTCTAGCGCTTGACATTTAGCTAGTTCTTCTTCTTTACGGCTGTTCTTTCTGTCAATGAAGAGAGAGTATTATTTTTTTATTAAAAACTATAAAGAATATATTTTTCATATAAGCTACGAATTTCAAATTTAATTTTTATTTATGTGATTTTTAAATTCGTTTTTACAAATTTAATTTGTTTATGACGCATAAACAACGAAAGTTGAAATTGAGATATAAAAAATTGATACATATTACATTAAAGACCAAATTCAACATTTATTGGTTTAAAAAATGATAATAATACAACAAGATAACAGATAACATAACTTAATAAAAATAAATAAAAAAGTTAAACATTTCATATTGAGTGACATTAACAATATATTTTAATTGTCGACTCTTAAGTCAACATCACCAAAACCACCAAATACCACAAAACAGAATATCCAAACACCATCTCTCTGACGACCCCTTCACCACAACAAATTAATTTATTTTTTAGCTTCACGCTATATCCCGCACATAGGTAAGCAGAGGGAACCTGAGAACCTAATGTTAAGACACTCCGTTGTCATTTAACATTTCCGTCGTAGAACAAAAAAGCTACCCACCGTTTAATCTGCTCCAGTTCCTTATCATGCCGCACCAGCATCTGGTGTCTGCGGAGTAGGAACTCCTCCTTGAGCTGTCTCTTGGCGAGCTGGTGACGCTCGTGGATCTGCTTCTCTTCCAACTCCCAGAGTGCTGCTTCGCGGGTACGCATTATCTGTACATAATACATAAATAATATAATATAAATAGTATATGTCGCGGAAGCCGAGTCTCGAGGAGTAGCGACATAATCACCACCTTCGGACGCCATGGTCAGTGTGCACAGTGGCACAGGCGAAAGTCCAACCAGATGTATATTCCGCTCTACTGACGCATGTATATATATATATATATCTATAGTTTTCTAACAATGTATCGCCAGCCGGCTAACCATCAAATCATATGTCAAATATCGAATCAGTCTATATAAATAATAAATACTCTTTAGTTATTATTCCCTAACATATATATTAAAAAAAATATATATATACTATTTATGTTCCGTATTTTATATATTACTAATTGTTTTTTTAAAGTTGAACAATGAACTAGTTTGAACAGTGTCTTAACATAAATATATTTAAAAAAAAAACTTATTCTGAACATTCAACTGTATATAAACTTAATATAACAAACTCAACGCCTTTCGTGGCGCAGAGGCACAAGCGTGCGACTGTAAGCGCGACAGGTTATGGGTTCGATTCTCACTCTAGGAAATGAAGTATTTTCATTTTCTGGGTTTGGTAAAAAGGCAAAGCGCGGCGTCGAGTTCCGCGACTCAAACGAATTGTTGCAAGAGAACGGAGTGTCTCTGCTTACTCTGCTATATGCGGGATACAGCGTGAAGTTAAAAAAAAAAACAAGCTTAGATAGTATATATGTAACTCCCATACTGGTATGTACATTCATGAGGGACAATCATTTATTATTTTCTACCCCTTTTTATTTAGTTTCCACTTCAAATTGACATCTGACAATGTTCAACTACTGTAATGTTCAGCCAATGTCATAAAGGCAAGCCTTATTTTAAGCATACATGCACACACACTCACAAACTACTACAATAACCAGCACTGGCAGCCCCAGCCCCCCCCCCCCGCTCACCTGGTGCCTCTGCTGCAGGTACTGCCGGTCGGCCAGCGCCTGCCGCTCGCGGTGCTTGTCGTGCACGCGGCGCAGCACGGCGTCGCCCGCGTCCGCCAGCGCCGCCACGAACGCGCGCTCGCGGGCCGCGTGCTCCGCGTCGAGACGTGCACGCCCGGCACGGTACGCCTCCTTGCGACGGTCCTTGTTCACTAGCTCCACTTCCTGTTGGTCAAATGTTTTAATATTAGCGTCTGTCGCTGTACGTAAATGCAAAACAGTGAGTTCCGATTTCCACTCCAGGAAATTTTGTATTTTCATTTCCTGAGTTTAATGACAGAGTAAAACACGGCGTTGAATTCCACCACTCAGCATGCAATGCCTCAATTCGGTGAAAAGTGGAGAACGGAGTGTCTCAATACTAGGTTCTCAGGTTCCCTCTGCCTACCCTGCTATATACGGGATACAGCGTGAAGTTAAAAAAAAAGTTGATTGTTAACGACAGCTAATTATTTTTTTTTAATTATTTTAAAGTAAGAATATTGTATATTTATATACGCTAGTAATCACATAACACACATCTTAATTAGTTACATATATTTTTTAAAATAATGATCTATTAAATAAATGAAAAAAATATATATATATATTTAATGTTTTAAAAAAAAAGTACAATAAAAAAAAATGAGTAACAAAATTATTATAATAAATAAATTCCAACAAACAATTTACTTAAATGAAACAGAAAAAGACAAACACGTTATTGATCACTTCATAGAAGTAATCAATCTTAAAACTTTATACTGATTGAGACTAACCACTATATTGTTACTCTTTTCTCTTCATATTATTAACACCCTCAAGCGCCAGACCCTAAATAAGCGTTTAAAAAAAACACAATATTTTTTTTTGTTGGAATCTATATATAAATACGTGAAGCAAAAACTTTGTATCCCTTTTTACGAAAATTACGCGGACGGAGAAGCATGAAACTTGGCACACTTATAGTTTATATAGAGAAGGATGAGATGTTACATGTTGTAACATGGTAGTGTACCATGTTTTGACATCTGTGTTTATATAAAATTACATATACATTGCTAAAGACAACGCGTTGTTAACGCTTCAACGGGGCACTAGTGTGTTTACAACTACATAACATATCATATATTCTTTTTCACCCCCATTTTTCCCCTTTTTTTCTTGGATTTTTATACGTGTGACATTTAGATACAAATATGTGGATACTTTTGAATACACAGTGTTCTAGACACTGTGTGACAAAAAGATACAGATGGCGCTTAAGGTGTTAATGAATATACTCAATTATAGACTAACATAGATGTAATGGTCCCATACCTGTTTCAACAGCCTCAACTCCTGCTTGAGCGTGTCTCTGAAGTGCCTCAGATCACGTTCGTGGTCAGCTCTCAGTCGCTTGGCGTGCTGCCTCAGCTCCGCGTCGAGTTGCTGGTCAGCACGCTCTGCTGCAGCGCGCTGAGCACGCGCCAGGGTGTCCAGGTCGGACTCGTGTGCACGGGAGAGGGAGGCCAGTTCTGCGTCGAATCTGTTTTAACATTTATTTATTTTTTTAACTTCACGCTGTATCCCGCATGTAACAGTGTAGGCAGAGGGATCCTGAGGATTCCTGTTTCAAGTTTTCTTCTGTTACTGGAATAGGCTTAGAAGATATAGGTATGTAATTTCTATGAGAGTCCAAAACATTTTAACCATTACAATTATATTCCAGTTCCATGTTCCGCATATAGCAGGGTAGGCAGAGGGAACTTGAGAACCGATGTGTTAAAACAATCCGTTCTCTTTCAACAAATCCGTTCCCAACTTTCCACCAGATTGAGGCATTGCGTGTTGAATGGCGGAACTCAACGCTTTGCCTTGTTACCAAACCCAGGAAAATGAAAAATTCCATTTCCTGGAATGGGAATCGAACCCACAACCTGACGCGTTTACAGTCGCACGCTTGTGCCTCTGCGCCACGACAGGCGTCAAGTGTAATTAACATTTTATCAAAAATACTGTTACTCATTTAATTATATAGACATTTATAAACAATTCATTAAAAATGTGATACTTTTGTATTGATATAAATAATAACTTGATTTCACATAGCAAGGTAGTCACAGAAACTACTGCTAAGACACTCCGATCGCCACTTTCTGCCGCAGTTCGAAATATTACGTATTAAATGGCGAAACTTAACTTAACTAAACCATCAAAACAGAAATAATATCAGATTCAATTTAATTTTAATTTAATTAATATCCTGATTAGTGCACCGCCTTCCACTACTTTATACAAATCCTATATCCAAAGGTTGCCTGGAAGAGATCGCTTTAAGCGATAAGGCCGCCTTATTGTACGCTATTACTACGAGTACTTCTATGTTATTTGTTTGTTTGTTTGTGCAATAAAGAATATTTGTTTGTTTGTTTTGTTTGTTATTCAATACGTATTCGGGGAAATGATTAAATTTAAATGATTATACGCCTGTCGTGGCGCAGAGGCACAAGCGTGCGACTGTAAACGCGACAGGTTGTGGCTTCGATTCCTACTCCAAGAAATGTAAAATTTAGTATTTAGTTCGATTCCCACTCCCGGAAATAGATTTTTTCATTTCCTGGGTTTCGTAACAAGGCAAAGTGCGGTGTTGAGTTCCGCAACTCAGCACGCAATGCCTCATTTCGGCGTAAAGTGGGGAACGGAGTGTCTTAATACTAGGTTCCCTCTGCCTACTCTGCTATATGCAGGATACAGCGTGAAGATTATCTATGTAAATGATTATCATTTCCCTATTCTGATAACAAGGCGCGACGTTAAGTTCCGCCACTTACACCTAATATCTCGAGTTTGGACAGAAAGTTGTAAACGACGATCAAAACAGAAGACGAAAAGAATTTATCTTGACAAATAAGTTCTCTCTGTACCTTATAATGTAAAATAAATTGTAAAAATAAAATAACATATTCTTTATAAGCCCTCCACTCTCCTAACACCCACTCACCGCTTATCCTGCTGTTCCTTCAGCTGCGTCTCCTTAGCGTTGAGGTCCTGGAACTGTTTCTGCTCTTGCTTCTGCAGCATCTTTATCTCACGCAGCTCCTGCTTGCGTAGGGCGTGGTCATCCCACGTACGACCGCTTTCCTCGTCACCCCATATTACCTGTATGAAAAGAAATAGTTAAGATTTTTCTTTATAGCTGTTGTTTAACGAAATTAATTATAAAAAAAGTAATACATGAGACAACGCTATGACGACAGTATATTGCTTTCTCTCTCACACACGTACCGTAGACTGGAGTAAATAGCAAATGAGAAATGTCTATAAATTGTTAATAAGTATGGATCGCATTAAAATAATTATAAATAATTGCCAACTTTTTATTTATCATTCTAGTATAGGTTCATATTTTCTCTTTTCTTACCTTTTCTTACCTACTCTTTTCTTTACTTTCGGCTTAATTCAAGACATTGCTTGTCACCGAATACCATGCTTTGCCTTACCAGTGCTAAAGTGCTAAAGTGGAAACGAACCCACAACTATGTGTTTACAGTCACACGCTATCTAACAACGCTGTTTAATATAAAATATTTACCTTCGACGTAGTAGTGGTGACGACGACGCCATCAATCTCGAACTTTCTCGTACGTTTCCGCGTCTTCTTCTTAAGGTTAGCCATGTGGATATCTTCTTTGGACCTGTTATATATCACAATATATAATTTCATTAATTTTTGCTCATTACTTGTTTTACACTTGTATAAAAAGATTTTTTATAACACTGCAGAAAATATAAAAAAATAAATAAAAAAAGTTCTTTTTTTAAACTCAAAAACGTATTACTACATTGCCCTAGTCATACGTTAAAGTGTAACATATTCATGCTAGGATAATATTGTACCATATTATCATTAAATCCGGACGCATGTGCAAATTTTCAAAGCAATCATACTTTAAGGAGTGGGTCAAAATAGGAGACTCAAGTTCAAATCCTGATATATGTCACTTTTAACAGATACAATCAGTCATTTTCTATATGGTTATCTATAACATTCGTTTTTTTTTTTTTTTAATCTATTTTTATTTAGGGGCTTTTTAAGTACTATAGATACAAAAATGTCAGCCCCATCGTACCCTTAAGAAAATAAATAAAATATTACATACCGTTGTATCCTGTTAGGTTGTCCATCTTGCGGCTTTCTCCTGAGCACCACTTCTTCTGTATCGATATTTTGATTTTCGGAGTTAACTCTGTAAAACACATAATAATAAAAAAAAAATTAACAAGAAAAAATAATACAATATAGTCTCCTCTTATAAAGCAGACAATTTTGTGTATAAAACTGGTCTAATCAAAAAATAAATCTTTATCAATAAATCTTTTTTGTTTCTTTTTATTAATATAACTAAAACCTTTAAGAAAATTATATACACTGTGGGTACAAAATTTGACATACAACTACTTATTTATATACTAAGCTTAGTCAAGTAATCTAAAAACATAGAGAAAGTTAACAAAAGGTACGGACCCCGAGTCTGTAGTGACCAGATTTTTTTTAATAAAAGGAAACAAATCTTTCAAAATAATGAAATAGTAATACATTAAATAAACACACTAACCTAGCAGCCCCATTAACCATATGATGGGAATCATGTGACGCGGTGGTAGCCGTAGTGCTGGTGGCGAGGGAGTCTGCATCACCACGACGTGATCGCTCCGATGCTACCGAACCACTGTCTGATTGGGATCTACCACTGAAATTAAAAAATATAAATTAATTCATACAAAAATCCTATTAATATATTAATACATTAATGCAAATTGTAACTCGATTGTATCGAGTCCGCAATTCTTTTATGGGACAGTGTGTATGCTTTTACAATAGGATCCCAGAAAACGTCCGAGAATTTTCCATTTCACAATTATAAAAATTGTGAAAAGACGTTTGTGTGTTAAAGGAAATTAAGGTAATTACCTAAATAGTGATTTTATAAATGATAACACGCCTTGGGAATGAAATGCTCGCTCCAGTCTGTTTCAAAGGTGTCATTGTAACTAGTAAATATTTGTAAAGCATAGACGCATTTTAAAAGAAAAGTCCCGCTGAGTTTCTTGCGCCGGTTCTTCTCAGGTCTGAGGCATTAAATTTAGTGAACCGGTGGTAAATTATTTGGCGTTCAAAAATGAAGCTTGTAACTTCTTATTTTGAATATTTGACTTTAAATAAAATAATGCTGAGGAAATCTATAAAGAAATAATGACTATGCTAAGATTTCTTGGGTATTGGCACTTTTAATTTTACCAAAAAGCCCTTTTGTATTCATTATAAAGACTATTTGTATATATTTTTTTCTCTGCACTGTTTTTGGTTGTACGTTTTTTTTCTTAAATTTCACGCTTCTTCTTGTTCTGGCTATCAAAGAAAATCACTAGGTCTAGTCATCTAGTAGGTAGGTACTAGAATACCTACCACACGGTAGCGTATATAATATTTATGTTATTAATTTAAGATAAGCATACCTCTCAAAGCTGTCGGGGCTGAGTCTGGGCGGCGCCTGCGCGTGTGCGTGCGCCGAGCCCGAGTCGCGCACGCGCACCTCCTCACCCACCGTCACCACTGACACGTGGGAAGTGTCCTGCATACCAAAATATATATTAGGTAACAATAAACATCAACAAAATAATAAAATATGTCGAAAAATATGTTTTCCCCTAAAATAACTATCAGGCTTCCTTTACAAAATATAAATATTATTAAATTTCTATAGATATTCTATATACAATAATCAATTACAGATTGCAATAGTAACTTCTAATGGCGTTTCACTATTGCAATTCAAATAGAGCTAGAAATAGCGAACACAAGTCGAGCTAAATAAAATTATATAGTTTAATTGATAAACAAACAACTAAAGGTTACTCTTATCAACAGTAGTAAATAAAGGTAAGGAAATGGATTTTTTTATTTCCTGGGTTTGGTAGCAAATCAAAGCGCGGCGTTGAGTTCCGCCACTCAGCACGCAATGCCTCAATTCGACGGAAAGTGGGGAACGGAGTGTCTTAACACTAGGTTTCCTCTATAGGCAGAAGGAACCTAGTGTTAAGACACTCCGTTATATAGCAGGTTATAGCAGGGTAGGCCCTGCCTATATATGTGGGATACAGCGTGAAGCTGTGTAAAAAAAAAAGAATATGTATATATGTACCAAGTTGAGATGGTTATGTTGGCTATCGTCGAAGACACCAGAGTCTCCAGCTCCGGGGCTCAGTATCAGCACTTCACTGCTATCCAGTCTCCTTCCGCGACTCTTTTCTGTGAACAGAATTAATATTATTATACCATCAGATGTATCTAAAAATAGTTAATTTACTTTTGTTATTAAATATTTTTATTTTTTATTACTTTTTTTATTAATATAATTTTTTTTTAATAATTTGAAAATTATGAGATAGGATTTATATGGAAATATAGATAGGTAATCTATATATATATATAAAGCGCTTGTGTTACTAACAGACAATGTACAGCCGAAACTACTGCACATAGAAACATGACATTTGTCATGTTGGCTCCTTGGGGAGTGTAGAGGAGTACTAAGATTTTTTCCAAATTTAATAGAAGATTTTAGGTTTCATAGTCAATGCAAACTAAGTCACAACATACTACTCACTATATAACCGTAATGTGAAATGTCTTGACAGACATACAGACAGACAAAATATTCCTTAACAATTACGTACTTCTTTGTACGCAACCCTTAAGAAAGTGAATACAAAACTAACCATTATAGCAAGTAGTGCAATCCAAAGAGTCCAAGGAGGACGGTGCGAAGGCATCATCATCATCAGAGGAGGCCGCTCGCACCACCACCACTTCATCCATGGGGGGAGTTGTTGATATCGTCACCGCATTGTGGGGCAGCTGGTGGTGGAAAAAATATATAAATTTATTATAATTGACTATATATGTATGTATGTAAGGAGATAGCAGAATGGACCCAAACTCGAGACATTGTGTATTAAATGGTGCGGTTTAACGCCGCACTTTGTCTTAAAAGAGTGGAGAAAAAATAATAATTTAAATATGATCATCCTACTGAGTGGGAATCGAACCCACAACCCATCGCGTTTACAGTCACACGTTGTTCAACTGTGATATGATAGAGACCAATCTTAGTTATAAATCTAATATAATCCCAATGCAAAGCAAAAACAATGGTAGTAGTGGATTCTTTTTTTATTTTATTATACATTTTCAACACTATGAACATGTGTTGATGGGTTTATTGTCTTTTTCTTTAATTATATTATTTTTTTAACTTCACGCATATAGCAGGGTAGGCACAGGGAACCTGAGAACCTAGTGTTAAGACACTCCGTTCTCCACTTTCTGCCTAATTGAGGCATTGCATTGCAATAATTGGCATTAATTATATTTGTTCTAAAATATTTTTCTCAAAAAAAAAATAGTTTACTCAGTTACAGAAATAAAAACAAAAAAAAAGTTAACAATCATATAAACTAACTAATTTTAACAAGCTTCTGAAGACCTAGATGAGTCCTTCTACAAATCATAGTTAATAAAATTCTAGTGAGTACATACCGGCGCTGCGGTGTTAAGCACTGGTGGATGCGTGGTGGTGACGGTGACGAGTCCGACGGGCGCAGCCGCTAGCGAGTTGGGTTCAGCGCTTACCGCCACCACCGTCACCGCTTGTTGGCTCGGCTGAGGAATATGAGAAATTAATTAAAATTATTATCTATATTAACAAGAAAAAAAAAAACAATATTAAAAATAGTAACAAGCTTATAAGAATTTCGATGTAGATGGACAAAAACGTATGGCTTAGTGGTCAAAATACTTCGTCGGTTTTCAAGAGGCGCAGGTTCGAATCCCAAATGTTCATGTCTTTTATAAGTAACTAATTACATTAACATAAGTCACTCACCGTAACAGGTCGTATCTCCACTTGTCTCACACCACTCTCTTCTATCGAGCTAGATCTCGAATAATCCTTACTCGTTCTATCTCTTTCTCTCTTCACTTCCACACTATACCTGTCCTTGTCATCCACAGACCTGGACCTAGACTCAATACGACTAACTTCAGCACTAACTCTCTTATTCTCACATATTTCAGTAGAACTCGATCTAGAACGTTCTTTCTTATCATTTTTGATGATTTCCGTTATGGCGCGCACTTCCGGTTTGAATTCGTTGTTTATTTCTATACTAGATTTACTTATTTCCGTATTCCGCCTGTCTTTGATTTCAGTCAGTCTGACATCATCAGCACTCTTTCTGACTTCGACTTTAGATTTGTTATCTGTCACTTTATTATCTATGCTTGTCTTTTTGACAGGTGACATTTCAACATTTGTTTTGACATCTCTATCCTTAATAGATTTATTATCTTTATTGATTTCTAGATTAGTTTTAGTATCTGTAGTGACATCACTAATGTCCAAGCTGGATCGTTTGACTTGCACAACTTTATTGGCTTCAGAGTTAAGTTTTTTGACATCCGAGCTATTTTTGCTATCTGTAGGACTAGTTTTGTTAGCTTCACTCATTTTATCATTTGCGGTACCGTTGACAGCGCGGTTGTCTTCCATCGGTTCGGGAGTGGTTCTGTCATCAGGCTTTGGTTTAACATCCTTATCATTAACTTGTTTTATATCTTTTTTATCTGATTTATCCTCTACAGCCTTTTCTGCATCTCGGCATACCTGTAAAAATGGCATAATGTAAAAAAAATAATTATATTTTATGTATATAGCAGTGGCGAGGGGTGAAAATTTTATAAAGGTAAGCCATATATGGATAATGGTATAGGATGCAAACTTTTTGTTAGCTATCTCACTAACAAATTTTGCTGATAACTTTTGTTTTAGCTCTCATAATTTTGTCAGGTTAGTATTTATTTCCTATCTCACAATTTTTAGCTCTCAAAATTTAATTGAGCTTATTTTTTTGTAAAGTCACTCCCAAATTTGGTATCTCTAATTTGCTATAATTTAATAATTTTTGTACCTTGCAATTTAGTTAAGCTGGTGGGAAGCGGTATTATATGGACGCCTCGTCACTAGTATATGGTAACATTGACCTTCAAATACCATAATGGCCATAAGTTCGATTCCAATTGATTAACCCTTTCGCTACCAAAGCCTCAGGAGACAAATCGCCACCACAGCACGGACTTTTTATTATTTTAATATTATATCAATTTTCATTAATTTTGTGGGATGTATTTTTTAAAAAAAATAATTATCGGCAGACCACTATTCCTATATACATCCTATATTTATTTTATTGTTTTATAACATAACCTATCTATGTACGGTACGATCTGGGACAAACTATTGTCATAAACTGGTAATGAACGCCCGTCACATATTTGTGACGCCGGGCTCTGGTAAGAAAATCGGGTCGTCACATATATGTGACGCTGGTAGCGAAAGGGTTAAACTTTGAAACCTATTTAAATTAGATAAAGTTCGACATTAGATACTATTACTCCACAGTTCTACTCTTTTCCATATAGTAAGGTACACATAGAGAACTTAGTGTCATGACATTTTTATCTTTCCACCTAAATTTTAGACTATTGAGGAATGACAATAGGAATCGGTTCTACGGTCAATCTATAGCAAGATAGCTTCTTTATTTATGAAAGCCAATATTCTTTATTCGTTTAAAGTCCAAATTAAAAAAGCCACCAGCTTGGAAAGTTCTATTGAGAAGAGCCCGAATTTAATACATTTAATTTTACACACCTGTTCCACAATATGTCCAGCGACAGTCGACGCGACGGGGGGTACAGCTACGGGTGCGGGTGCAGGTACAGGTGCGGGGGGCGGGGGCGGCGCGGGTTGCTTGCGTACTGCACGAGATAGGGGAGCAGTGGTGGACGGGGAGGAGGGAGTGGGTGGAGTGGGGGGCGACGGCGGCGACGGGGGAGGCGCGGGGGACGCCGCGCCGGGGGGAGGGGGCGCGGGGCCTTTCTCTTTCTTTGGTGCCTGCAAGTTAAAATAAGGTATTATGTTAGTTTCGTTGAAAATGATTTTAATTTAAACAATGATTTCTTTCAACATATTTTCAATAATGTTAACAAGTCATTTTAAAATTCATTAAATTATGCTGAAATCCTTGTACATGTTAATATAATTTTTTCTAGCTTTACGCTCTTACCTACAATAACCATTTAGTGTTTCCCTTTCCGCCTAAAAGCAAAAATGTACGTGTTAAGTAGCAAAATTAACAGTTTTTTGTCTAACTACAGTAGAGAAAAAAAAAATTGAAATTAGTCATAAAATTAAAACCGGTAGTTTAGACATTACCCGTACGATTGTCGTCTTTGACACTAAATTCTGACAATGTCAGATTGCTGTCTTTGATACTATATGACTCAAATACAATCCTTCCCCCGTTTACAATGTACATTGTGACAATAAAGTATCCGGAAATTGTAAATAAAACAAAAAGTTGACAAAATAAATTAATATTTATTTTGTCACCTTCAAAATAGACCCCATTTGATGTGCCAACTGCATGTGCCAACGCTTATTCCAATCTTCGAAACATGTTTTATGAACACTTTCCGGGATCTTCTTTAACTTTCGCGTCGAATTCTTTTTTATGTCTTCAATTGACTCATAACGATGTCCTCGGAGTGGCAATTTGAGTTTAGGGAACAGGAACAAGTCGGCCGGAGCTAGGTCTGGTGAGTACGGTGGTTGATCGATGGTGCATTATCGTCATACAAAATCCACGAATTTTCTTTCGTAATTCTGGCCGTTTCCTACGGGTTTTCTCGCGCAAACGCCTCAATACAGTTAAATAGTATTCCTTACTGACCGTTTGTCCCTCCGGAAGGAATTCATAGTGGACCACACCTCGAATATCGAAGAAAACAGTGAGCATCACTTTCACTTTTGACTTGCTTTGGCGCGGTTTTTTTCAGTTTTGGCTCGTTTTTGGTCTGCCGTTCCGATGATTGTTGATTTGTTGGCATGTCATACTCGTAGGCCCATGTCTCACCGCCAGTTACGATGCGTTCCATGAATGAGGGATCAGCATTGGCACGCTCCAGCGCGTCTAAAGAGGCTTCTACACGATGCCTTTTTTTGCATGAAATTCAGCTCTTCTGGAACAAGTCTGCCAGCGACCTTTCTTATGCCCAAAATGTCAACCGGAATCAAACGAACCGACTCTCGAGAGATGTTAAGGTCTTGTGCTAACTCTCTAACACCGGTATGATGATTTTCGACCACAGTTTTCCTCACAACTTCAATGTTTTCATCGGTTGAAGAGGTCAAAGCTCGTCCGGAAGGAGGCAAATCTTCAAAGTCCGTACGGCCGTTTTTGAACGCTTTGTACCAATCATAAACTTGTGTTTTTGATAAAATTGATTCACAGTAAGCCACTCCCGACATTCTCAACGTTTCCGCAAACGAAATTTTGTTTATAACACAAAATTTAATGCTCTTTCTTCAATTATTGGATTCATTATAAAAATCGCCGCGCACTACTGAGGTGTGTTTACTAAACTGACTGCTGTCAACAAATTAGTTGTCAGATCGCGCTAAAAATTGGTATCAGGGGTCAGCACAGTGCTACCAACTTACAAAAAATAGGTAACGCGCGACTTTTAAACTGAAATTTCCGGATACTTTATTGTCACAATGTGCACACACTGACCGGCGGTCTCCTGTCAGCGGGCGCGTCGTCGGGCAGCGCGCGCTTGGCGGCGGGCGCGGCGGGGGCGGGGGACGCGGCGCGCGGGGAGGGCGGCGCGCGACCCAGCGGCGCGGGGGGCGCGGGCGTCGCGCCCGGGGTGGGCTCCGCCTCTGACACTGGAGGAGGGAGAGAGAATATTTGTTACTTATTTTTCTATCATATTTCTACCTTCAAATTCAAATTCGAAGTTGCCTGTGAGAGACTACTGTTAGTGATGAGACTGCCTTTTGCCTAACTTTTTGTAAAAGTTGCAGTTTTATTATTATTTTTCCTTTAAGATTATTTTTATGGATAGTTCTTCAAGATTCATCCTCATCTGGTGATTCTTATTTGAGATCCCTATCAACACATGATTACACCAACTTTCAGAGGAACACATCTCATTATGGCAAAAATGACAAAAATTTTGAATCATATGAATCAGATGAAGAATGAAATCTTGAATAACCACTCTTATTTTATAACATTTAAGTGGTATTTTATTTTAAACATAAGATAAAATATGATAAGATAAAATACAGAAAAAAATATTACATCCACAAACGATTACTTTAAAACCTTAAAATTCATTACAAAACTCATACTATATTGGGTCCTAAATAAGATCAAAATAGCAAATGCCTACAATAACTACATTAAATTAATAACAAACTAAAATTATCAATCAATTTTGGCAAAAAAATATATTCAATTAAAAAAACTCAATAAAATATGTAACATCCTAACACTTTAAAAACAGTAACAAATAAGTTATATAAACCTTTAATAGACAAAAATAGAGAGACAAGACACTCACTCTTGATGTCCGGCGTCTCGCCCGACCTCACCGACGTTGAGTCATCTTCCATGTCCGCATGCATCTGGGAGCTGCGGTGCTCCTGTGAGAATAACAAAAAACATTAACACACCATTTTTTAAATTATATATAAACATAAAAAAAGCCTCCAATACATATAAAAATAAAATAAATTCTGCCATTTTTAAAATTCAAAAACTGCACATGTTATAAAACTACATGCAAAGTATTTGCCTACACACTAAAAACAGCAGCTTAATATCTAAATGAAAAACAAAAAACTACAAACTAAGGAAACAGACTTAATTTAAAAAAATATATAATTTTGAAGTACGTTATTAATTTTTTTATATTAGTATCGTACTTTTTTTTTAGCTTCAAGCTTTATCCCGGACATAGCAGGGTAGGCCAGAGGGAACCTGACAACCTAGTGTTATGACACTCCATTCTCTTTTACATTTCCGTTCCCCACTTTCTGCTGAATTGAGACATTGCGTGCCGAGTGGCAGAACTCAACGCCGCGCTTTGTCTTGTTACCAAACCCAGGAAATGAAAATACTAAACTTTTATATTTCTTGGAGTGGGAATCGAACCCACAACCTGTCGCGTTTACAGCCGCACGCTTGTGTGTTTGCGTCACGAAGCGGGGAATGAGTGTCTTAACACAAGGTTCTCAGGTTTCCTCTGCCTACCCTGCCATATGCAGGGTATATAGGGATACAGCGTGAAGAGTGGGAATCGAACCCACAACCTGTCGCGTTTACAGCCACACGCTTGTGTCATTGCGCCACGTCTGAATCGTATCGTTATAAAATTAACATTAATTTCAAGAATACTATTTCCGGACACATGTGCAAATTTTCAAGCAAATCAAAAAGCAAGAAATAGGTCAAAAAGCGTTACAAAATTTTCTTAAATAGATATATAAAGACAAAATAACAAAATATAATATATAAATATATAAATTTAGTAGTTTCTGGGTACCTTCGACGACGGCGGAGGCTCTCGCGGCTGGTTCGGTTCGCAAGCAATGTAACCACACACATACGTCACATTAACGTATTGTTATATACATATATATACACACACACACAAACACACGAAAAAAACAATAAATTAAATTAAAAAAAAATAAGTGCCTCATTACGCTAGTTAAAAATCTATTAAAAAAATTATAGATGTATTTCTAATATTTTTTTCAAAATTCAAAATAATTTTTAGAAAATACAAGTATTGCACTTATACCTTTTTGGTTATTGGTTGTACACAAAATATATATAAAAAATATTAATGAGTACTAAACAAATACTTTCATAGTTCTAATATAATTGTTTATAAATGGTGTTTTCCTATAGTAAAAATATTTTATTTACTAATATATGTACATACATACATAGCTTCACACTGTTTCCCGCATATAGCAGGGTAGGCATAGAGAACCAAGTGTTAAGACACTCCGTTCTCCACTTTCCGTTGTTTTGGCCTTGTTGCCAAATGTAAAAATCCATTTCCAGGAGTGGGAATCGAACCCACAACCTGTCGCACTTACAGCCGCACGCTTGTGCCTCTACGCCACGACAGGCGCTACAGGTACTAATATATGTACAACGTGAAAATCAAAATATTAATGAGCAAATAGGACATAGATTATGATGTACTTCATAAGTTCACGAGGAAACAAAACTCATTACTAAAAAAAATAAATTATATATAATAACTTCAGTAAGAAAATTTAATTAATTGGTGTTAAGTTTCAATTTAGAGGAAAAGTAGAGAACAGAGTGTCTTCACACTAAGTGATCCCTGACCTTTCTTTTTCTAATTAAATAACCCCTTTCTCTTTATTTATTTAAGTTATAAGTCATAAATCATCAATAAAATACAAAACACCTATATAATTCAAATATTTACACCATACTATGATATAAATATATACATATAAATAAATCACACCCTGTATAAAGTGAAGTAACTCAATTTTTGTAACAAATGATTTTATTAAAAACTGACCTATTTTAAAATTCCTTATAATATCTAACAAAATGCATTTTTTGAATTTTTAAACTCCAATGTAACGAAAACGCGTCACGATAAAGAAGCAAACTCAAAAATGTATCCATTAAATCAGCGAAAGAATGAGATAGATAATACATTTAACACAGTATTTTATATTTTCTATCTCCTTTTTGCATTAAGCATTGTTCATATATATTATATTAAAATCCTTATTAATATTATAAATGCGAAAGTAACTCTGTATGTCTGTCTGTTACGCGTTCACGCCTAAACTACTGAACCGATTTTGATAAAATTATGAAGATAGGACTGAACTTGGGAAAGGACATAGGATGCTTTTTATCGCGAAAAAAATTGTAGAAGGGTTTGAAAGTTTGTATGGAAGTTCCTAATTCTCAAACAAAATCTTTACCATGTCGCGCGATATAACCAAATTCCACGCACGTGAAACCGCGGGCGGAAACATAGTATAAAATAATTTTTGATTCGCCAAATAATTGTATTTACATTTATACTTATACTCCTGAATATTCTTTATTAATCTCATTCTCTCATATGTTACTTTTTTGAAGCTTCATTTCTACTCTGTGTGAACACATACAAACACACACACATACTTATTATAATTTTTTTTAATCATCAGCCACATTGTCCATACCTTTTATTAACTATTCCTACGTTATTAAAATTATTTTTCTTTTACAATTAAAAAAAAAATTTGAGTTACCCCACATTATTACTACGGATATAATATGTATATATATAAAAAAAAACCAGTGCAAAAAGCTATATATACTAACCAACCCTCTGATATTGCTCCTTGTTCCTTAGACGACTGCGACGCGCGCGCGTCTGTCCGTTTGTTAGCGTGCGATATTGACATTTATGTGTAGGTTAGTATTATATATATATATATATATAAATATTTATTAAATACACTTTTAGTACTATGTTAGTATATAGAAATATATTTTGTTAGTAAAAGCTACACTATATATATATACAGCGTGTTGTAAAAAGTTAATATTTATTATTTATTTTATCTTTTTATTTATTAATAGTTGTTAAACAAAAAGTACACAAAACATACTATTTTAGTAGGTGAATTAAAAAAAATGCTTTACGAAATTAGAACACTCTCTGGATACACAAAATTTAATATTTATTACGAATAAAACAACTAATAATTTGTAACAAAATTATTATAATATTTCCACCAAAAAATAAAAAAAAAAACATATATTACTTAAATAACTGTGTATCACGCATTTTTTTACTATTAAAACCACTTTCTAAGCTTACTAGCAACATAACCCTAGTGACACAATTTATAAAAAAAAAAAAAACTAACACATACCTCAAAATAGTTACTGTATAATTAAAAGTTTAGGTTAACATAAAAATATATTATGCTTAATCAGGGATGAGCAACCCGCAACCTGCTCAATAATTTTATATAACCCGGCAAGCATTTATATATATTTCAGATATTCTCTCGCTTATTTATTAATTCTATCAAATTATTTACTTAAGTGAACTAAATACTTTAAGAAAACAAAAAACTTGGATATTCCCAATGCCAAAGGTAAATTGAGTAATATTAAGTAGTTTTAAGTAATGTTAAGTAGTGTTGAGTAATATAAATATTATTAGTTATAATAAGTAAGTAGGCAACTAAAATACTTGAACTCTCGTTGGAAAAAATTATCTTATTTCTTAAGCTTAGTTACGTAACATGAAAATATAGTGAAAATTGACAAAAGTTACGGACCACATGCCCGTAGTGATCAGAATAAATATAAAAAAAAACTGCTAAAAAAGGTTGCTTACACCTGTTCTTAATGACTACATTATAATTTCTTCTAAGATTTCACTAATTATAATAAAAATTACCTCAGAATCATCATCCAGCAGTTCCTCCTCAACAACCTCAGCTCGGTACTCCAGGAGGAGGTCCCTGAGGGGTTTGGAGTCCAGGTCCCCGGAGACAAACTCATGTTTGAGTAGTTCTAATGATGTGGGCCTCTTTTCTGGGTCCTGGGTGTAAAATTAAATATTATAAAAATTAAATAGTCATAACCAGCTCTTTGATTTACGCGATTTTTACACATATTAAATAAAACCATTTAATCAGGATTAATCACATATATTTTAGTATTTGGACATACAGTCTATCTGTGACCACAGACTACTGTAGTCTTTGAAACGTTGGGTCCCCAAAAATGTATTTTCGAATACTAAAATATACGCGATTAATCTGGTTAATATAGATTCATTTAATAATAGTAGCTCTATTACCATAGCAACGTATGTCACTTTATATAAAAGTGTATGGCAAACATATAGTAGTAAGTTTTTTTTTTAACTTCACGCTGTATCCCGCATATGGCGAGGTATGCAGATGAAACCAAAGAATTTAGTGTTAAGACACTCCATTCTCTTACAACAATTCCATTCCCCACTTTCCGCCAAATTGAGGCATTGCGTGTTGAGTGGCGGAACTCAACGCCGCGCTTTGCCTAGTTACCAAACCCAAGAAATGAAAATACTGAATTTTACATTTCCAGGAGTGGGAATCGAACCCACAGTCTGTCGCGTTTACAGTCTTACGCTTGTGCCTCTGCGCCACGACAGACGTAGTATGTGTAATATTTAATTTTTTTAATTTAATGTATTTCTAATGCATTACTATAGAAAATATTAATTTGTAACTTATATTTATGCCTCTAAATAGTAAAGTGGGTTGATAAATAAAGAAAACAATTAAAATAGTAATAAAGTGTATTATTATCGCAATTATTTTTTTATAACAAATGTAAATGAACTATTTAATTAGTTTAATCACCCATGACTACAATGAAAGTTCACAATGTCCATATAAAAAAATAAAATAAAGACTTTAAAAAAAAAAAAACTAAACCAAATTCAAAGAATTACGAATTACTCATAAACTACCCATCAGATCTTAACTAAATTAAATATCAAAACATACAAACCATAACCTATCATATTAAAAATATCACCAAAAATGGTTCACCTGTATCACTTAACACACACATATAAAAAAACAATTTAATAACCTCATATTTTAAAGTCAGTCACAAAAACGTACCTTAACTAAAGCTCTGGCAATAAAGTCATTGAAGGACTTGGACCAGCGTGATGGCGCGTCCAGGGTCGGGGGGTCGCTCTTCTGTATCTTGAGGAGTACCCTCATGGGGGTCATCTCATGGTTAGGGGGTTCCATTTGGGCAAACTCTATTAGAGTGATGCCGAGTGACCAAATATCAACCTGTTGATGGGAATGTCAGTTTACTATCTTTTTTTTTTTAGCTTCACGCTGTATCCCGCATATAGCAGGGGAGGCAAACCGAGTTTACTATTTATATAGTATATATGTATAAATATTAGTTAATATTTAATATTGCTCATAATATTTAATATTTAGTATTTTCATATCCTCGCTCTGGTAACAAGGCAAAGCGCGCCGTTGAGTTCCGCCACTCAGCACGCAATGCCTCAATTCAGCGGAAAATGGGGAACGGAAATGTTAAAAGAGAATGGAGTGTCTTAACACTAGCTTCTCAACTTCTCTCTGCCTGCTATGTGAGTGATACAGCGTGAAGCTAGTAATAGCAAAGAGGAAAGTGAAAAAATAAATACCTTAAAATCATATGGATGGTCCCTGAATGTCTCACAGAGTACCACTTCCGGCGCCATCCAGTATGGCGTGCCTATGAACGTGTCGTGTTTTTGTAACGTCGACTTGTTCTTTGCTGACACACCGAAGTCCGCTGAAAATTATATTTACGAAATCTTTATAAATTCCAGCCTATGTGTTATTTTCATGTATAAGGAATATTATTTTTGCACAGTTCAGTAGCTTTTGTGTGAAAGAGTAACAAAAATCTGTCCATGGATTCTAACAAACTTCAACATTTAATTATTAGTAAGATATTTTAGTTAATTATTATAATTTGTTTTTTTTTTTATTTTTCATCCCCCAAAAAAATATACATAAACCGTGAATAAGTAGACAAGTCGACTTACATTCACAATTTTTTAATACATTAGGAATACTTTATTAAAATAAAAAGTCAAGCAATATCAAAATCTTTAGGTAAACATTACATATATTTAAATATATGTAAAGAAAGCAGCTTTCTTTCTTTAAATTTGGCGCGTTGCGCGTTAAACGAAACGTCATTGTCAGGGCTGGACATTTTGAGGTTAGGAACGCATGAAATGGCGAATTTTATATTGTGAAGTGTTTGAACTCAAAAGAACTTAAAATAGTGGAAAATAAACTTTAAATGTCGTTTCTTTGTTTTCAGAAGCAACACATGTTTATTTTCAAGATAAATTGAGATTTAGCCATATATATATATATATATATATATATATATATATATATATATATATACACAAAACTTAATTTTAAGATGCAACTATCAACTCACCTAACTTAACACCCCCTGTCATAGTAGCAAGAACGTTTCCAGCCTTCAAATCCCTATGAATGACTCGTCTAGAATGCAAAAACTGCAGTCCTCTGCACATCTCTCGACACACGTAGGCTATTTGTGACTCGTTGAGACCCTTCTCCAGCTCCGACATGACTGAATCCAGGGCACCACCGTCGCAGTACTCGAGGAGCATCTGGAAATGGAAATTAATTATATATGCTATCATCTATCTATAACGCCTCTCGTGGCGCAGAGGCACGGGCGTGCGACTGTAAGCGCGACAGGTTGCGGGTTTGATTCCCATTCCAGAAGATGTTAAATTTTTATTTCCTGGCTTTGATAACAAGGCAAAGCGCGGCGTTGAGTTCCGCCACTCAGCACGCTCAATTCGGCGGAAAGTGGCGAACAGAGTGTCTTAACAATAGGTTCCCTCTGCGTATCCTGCTATATGCGGGATACAGCGTGTAGCTATGTATGCATTTATGTTATATATACTTTAAAATTGAGGCCATAGTGACGGTAGGTTCGATCCCCTCGTGGAGTTGAGTTCCGCCATTAAACAATGCCATTTTTCGAATTTGGGCAGAAAGTGGGGAACAGAGTGCCTTAACACTAGGTTCTCTCCCTGCTATGCGAGATAAAACGTGCAGTTGTTGCTTCACAGTTGGATGGACCGAAAGTCTTACTATATTTCAAAGTACCCAAATAAACAACATTCCCATAGCGTTATTATTATCATTTTCAGCTCCTGTTTTCTTCTGCAAAGAACCGAGAGGACAAGAGACAAGGAGAACCGAGTGACAAGAACATGCATTTTACAGAGAAAGCAACATAAGTGGTGGTATTCGATACCTCATTTGTATCCACTGAGGCAGAGAGTAGAATATAAATTAAATATAATCATTCCTCCCGATGGGAATCGAATCTACAACTATCACGTTTCCCAAACAGCGCTACTATTTCCACCTGGTTATACAAAATTATACAACCTAAATCCACAAACTTACCCATAGCTTATTATCAATGAAGTACGCCTCATGCATCTCCACAACATTAGGATGTCGACACTCCGACAGTATATCGATCTCAACGGTGAAGTCCGCGAGGTCGTCTTCATTGTCCAATACGCACATCTTGGCGGCGGCGAGCTGGCCGGTTGTCTTGTGTTGCGCTTTGTACACCTATGAACGGATATATTTTTGTTATTTTCATATAAATTGCTGGCCGCAAAAGTCTGCTCACATCATATCACATCTAGTTTTGTATGAGAATGTGTTGTTAAGTGCTCTTGTAACTTCCTAATATATATCTTGGAGATTAACTAACTACCTAGCACTCGTCGATTAAAAATGACAAATATAATTCATAGCAACGATTATTATGTATAATAAATATAGTATATTATAGGCAATTTTGTTCTTTTAATTATTATACAATACAATTAAATTTGATATTTATACGAAACTGTTTAAAGAGGCATTCTTCACGCAAAAAGTGTAAAGCAATTCGTGGTGGCAATCTTGAATACATACAAAATAATCACTTTCTGCAGGTATTTTTGTTATACAGTAGGCCTAATTTATCTCAAAAAAAATTATTATATAAAGTGAATACTATATAAGAAGTGAAATAAATAGAAAGTCACATTTCTACACGTTTGTTTCTATGACAAACATAATAAAACATTTGAAATACGATTCCTTTCGCAAATGTACTTAATTCGCAAATAATTAAAGAAGTAGACAAACATCACAAGCTGTAATGGACAAAGCTGTCCAGGACGCCATTGAGGCTTGGAGACTGGAAACTCGAAACTAATCTAGATGAAGAAATTTTCTGGGCTAGGGCTACGTGCATCTGTAGTCTCAGATAACGATTATGATTTTCATATAAAAAAGGTGGTCGCAAGATTGTTTCCAGAAAATTGAGTAGTCAAAATTTTTATAAGGGTTAAACTGCTTAAACTGTTTAACAAACAAACAAACAAATATTCTTTATTGCACAAACAAACAAACAAATAACATAGAAGTACTCGTAGTAATAGCGTACAATAAGGCGGCCTTATCGCTTAAAGCGATCTCTTCCAGGCAACCTTTGGATATAGGATTTGTATAAAGTAGTGGAAGGCGGTGCACTAATCAGGATATTAATTAAATTAAAATTAAAATTAAATATATGTTAATTAAAAATACAAACTAAATACATAATTATATACATACTTACATACATTCATACATACATAAATACATACATATATACATACATACATATATACATACATACATACATACATACATACATACATACATACATACATACATACACACATAAATAGACATTATATAGATTATATGTCTCAAAAGAAAATAAATAAATAAACAAAGGCCCAAAATTAAATATTTAAATAATGATTCTTAAGTAGCTTTTTAAAAATAAATAAACTTTTGGCGCATCTTATTTCAAGCGGTAAACTATTCCATAGGTGGGCAGCTTTTATAGAAAAAGAATTTGAGGAAAAGGAAGAAGAGTGGAGAGGAATTTCAAGCAACCGGTTTAATACAAAATGAAGTAAAATAGTTTTTAAAAAATATTAAGTACAACTTTTTTCGCGTGAAATTTAGACCAAAATTTCTAAGGAAATATTAAATAATAAGTAGTCATTGAAAATTAATTTGCAAAGTAATGCTGTATAGAATAGATATTTAATCTTTAAATTGATAAAGCTAGATTAACCAATATACCATATAGTAAGTTTACCTTTCCAAAAGCACCATCGCCAAGCTCGCCCACCATGTCCCAGTTCTCATTTGGGTCGGAGTTGTCGCGTATGTTGCTGAACACTTTCTTCTTTTTGGCATCATTGCCGCTGCCCAGGTGCAGCACCTAGCAGGAAAAAGGTACACAATTTTTAATGATTAAGGTTTATTTATGTTAAAATTGTGGATTTTATCTCTCTTAAAATAAATGCAATCAGATTATTTTTTTTTATGCATAACGGATGGCAAACGAGGAGAAGGACCATGTATGGTAAGAGGTTAACTTCGCACATGAACATCTACACTACCATAGATGGTGTAGATGCGTTGCCAACCTAGAGGATACAGATGAAAGAGGAGAATAATGTAGTAGTTCGCTTTCGGAACCACCACATTTTGGGGACTTTTCCCCAAAATGAGGTGGTTTCGAAATGGGTGGGAAAGGGAAAACCTGGCTTACATGCCATCGAACCGGAACACATCATAAGATATTTAGCGGTTTGTCTTTGTTCGTTCCCCTAATAAGAGAGTATACAATTCTTGGCACTATCCTATGACTTTTCTATATTATCAATTCAGTTATAACAATATCCAGCTATCAAGGTAGTCAGGGAGTTCCTCAGGTCCGAAATAGACACATTGCCTATTGAGTGGCGGAACTCAATGCCGTGTTCAAATCAAGCTGTTTGTTTCAATATCACCTTGCACTCCCACTATGATGCCTAAGGTTACTAACGAAAGATCACTATTAGTGATAAGTTTGCCTTTACATGCTGCAGTTGTTTCTATTTCTAATACTTCTTCTATTTAGTTTTTTTTTTTTTGACTTCACGCTGTAACCCGCATATAGCAAGGTAGGCAGAGGGAACCAGAGGACCTAGTGCACTCCATTCTCTTTCAACAATTCCGTTCCCCACTTTCCGCCAAATTGAGGCATTGCGCGTTGAGTGGCGGAACTCAACGCCGCGATTTGCCTTGTTACCAAACCCAAGAAATGAAAATACTAAATTTTACATTTATTTTCTATTTAGTTGTGTGCTATAAAATATTATATCTATAAAACTGTTGCGTTACTGAGTGACTAACAGACGTATACGCTAAACGACTGCCCAAGGAACGCTGGAATTTGATATTTAGGCTCCTTGGCGAGAATAGGGGAGCACTAACAGGGAATTTCTAAAAATTCCTAAAAAAACCCAAGAACGGGTTATTAAGTCCACAAAAACGAAGTGGCTGGTCTATGACTAAAACATTATACAAGTTAGATGATTTACTTTACAAAAGCAGGAAACGTAACTAACGCTCTATATTTGGTAAATCAGTGAAAGGCACTTCTGTTTGGAAAGACTGGTACCTTAACAAGTATTTGAGATTTAAGATGACAAATTATCATTAATATTTGGGTTTGTTATTATCTTATAACGAAATTCTATGGAAAAGGAGCTCTTTAATAAGCTGGTTATTTTGAAATTTATATTAAGCTCGATATTTATCATTATATCAGGGCCAAAACAGTATTAAAATCTTAGTAAGTAATATTCTAATCATAATAAATCCCCGTTGTTATTAAAAGTATTGACAATTTTACATAATATACAAACAAATAGATAAGCAAAAGCGGCCTTATCACTAAAAGTGTTCTCTTACAGGCAATCTTTATTGATTTCGAACTTTTGTAATATACCTTCATTGGCGGAAAACAGAGCAAAAGAAGATCCATATGCTATAGAGTCAGCGTTTTATTCTGGTGTTAACAGCTTATGCTAAATTACTGTTTAGTTACTTTCTTCCTATTATTATCTTTAAAATATATCGTTTTCATTCGTGGCGCAGAGGTACCAGCGTGCTACTCTAAACGTGACAGGTTGTGGGTTCGATTCCCACTTTAGAGAATAAAAATATTAAATATTTATAATAATCAATATTTAGTATTTTCATTTCCTCACACAATAAAACAAATCGCGTCGTCGAGTTCCGCCAGTTTAGCACAAAATGTCTCAATTCGGCGAAAAATGGGGAACGGAAATTTTCTATAGAAGGGAGTGTCTTAACACTAGGTTCTCGAGTTCCCTCTGCCTACAATCATGACATATGGTCAGTCATCATTCAACTGGCTGATGGCCTTAAAGTTAATAAGACATACCTTTTTAAGATTATTAAAGAAAGACATGTCGTCAGTGAGCGCGTCGTCGCCGACGCGCAGGCCCCTCAACCGTCTTTACTCATCTTGACGCCACACCTCTGCTATTTCTGGGAGGAAAGGAAAACAAATATTACTTATTATAAATATGATGATAGGATAACTAATAAATACTTTTAAAACATAATATAAAAATAAGTAAATTGAGAAAATAATACATATATGTGATGAGATAATGTTTTTAATTGGTTTGGTAGGTTTTTTTTATAATATATTATATATTTTTCATAGTAAGATCCTAAATTATAACAACCTTAGAAAAAAAATATAATCTATTTTTGGTAGTTTTTAAGCTTGTTGACAATTAATCAATTCTAAAAGATTGATTCGTTCTCCTTTGGTATATTATCGTAGATAAGTTACATTCCTGTAACATGTCTACGATATTATACCAAAGGAACATGTGAAGGTATAATTCCTTCTTTTAGAACATACATTAACTTAGAATTTGATGTATTTCCGAGATGTCGATATTTTAAAGTTTGATATTTGTGAATGTATAAAAAAAGAAAAGTCTAAGTTAATCCATTCTAGACTACTTTTGGCATAGCCAATTACTCTAAACTTCTTTTATTCCATTTTAATTGATAAGTATACCATAATTGGTCTCGATTTTGTATATATTTCCCACAATACTGATGTTTGATATATTTCAGGTAACAGATATATCACAGGTATAAGCGAGGATGTTATAGTAAGAATGAAGAAGAACGTGCTCAGATGGTTTAGGCACGTCGAGAGGATGAGTGATGAAAGAATGGTGAGAAAGATATATGAAGCAAAGGTTAGCGGTAAGAGAGGCAGGGGAGACCTCGTTTGACCTTCGAGAATACAGTATCAATGATACTGGAGGAAGGTCACGTAAAAAGCATGAGGACCCCCCGGAGGGCATGCATGAAGAGGTTAATGACTGTGGACGAGGCGAAAGAGGTATGCAGGGACCGTAGCGTTTGGCGCTCCGTTCTCTCTGACTACCCCGCTAGGGATAAGCGTAAAGTTGAGTAAGCAAGTAAGATATATCACAAAAAGGTATATTTCCTCCTACTAAGATAATTTACTTAAAGAATTCATTCAATTTCCGCTGCTATTGCGAAATGTTTAATTTCAAAGGAAAATCTTTTTAAATAGTTTTATAAAAGCCAACAGTGAAAACCGGGTAGGAAGTGAAATCAGTTCTCTTTACCGCGAAAACGGAAATGAATAGCGGTGGCATCTTTCATTGAATCTAAATTAAAATTTATCTCAGCGACGAGTTTCAAGGGAAGAGGAAAAATTATAAAGGAAAATGAATTACGCTGAAGTTGTAACAAAATTTCGACCTTGTTTAAATCATTTTCTTAATTTAATAATAAGTATATACCTTTCTATATTGTATACATAACTTAGTAGACTTTAGGGACTAAATTCCGTCAGACACAAAACCTATTAAACATTCTGTTCACCATTTTTCTAAATCGAGACATTATCTGTTGTATGACAAAACTCAAGACCGCACATAGCTTTACCCGGGCAATGTAATCATTCTCTTTGTGGGAATAGATCCTACAACCACTTTGACACTGTTCCACTGCACCACGGAATGTAAAGTAGACTCATAACATAAATAATAGCAAAACCTAAAAATATGTACAATTATTTAATAATAAGCTATTTGATTTTCCCGATTACATTTCCCTGTGACCACAGACTACGGTAGCGTTCAAAACGTCAGATTTCCAAAAAACGTATTTTGCTTTGCACGTTCGAAGCGCCATAATTAAACAACTAAACTGAACTATTATATTTGCTAGTAAATTTGCACATATATCCGGATCCGATGACAATAACACGATTTCATAGATTGAGCCTTACCAAGAAGATCAGAATTACGAGAAATTACTTATAAGTAATTACTTACGTATATACTTGTAACTCGACTGAAAACGCGACAGGTTGTGGGTTCGATTCCCACTCCAGGAAATGTAAAATTTAGTATTTTCATTTCTTGGGTTTGGTAACAAGGCAAAGCGCGGCGTTGAGTTCCGCCACTCAACACGCAATGCTTCAATTTGGCGGAAAGTGAGGAACTGTGAGGAACACTAGATTCTCTGGTTCCCTCTGCCTACCCCGCTAAATGCGGGATACAGCGTGAAGGTAAAAAAAAAAACTTATAAGCATGTTTTTTTATTTATTGCGATTATTATTATTCTCAATAAAACTTTTCCCTGAAACCGACTGTAAGTAAACAGTAAACAATATTAAAAATTAAACAAAATTTACCAAACATGACCCATATAAGTTTTTATCTAAAAATAGCATAAACAGTCTTTGTTCGCGATAACATCCCATAAATAATTAGTAACACATCACCCGCTTACTCGTGACCTCTTGACAAGACCTCGTCCTTGCTCCTCTGATAATGTGGCATTAATACGCTTTTTAGAGAAATATTAAAAAAAAATATATTAGATAATGATAATTTGTTTTACCTAAACGTATAATAAATAATGAAGAGGTAATCTGTGTGTAAATGTGGGTAGTCATGGGTTTGATTTCCACTCGGGGAAAATTATCATATTTAATTTTTTTTCATTTTCTGATAAGGCAAAAGGCGTCGTGGAGTTCCGCCACTGAACATCTAATATCTCGAATTCGGGCGAATAAATTATATGCAATTTGTAGTTATTTTTCAATAATGATTACAATCTCTTATATATAACACTTTTTTGTTATCAACAGACAACTCCGTAACGCCTGTCGTGGCGCAGAGGCACAAGCGTGCGACTGTAAACTCGACAGGGTTTGGTAACAAGGCAAAAGCAAGCAATGCCTTATTTCGGCGGAAATTGGGGAACGGAGTGTTTTAGCACTAGGTTCCTTCTATCTACCCTACTATATGCGGGTTACAGCGTGATGTTAAAAAAACAGACAAATCACAGGTGAAGATACTAGGCGCAGTTAGGTGACATTTGACTTATTCCTGGACTGTATCGTATTCCTCGACTGTAACACTAAGAGAAAATTTCTCAAAATACAACGAAAACAGGAAAAAACGGGGTTTACGTTTTATAATCCACGCATACGAAGTTGAAGACTATAACTCGAATAAATATACATAATTTCAAACGTCTCCCTTTTTTCCGTCGGACAATTAGTCATCATTTAATAACAATTAGTTTATCATTGCGTGTTTCCGTTGATATGACAAAACTGACATAATAGACTATTTTAACCGACTTCAAAAAAGGAGGAAGTCATCAATTCTATTATATATTTTTGTTATGATGATATTTTATACATATATTAGCTAGCTCGGTTCCGATGTGGTCCCATTCAAATTTAGTTAAGATTGAAGAGTAGTTTTTGAGTTATTAGTAATAATTTTACATTTTGGTACATTTTCTTTGAAAACGATTTCCTTTTTTTTAGTGAAATGTTAATTATTTATGTACAAATATAGCAGTTTTATGCCTAATATGAACATCCCAGGTCCTAAGTTTACAAAAAAGGGAGAAAATCATTAAATAGATTTAAATATATTTATAAATGCACGTACACATATTTCCCTTATTTTTATATATCTCCTATATCTATATCAATATTGCCAAGAAAACTTAGCTATGAATACCCTCCACGATGCAGTAAATCTAATTCAAGAGTTTCAATTAACAACCAACATAAAATAAATTATTCTTCAGTTCATTAAGTACTTTCGAATCGTCAGTTAACATAGAAATGTCAGTATTGTCAGTCCTACAGGAAGCTACCACCGGTTCGGAGGGAATTTCTGCCGAAAAGAACCGGATAAACTTGACAGTTGCTGTTTCAAAATGTAATTATTGTACATTAAGTTCATAACAAATCATTAACTTGCCGAGTGAACATCAGCATTCTTGAATAGAATGATGTACTTTGCTCCATAATAATCTTGACTTTAGCATTAAGCAAAACACAACTGCGCCGCAATTAAAAAAATAATATTTAAAATTTTAAAAACAAAAGAAAACCGATTTCAAATAAAATATATGCACTCAAGGCTTATTATTACGACTAATTCAAAAACCACTGGCGAAACCTTAAATAAATTTAAATGGGACACACATAAAAAAAACAGTCCTAGAGCATCCTACTATTTATGAACTCGGTTAAAACTAATAAAATAATTCCAGTATATATATTTCCCACAAATTTCATGAGAACCAGCAATACTAGCGGTTATCTCAGGATATGAGTGTTTCAGCAACAGTGTACGGGTCACCGATACTTCCGTCCGACTGTGACGGTCCGTTACAACACGCCCGGCGCTTACCTTCTAGATATATTTAATAAATCTATCTAGTCTTTGAAATATTTATTTATTATTGCTTAACAGTTAACATATGAAAATCTTAATATATAAAAATGAATGTTTGTCTGTATGTCATCGATAAACTCAAAAACTACTGTAGCACTGTACACCAGGTGGAGCTGCAGAGTACCAACTTCTGCCCCGTTCAACCGACTGTCATGAAAATCAATATGACCATGTATTTTTACACAGAGGAATATATAAAAATAAATGTTTGTTTTTTTTATCTTCTCGCTGTATCCCGCATATAGCGGGCTAGGCCGAGGGAACCTGAGAACCTAGTGTTAAGACACTCCGTTCTCTTACAACAATTCCGTTCCCCACTTTCCGCCGAATGGAGGCATTGCGTGCTGAGTGGCGGAACTCAACGCCGCGCTTTGCTTGTTACCAAACCCAGGAAATGAAAATACTAACATTTCCTGGAGTGGGAATCGAACCAACAACCTGTCACGTTTACAGTCGCACGCTTGTGCCTCTGCGCCATGACAGTCGTTAATGTTTGTCTGTATGTCATCAAATAGCTCAAAAACTTTCTTAAATTTATTGTAGTTGTTGGCGTAGCAACGCGCGCCGGGTACAGCTAGTAATAGATATAAATGAAAATATTATACCCCGACGATGACATTGAACTTGCTTTCATTTTCACATTTATGCTTTGTGTAGTATACTTTTATTTACACCGCCAGCTGTTTAAATATAACATAAATCTTACAACGTTTATTTTCAAATATTATTAAGGCTGAAACTGCTTTTTACCTCAAAACAGGATAATCAGACAGAACCTAGTATCAAGACACTTCGTTCACCGCTTCTCACCCGAATTAGACACATCACGTGTTAATTAGCGCAACTTAACGCCGCGCTTTATCAAACCAGAGGCTAACTATTTTTTTAATTTCACACTGTATCCCGCACATAGCATGGAAGGCAAAAGGATTCTGAGAACCGATGTGATGAGACACTCTGTTCTCTTGTAACATTTTCGTTCCCTTCTTTCATCGAGGCATTGGTTGCTGGAGGTAAAACTCAATGCCACGCTTTAACGTTACCAGTGCGATTAATTTATTATTTTATATTGAAGAAAAACAAATTATATATAATTAAAAGAAATTCTCATAAAATCTAAAGTAACAGTAGAAAGTAACCCAACACTGCCCGCTAGGGTCACATCGTACCCGTGCACCGCACGCGTGGTGGTCAGTCAATCAGGTGTGACGGTCCGTTACCACTTGCTACTTGCCACTTGCCACACGCATGCACCTTTCTCTGGCAAGTGTGTGCGCTTGCGCAGGTGTCGCGAATAATATATTTGTTGTCATTTTCTACTAACTGTCATCTGTCATCTTTGACGTTTACGTATTGTGTGCTTTGGATAGTTAAATTGGGAACTAATAGAATGAATAGAATATTGTTTATAGCTTAAAACAATTGCAAGAAACACGAGAGAAAAACAAAAACACACTACAAATGCACTAAAAAGTAACATTACTATGAATAACTGAAAAACAGCTCGTCAGATCTTAATTAAATTCAGATGAGACCATATCAGAATTCCTAGCTATCGTATCCGAATAAAAAGTTATTACACATATAAAAATAAAACCCAAACGAATTGATAGATAACCTTCCTTTTTTCTTGAAGTCAAGTTAGTTTAAAACATCAATATTTATCTTAGTAACACCTTACTGTCAACAGATAGTTAATTATTCACTAATATTATGCCGTTTCGCGCAAAAAAGGGGAATCTGTGTTATAGCATGGATTTTGTGTTTTAATATAATATGAATCGGAACAGACATGTCAAGCTAAAATTAATCTTTTTTTTTAACTTCACGCTGTATCACATTGCAGGGCAGGCAGAGGGAACTTGAGAACCTAGTGTTAAGACACTCCGTTCTCTTACAACAATTCCGTTCTCCACTTTCCGCCGAATTGAGGCATTGCGTGCTGAGTGGTGGAACTCAATGCTGCGCTTTGCCTTGTTACCAAACCCAGGAAATGAAAAAAACCATTTACTAGAGTGGGTATCGAACCCACAACCTGTCGCGTTTACAGTCGCGCGCTTGTGCCTCTGCGCCACGAAAGGCGTTAAATTAATCTTTATTTTGTACTAGCTTTCCGCCCGCGGCTTCGCCTTCGCCGCTTCGTGAAATTGGGTTATATCGCGTGACATGGTATAGAATAATCTATAGTCTTTCCCAAGGTCTATTTGTCAAAATTGGTTAAGTGGTTTAGGTGTGAAAGTTGTAAACAGTTGAACAATCTTACACGATTTTATGTTTGACAATAAGGGACTTCCATACAAATTTTCATTCCCTATTTCAACCCCTTCTACCCTTTTTTTCGTGATAAAAAGTATCCTATATCCTTTCCCAAGTTCAGTTCTATCTTCATACCGAATTTCATTACAATCGGTTCAGTGGTTTAAGCGTGAAAGTGTAACAGACAGACAGACAGAGTTACTTTCGCAGTTATAATATTAGTAAGGAAGTAAGGATTTACATTCAACATTAATATTACTATGAGCGTCTAAGTGTATGTATGTACATACGACTATATGTATATTATGGTATCACTCGTACAACAACTTGAAAATCAGATCTTATCATAAATATGTTACGCTTGCTGTTATCTGTACTATAATACATTTCTCTTAATCTTATCACCGTCCCTTTGTTACCCTTATCTGTTGCTGAAACTATTTCAATAACTTCCACCCATTTTCTGGATGTAAATACATGACAATCGTGCACGAACAGGATCCCTAACCTTTCTTTCGCTAAGGCTCTTTGGTCAGTAAATAATATTTTGACTACATAGCAGTGGCAAGGGGTGAAAATTTTAAAAAGGTAAGCCGGTAAATTTAGGGAAGCCGGTATATTTTGAGAGAAGCCGGTATAGGATGTAAAGTAATTTGGTAATGTCACTATCGGAATTTTACTGATGACCTTTTTTTAGGTGGTTTTAGATGTTAGAGCTTGTTTTTTACAGTTTCATATCCAAAATTTTTTTGGTCACCTTTTTTTTAAGCTCTTACCCCTTTTTTGACCTTATTTTTTGCAAACTCAAGTACAATTTAAGCTTTATATTTTATTGGCAACCTTTTTATTTTTTTAGTGTTATACTTGTTTTTTACAAAGTCGAAATTTTTTCCAAATTTATCCAAATACTTAAATTTTTCCAAAAAAAATATTGTCATTTACAAAAGGTATGCCGGCGGAAACCGTGTTATATGGATGCCCCGTCACTGCTACATAGGATTAATAAATAAGTGAATAGTTAGTATTTATTTATTTAATTTATTAATTCAAGCATTTCAAACAAATTCAGGTAAAAAAATTGTTAAATAATATTAAAGCAGTATTTACGGACCGACGTAAATTGGAAATGGGTGCCTTGAAATGTACGCATTGTCAATTTATCAACTTATTCACGCCTGGCATAAAAATTGGATACATTGTATGGCATATCACCAAAACAAATCAAATTCAAAGCGAAATTAATTCAAAAATTGTATTAAATTCAGTATTATTAATACTGCACATAATATGATGATGATCCATGAGCCTTTATCATTTTTTTTTATTAATATAATAATAATAAATATAAAGTATAAGCAGATTCTGGCTTTATTCCTCAGCGAGAGAAGTTATTCAGGGAGAACCTACCTAGTCTCAAGACTCCGTTCGCCGCTTTCCCCGTCTGTCCGTCATTCGGCATTCACTGTTAAGTAGCGGAGCTCAACGTTGCCCAAATTAACTAAAAAAACATATTTTTAGGGTGCTGTACCTCTAAAAAAAATCGTTATCAATCTGTCTATCTATCCATCCATCAAGGACACTTCTTCATTTAATTATGACACACCCTGCATACGACAACCATATGTATGTGTGTATGTACGTATGGCACATTAACACGATACCGTTGAACCGTGTCTGTAACCTTTTCTCTTGACCGTGGCGACTGGCGTGGCTTATAATTAAACGTTAAGATATTCCAATTAGTATAACTCGCGTATTCAACGGGCGTCTCAATTGTTAGGCTGTATGGTCTAAGAGCTTGGGCAAAGCGGAAATTCCTACTAATATAATGTCTGTTATTCTGTCACGTTAAAACTACTGCACTGATTGAGATGAAACTTATACAACAGAATAGCACATAAAAAATGTAAAACAAATCGGATGATTATTTTGACTAACCAGGTCGAAATAGCAGTCCATAGATAGATGAAGAGATAGGTGGAGTTAGTTAAAGAGTGATAAATACTCATTATATTATGTTTCTTTAAGTAAATAACGTTTTTTCTACTCAAATATTAGGTAAGATTCTTTGTAATCTTGGCACAGCTATCAACAACAAAACTTACATATAAATTTCACTATTACAAGATGTGAACATACGTAAACATTAAAAAAATAAAAAACTTCAATTACTAGTAACAAATTAGCAAAAAAAAAAACTAGATTTCGTGTAATACAAAACTAGTTTAAATAAAGCAGCTTTCTATAAAGCCTCAATGTTTTACTTTCGACAAACGTAAAGTAAAAAATTAAAATTTAAGGCTTGCCTCCCAATATTACTATATAACGTTTGTAACCTACTTCAAAAAAGGAGGAGGTTCCCAATTCGCCTTCATTTTTTGTTTTTTTTTAGCTTCACTCTGTATCCCGCTTATAGCAGGGTAGGCACACGGAACCTGAGAACCTAGAACTTGACACTTTCCGCCGAACTGAGGCATGGCGTGCTGAGCGGCGGAACTCAACGCCGCTAATGTAGGAAATGAAAATACTAAACTTTTACATTTCCTGGAGTGAGAATCGAACACACAACCTGTCGCGTTTACAGTCGCACGCTTGTGCCGCTGCGCATAACTTTTTGCGGGTAAATAAATTTTGATGATTCTTTTTTATATGATAGCTAATATCTCAGGTTGTCTCATTTATATTGAATACGATATGACAATTATTCATTGAGTAGTTCCTAATACATAATTTTCCTTTTTAGAGCATTGAAAGATATTTTCTTTTTTCGTTGAAAAACCTTAATTACATGATACTACTACATACTAGCACTTCTCACGTGGTGACAAGTACTTTTTGAGTTATTCGTAATAATTTAAATTTTAGAATAGAATAGAATAATAGAATAGTCTTTATTGCACACACAACAAAATATAAAAGAAAGAGGAAACAATAATATGAACTCATGTATCTGTATGCAAAGGCGGTCTTATTGCTTCAAGCAACTTCTTACAGACACCCTTCGTTAAGTATAGGGACAAATGAAAAGAGGAAAAGGGAATAAAGCTAGTGCAATTCAGTATAAATAAAAAATAAATTTTAGTGCATTGTCTATTTTCTTATTAGTTTTTTTAATAGTGGAGAACGGAGTGTCTTAACACGTCGGTTCCTTCTGCCCATCCTGCTATATGCGGGATACAGCGTGAAGCTATGTATGTATGTATATTAGTTTTTTTGATAAAATTTGAATAATCACCTCATACTGTATAACATTCTTAAAAAAGAACTAAAACAAATATTTGCTAAAACCGATCACATCCTTATAATTAGACCGCGCGATGACATCACCGTCTAAGGCTAAGTAACATGTATCGTGTGTACTATGCTATGAGTAACCATCGTAATTGTAAAAAAAAAAGGTTACACAATACCTTGTCACATCTCCCTCATTATATCTATAGTATCTAGAAATATATGAATCCGTTCACTTTCTTTGAGTGGCGGAACTTAACTCCGCACTTAGTCACAAAACGCCTGTCGTGGCACTGAGGCACAAGCATGCGAATGTAAACGTGACAGGCTGTGGGTTCGATTCCCACGCTAGGAAATGGAATTTCTCTTTTCCTGGGTTTGGTAACAAGGCAAAGCGCGTCGTTGAGTTCCGCCACTCACCACGCAATGCCTCAATACGGCGGAAAGTGTCAAGTCTTAACACTAGGTTCTCAGGTTCCCTCTGCCTACCCTGGAATATGCGGGATACAGCGTGAAACTAAAAAAAAATATCTAGCAAGTTATGTTTTACGACACAAAGCAGCATTGTTAATTTTACAAATAAATACAATACGTGTTTAATTAAATACTCGCACAGTGGAATTTATAGGTTTTCCTCCCTGTGGTTTGTGTTCTTTGCACGTTGCTCTGATAATCGAGTTAAATTTATATATTTAAGTTTAGCGAGTGGTTCTTGTCTGTCTGTTTGTGTGAATATAAGTGTGAAACAGTGATTGTTTATGGCCAATACATGTTTTAAATTAAAATAATTAAAATTACCAGTGGACATGGTAGTGTGTGTAACATTTTTTTTTTAACTTCACGCTGTAACCCGCATATAGCAGGGTAGGCAGAGGGAACCAGAGAACCTAGTGTTAAGACACTCCATTCTCTTTCAATAATTCCGTTCCCCACATTCCGCCGATCTGAGACATTGCGTGTTGAGTGGTGTGTAACATTTATTTTAAAATTGTATTGATTTCTACAATTACCATTGCTATCTTATGTCAACGCAATTTTATAACGTACCTATTAAGTAATGCACTTTTTTTTCATTTGCGTGAACTTCCGCGTCATATGCAATTAATAAAAATAATTATTTAAATAAAAATGAATTGCGCAAAAAATAGTATAAGTATATTATTATATATTACTACTTGTATTAAATATAAAAATTGCACACGTGTCCGAATCTAATATATTTTTTTTTTAACTTCACGCTGTCTCCCACATATAGCAGGGTAGGCAGAGGGAACCTGAGAACCTAGTGTTAAGACACTCCGTTCTCTTACAACAATTCCGTAATATCTATATAATATTTTCAAATAAGAATATAGAATAATTCTTTGAAGAGTGATTTTCTTTATTTTTTTTTTCAAATATCAAAAACTATATACTTGATTAGAACCCACTACCATACGGTCAAAACTTAAAAACTACGCAAGCAACAAACACCAGCTAATGCATTAATATTTGCATTTAAAATCTCCTTTAAATGTATGACCTCTTTGGACGCAAACACTTGTTACAAACACACTTAGGCTATGCAGGTTTCTTTACGGTGTTTTCCTCGCAACGCGTGACAAGGTCAACGCGAGACTGAATGAATCGTTTTAAAAATGTTACATAAATTAAAAGAAAGAAAAAAGCCTCACGTTTTTTCTCGTATAGCAATGTAGTCAGGGGAACATAGTGTTGAGACACTACGTCTCTCTTTTACCTTTTTTATGGATAACATAAAAATTAGAAAAAATAGACATACAGTTGTTATTTCTTGATGTAATTAATTCTTGCTAAAACGTGCGATGCCAGGGAGTTCTAATTCTATGAGGAATATTTAGGATTCAATAATTAAAAGGAAAACGTTTAACATAATATCGCGTTATTATGATGAAAATATCAAGGTCATGCTATGAAAATATATTGTCACTGGATTTGGACACGTGTGCAAGTTTTCAAGCAAATCAAAATAAAAGGAGTGTCAAAATAGATTTACAAAATATTCTTAAATATATATATATAGGACTAGCATTCCGCCCGCGGCTTCGCCCGCGTGGAATTCGGTTATATCGCGCGACGTGTAAGGAGTAGCCTATAGTCGTTCCCAAGATCCAGACTATTTGTCAACAAAAAATTATAAAAAAAAATATATTTTTTTTATAAAACTTTTTTCGCGATAAAACATATCCTATGTCCTTTCCCAAGTTCAGTTCAACCTTCATACCGAATTTCATCAAAATAGGTTCAGTGGTTTAGGCGTGAAAGCGTAACAGACACACAGACTTACTTTCGCATTTATAATATAAGTAAGGATAGATGAAAGATAGACAAAAAGATAGAAAGATAAATACAGGTAACGCTAATAATTCTAGTACTGAATATACTAGTTTATTCACATATCATGACATAATATCATACCCGAATAAACCCCACAATAATCCTGACAACGACCTCTCTTATGTTAAAAAGGATATACGAACAGACAAATAGTCAAACAAACACACTTATACGTATAAGTTTTGTCGAGTGAGCATTCTATAGAGGACGAATTTGAAGGGTCCTTCTCAGTGCTGAGCTATGCTTTATAGCAGAGGGGGCCAACCTACAGCTCGCAAGCCACATGTGGCTCTCTGAAAGATTTTTTATTGCTTTAGCGACAAGAGAGGTAGGGGTGACCTCAGTTGACCTTGGAGAACACAGTACAATACTGGAGGAAGGTCACGTAAAAAGCATGAGGACTCCCCAAAAAAAATGTATGAAGTGATGCATGACTGTGGACGAGGCGTTGGAAGTCTCTACGACTACCCCGCAAGTGATAAAGCGTGAAGTTAAGGAAGGAAGGAAGGACAAATATATCAACTAAATTTTAATTATATTTAAATTTTGTGACGTCACCATTAATAGGTGATAATAGGTGACGTCATTCATTTTTAAATTATTTAAGCAGAAGGGAAATATATGTGATTAATACATATTATTTAAATTCAATACACACATTTAGTACTCTTACGTTACTTGCGTTTGCAAGAAATACAATTACTATATTGTTTTATTAACTTTTAAATACATATTTAACTGCATTGATTCACAAAAGACATGAAACATGGCCCTGTCTATCAAGGAGCTTGGCCACCCCTGCTTTATAGTATATGCGATCGTTCACCTTACTACTCTTTCGTGCACCGATAATGATAATAGTATGCAACGGATCGATATGTAAAGTACTCTTGAGTCTGCATACATTGTGAAATAATAAAAAATGTATAGATAAAGAATCATAGCAGGTCATAACGAGTGCAATGAATGCAGCTACACATAATGATAATTCAAACACATAGATATATTCAATGTTTACTTAAAAAGATATCACATTGCGATTCTCCCGCACACCCGGAAAGCCAAAAAATGTTATTTTGTTAAGTATTCGAGGAATTCGTTTATATTTGATAGTTTTTCCCATTTTTTCCCGATACAATAAGAATGTAGGCTACCTACCTAACTTTACGCTTTATCCTAGGGATTAGTTAGTTAGTCGGGGTAGTTAGAGAGAACGGAGCGCCAAACGCTACGGTTTATAGTCCAGTCTTCCCTCTCCAAGGTTTAACATTTATATGATACAGTTCAACTTTTCTATGGGCAGTAATTACGACTGATATCTGTCAACCACTTAGTTAGTAACAAAAGTTTTATGAATATTCTTGTTTTGTTTCACGCTTTTTCCGACACAGCAAAAGAGTCAATTCTCCAGTTTCCGCCCAAAATCCAAATATTGCGTGTTACGTGGCGGTTAGTGACATTGCGTGTTAATTCAACGCTGCCCTTTGTCTTAATAAAGCTCCTCGCTTTGAATTATAATAATTAAATATAATCATTCCCCCGAGTGGGGATCGAACCCACAACCATTTCGTGTTTATAATCAGAAGTTGCGCAAACTAACGCAACCACGCCATATAATTTTGATATAAATATTTTTTCAACGCCTGTCGTGGCGCAGAGGCACAAGCGTGCGACCGTAAACGCGACACGTTGTGGGTTAGATTCCCACTCGAGGAAATGAAATTTTTCATTTCCTGGGTTTGGTATCAAAGCAAAGCGCGCCGTTGAGTTCCGCCGCTCAGCACGTAATACCTCAATTCGGCGGAAAGTGGGGAACGGAACACTATGTTCCCTCTGCTTACCCTGCTATACGAGTGAAGCTATGTATGTATGTAAGTAAAAATTTTCTAAGTAGGTTTTGTGTCCACTACAATAAAACTGAATCAAACACCTAAGTTTGCACATGAACCAATCTAGACCACATATTCCCAAAAACGCGCGCCCCCCAAGGGGGTATAGAGGGAGGCGTAAACTGATTTTTTTAATAAAAAATATATAATATTTATACTACTTTAAAATTTGATTGTTACATTAAAAATTAAGTAATGTTAATAATATGCGTCTTTTACGTATTAAAAACTAGATAGGGGCCAGAAAATATATATAGCCCGTGAAGCCTCACCAAAAGCTTGGGAAACCCTGATAACCTACACGGCATTCTAATACATAAGTCATAATCGCATGTAAACGAGTGGAATCTAACACTTTGGAACTGGTTTCGTGATACGGCAGCTTGTACCGTTCGATTATAGATATGACCGACTTTAAAATTAGGTGTGTCGTGAGTTTTACATATTTTTCTGCCAAAAAATTCTGATTAAATTGATTATTATCTATATATAAATACGTGAATCAAAAACTTTGTACAACTTTTTATGAAAATTAAGCGAACGGAGGAGCATGAAACTTGGCACATATAAAGTTTATATAGAGGAGTGCAGAATGTTAACATTTTTTTAAATAATGCATAAAAAGTATATTAAATTAATAAACTAAATGTTACATACTACCATGGTTTGACATCCATATTTATAGTGACATACACATTGCTAAAGACAACGTGTTGTTAACGCGTCAACGGGGACAATAGTTAATATAACTTTAAGAAAAAAAGAAAACCGACCTCAATCAAAATGCACAAAAAGTAAAATTATTACAAATAACTCAAAAACTACTCGTCTAACCTAACTTATAAAGCATTAAACGGAACCACATCAAAAGCACTAGCTATCAGTTCACTCAATAAAAAGTTGTGTGTTATCACAACACATAAAAAAAAACAGTCGAAGTCGAACCTTCTCCTTTAAAGTCGGTGAAAAAGTTTTTAATTTAAATAAAAGTGGGGAACGGAGTGTCTTAACACTAGGTTCCCTCTGCCTAACCTGCTATATGCGGGATACAGCGTGAAGCTATGTATGTAATTTAAATATATCATCAGACTACCAGCTGACTATAATAATGAGCAACAAAACCGTTACTCACGCGCCAAAATAATAGTGACTTAATAACACAATGACTTGACTTACATTCTATATTTAGATAGATGAAATAACAATAACGCATAATAAATATATTAATTTGCTATTTTGTTGAGAAAAAATAGTATATTTCAAATTAAATAAATTAATTTGAAAAATATCCTTAGAGGGAATCGAGCAGTGGGATAGCGCGTGACTGTGAGCGTTTGTGGGTTCGATTCCCACTCCAGGAAATTTATATTATAAACAATATTTAGTATTTTAATTTCCCCCGTCTGGTAACGAGGCAAAGCAAAGTGGGAAACGGAAATCTTAAGAGAACGGAGTGTCTTAACACTAGGTTCTCAGGTTTCCAAAAAAGAATTACAAAAATATCATTAGATGCCATCGCGGTGTAGTGGAACGGCGTTTGACTGTAAGCGCGATTGGTTGTGGATTCGATTCCCAATCAGCGGAATTATATATAAATTATTTTAATTACTCCGCTCTGGCCAAAACAGCCAAAGCTCCTCCATGTTATCTCAAAGAATACTAATACTGACGAATAAAAAAAAAATCCCGCTGAGTTTCTTGCGCCAGTTTTTCTCAGGTTATAGGCATTAAATTTAGTGAACCGGTGGTAAATTATTTGACGTTCAAAAATTTAAGCATGTAACTTCTTATTTTGATTAAAATTATTTGACTTTGACTCTTAAAATATTTTTTTTCATTATCCTAGTCAGTTTTAACTATGAAAATATTGTATTGCTATCAGATACGAAAACATTAGAAAAGTAAAATAAATATTACGCATATTATCATATTCACACTTTCACACTTCATCACACTTTTGTATAAAGTGACATAAACGGCAACCTATATTTTACGTTACAACGGAACTACTTGATGTCTTAATAAGTTAGTTAGAATAATCCAGAGAACACAGAGAGAATAGTGACTATTCAAATAATAATAAATGCACATTAACATATAGATTACAGTGGCGAGGGGTGAAAATCTTAGTTAGACAAGCCGGTAAATTAAGGGAAGCCGATGTATATTTAGGGAAGCCGGTATACAAATTTAAGGAAGCCGGTATTTTTTTAGGGAAGCCGATATATTTAGGGAAAGTGCTATACGATGTCAAGGTATTTAGTAATTTCACTATGGAATTTTGGCGGTGACTTGTTTTAGGTTTAAAAGATATCAGAGCTTGCTTTTTTGCACTTTTATGCCCAACATTTTCCTGGCGACCTTTTTTTTTTAGCTCTCACGCCTTGTTTGACTTCGTTTTTTGGAGCTCCACATTTTACTGGCGAGCTTTATTTTTAGGTCTCATATTTGTATTTTGAAAAGTTAGGCAAGCCGGTGGGAATCGAGTTGTATGGACGCCTTGCCACTGATAGATTGTTACACAATATCGGCAGTACGATATTGAAAGTGAAGAAATATATGAAAAACTCCCCCTAGACGCAACGCGTGAAGCACTTTGTAACTGTATAGACTTAGTTTTATATGTTTTTCTTGTTATTATGTATTAATAAGGCTTAAGAGGAATATATCACCTTTGAAGCGTGGGTATAAATATTCATGGAATTAATATTGCAATAGAATAAAACCATTGGCAGTGCATATAAGACGGTAACAAATACTTGTTTTTTACTCATACTTCTTTCATTCATCGGTAATATTGAACAGTATCTAGTGGTCACCGTTCTCACTGGCACATACATTATGTGAGACAAAGTTAGAGATAATGCGTGTTGGATGGCGGAACCCAACACCGTAGTTTATCTTGCCAGTCAAGGAAAATAAAATTCCAAGAAATTTAAATACATTATTTCCCCCTAAGGGGGTTCAAACCCGCACCATATTAATGTGTATGGAGAGACACTTCCCAATTACCACCATAGCCACGATACCCGCTATCAAATCCCATTTTTTATAGAAAAACTATAACCAGGTATGCTATATATGGATTTAAATAGTTTAGTTTTTAACATTTATCTCTAAACACTACTCTATCAATATCGGAATATATACATAAATACATAGCTTCACGCTCTATCCCACATATAGCAGGGTAGGCAGAGGCAACCTGAGAACCTAATGTTAAGACACTCCGTTCCCCACTTTCCGCCGAATTGAGGCATTGCGTACTGAGTGGCGGAACTCAACGCCGCGCTTTGCTTTGTTATCAAAACCAGGAAATGAAAAATTCCATTTCCTGGAGTGGGAATCGAACCCACAACCTGTCGCGTTTACAGTCGCACGCGCCACTGCGCCACGACAGCCGCTAGCGGGATATATTAGTAGTAGATATATAAAAGAGCGTGAAAACTGTTACTGCGTTAGAGAAATTACGTGTTCTAGAGACGCCCTCCGGTCTGAGAAGGCAGTACAATCGCGAAGAAAAATCATATGGAATGGGAAGGCATATTAATACAAAAAAAAACTCAATATATTAACTCATTATTATGAAAAGCATTGGCTTCCAATGTGTACAAACGACTAAATACAATAATTTGAGCTAATTAAACATTTTCAGGTAAAAAAGTACTTAAATAACAAAATAAAATGCCTGTCCTGAAGATACGACTACTGTCAAGTCAGTTTTTTCTTACATTACCCTTAAAAATACAGCGCGAATTTTGAAAAAATGACCACAAGACCACAACAGTAACCGGCATCACATAAAAAAATGCACATTTCTCTCAGACCTCTATATATAAATACGTGAAGCAAAAACTTTGGATCCCTTTTTACGAAAATTACGCGGACGGAGTAGCATGAAACTTGGCACACTTATTGTTTATATGGGGAAGGAGTGCATAATGCTAACATTTTTTTAAATAATGCATAAAAAGTATATTAGATTAATAAAATAAATGTTACACACACTACCAATGGTTTGACATCCATGTTTCTATAAAGTGACATATACGTCACTACGTAACGCGTTATTAACCCATTTACGGGGACACTAGTATAAAATATATAAATACATAACTTTTTTACAAAAAAAAAACAAGAAAAAAAGTATTACTTTTTTGTACAACAGTGCCATTGCCGCAGTCGGTCGGCGTAAGGTAAGCGAAAACGCACAGCACACGTCTGACACGCTTTCGATTCTAATGCTTTGTCGCATTCCTTACCTTCCCTTTGCTCATTGATATCGCTTGGAGCTTAATTTGTTTGTAGAAAACGTATATATTACAAATATTTAAGTTTGTATTGCATTTGTAAATATTGACCGAAGATTATTGACTGTTCTTTCGGTTCAGTGGTTATTGAGTCTCACTACAGCAAGTTGTGGGTTCGATTTCTACTTCACTCATTCTTTATCCTTAAAATTATAAATGTGAATGTAAGTTTGTTTGTTACGCATTCACGCCAAAACTACTCAACCGATTACCATGAAACTTTGTACACATATGCTAAAAATTTGAAAATCTAGCTACTTCAAAGCCTTTAAATGAACACATCTGCACTATACATTATAGTATGTAGTATGGGCCACGATCACGAGCGAAGGCGCGGTTACCAGCTAGTATAGATGTGTGGCACGAAAGCAAGGATATATGTTTGTTACTCTTCCATACAAAAACTACTGAACTTATCTAGATAAAACTTACAGCAACATAGCTTATACACCAGAATGACACAGGCAAAATTATATAAAAAATTAGCATAATTTGGTCGTCATTTAATGATAAGTATATATTAATATATACATTTCCACACCGACAATTAATCGTTAATTAAACATTTTGTATGTGAGCATGATAATCGATTATGATTAAAATTTTCGCCGGTCGCGGCGCAGAGGCACAAGCGTGCGACTGTAAACGCGACAGGTTGTGGGTTCGATTCCCACTCTAGGAAATGTAACATTTTGTATTTTCATTTCTTGGGTTTGGTAACAAGGCAAAGCGCGGTGTTGAGTTCCGCCACTCAACTCACACAAAGATACGATGCGAAAAGATTATAATATATAATACAAATAATTAATGTAAATTCACTCAGCAATGCCTCAATTCAGCGGAAAGTGGGGAACGGAAATCTTAAAAAAGAACGTAGTGTCTTAACACTAAGTTCTCTGGATCCCTCTGCCTACCCTGCAATGGCGTGGGGTGAAAATTTTAGTTAGGCAAGCCGGTAAATTGAGAGAAGCCGATGCATATTTAGGGAATTTTATGCCCAATATTTTCCTGGCAACCTTTTTGTTTTAGCTCTTCACCTTTCTTGATCCGATTTTTATGAAAATTCAATTACAATTTTAAGTGAACATTTTCCTGGCAACCTTTTTTTTTTAAATTAGACAAGCCGGTGGGAACCGCGTTGCCACTGTTACCCTGCTAAATGCGATATAAATAATGTTCTATCTATAATTTGGTGCTCATAACCTACTCGTATATTCTCATGTATGCATACAGCATGGCGACATCGCCGCTGACGTGAGGTCACGAGATTCTTCGACGAAAAATGTCATTGCCATACACTTTTAAGGTTATTTTGTGTAATTTAAATTGATTGATTTTTTTAGTAAATCACAGCTGTATTTTTATGTGTGTTAGTTACCGCATAACTTTTTACTGGGTGAACCAATTATGATAATTATTTTTCTATATGATAGCTAGTGCTTTTGATGTGGTCGCATTTAAATTCAATTAAGATTTGACGAGTAGTTTTTGAGTTATTCGTAATAATACTTTATAGTCCATTTTATTTGAATCGACTTCAAAACTTTTTTTTTTAATCATAATTATTGCTAAATTCACGCTTTTTTCATAACGTTCTAAATTGTGATCTCGCGCTGTAACCCCATGGTCACTCGCACCATGAATTCATGGAATACTAAGAATTTCTTCTATATTCCCTATATCCTCCTACGCTGTTGCCCACTTGCCTACCTCCTCCAATACATTTATATTGATACTAACGAAAACATTTTAAAAAAACATTAGGTCCATTTTTTTTTAACATCACGCTGTATCCCGCATATAGCAGAGTAGGCAGAGGGAACCAGAGAACCTAGAGTTAAGACACTCCATTCTCTTTCAACAATTCCGTTCCCCACTTGCCGCCGAATTGAGGCATTGCGTGTATCAGGTCCATGGACTAACTTGCACTTGTTCTTTGTCAGTTTTAATATAATCAAAGAAAAATTAATCTACTTAGACTACACATAAATAACTAAGCGATGAGTAATCTATCAACACGTATATACAACACTACATATATTTATATATAAGGTTTAAATACCAATACATAATTGTCATACATTTAAAGAATGCTGCGACACGTGTGTGTACTTCCTGTTTGTAATTACATAAGATTCCATCACTAAAAAATAACCGTTTCGTGCTTTATCCATAGAGAATTTAGTGTCAAGAAATTCCGTTCGCCGCTTTCTGTCTGACATCCAGACATTGGGTATTAGGTGGCCGAAATCACCGCGCCTTGTGTTACCATGGCGAAGTAATGAGAATATTAACCCCGAATGGGAATCGAATACACAACCCAATCGCGATTAACGTCAAATCCTGTTCCATAATATACATTTAATATTATTGTTAATTTATTATTATTTTAGGCGAAAAAGTGTTTTTTCGGTCTATGTTATAAAATACAGAAGAGTCTAGAGACACTTGCCTAATTTCAAATCGTCATATTCGTTTCCCACTCGAGGCAATGATTATATTTAAATTATTTTTATGAATGTTTCCCATTTCTGTTAAAAGAGAACAGAGCGTCTTAACACGTCGGTTCTCAGGTTCCCTCTGCCGACCCTGCTATGAGCGAGATACAGCGTGAAGCTAGAAGAAGAAGAATTTCTATTTCTCCGGTATGGTAAGACACGCGGCGTTAAGAGCCACCACTTGACTAAAAATGTCTTAAATTCGGGCGGTAAGTGGCGAACGGAACTGCTATAAGGGATAAATCATGAAGCTGTTATTAACTATATTTAAAAAATCAACAATTCATCATCAGATTTTCATTCCACACGTCAAATATATAAAAACATAAAATATTCCATATCTATTTACATTAGCTTGAGTGTCTGGCTTTAAAATAACGTCATAGCGAGATGAAAATATAAAAGTCAAGGAAAGTTAGATAAGAAATACAACCCACCTAATCATAAATATCGCTATTCTGGGACCGCTATTAATGTGTGAACATAACCTAGCATCCACCTAATGCTATAAGCTATGTGCTATAACATGCTAAACGTATCATATAACCATATATCTGCATAACGCCTGTTGTGACGCAGAGGCACAAGCGTGCGACCGTAAACGCAACATGTTGTGGGTTCAATTCCCACTCCAGGAAATGTAAAAGTTTAGTATTTCCATTTCCTGGATTTGGTAACAAGACAAAGCGCGGCCAAAGACAAGATAACAAAACAAGCTGTAAGACAAAGTTCCGCCACTCAGCACGCTATGCCTCAATTCGGCGGAAAGCGGGGAAGTGAGTGTTTTAACACTAGGTTCTCAGGTTCCCTCTGCCTACCCTGCTATATGCGAGATACAGTGTTAAGCTAAAAAAAAGAATAAGCATACAATAATTGACTGCAGAAGACCTTGTTCATTTTCATTTAACTTAGCTTCACGTTTTATTTACAATTAACACACATTGATATGTTTTATCTGTTTGAAACAGATAAAATACACGAAATTCATATATTATCACGTAAAGATAAAATTGACGTTTTTGCGAGACCTTTGTGGACAAAATATGAAATTAGGTACCGTTCAAATTTCATTCAAGAACTATTTTTCATATTTATCATTTTTTATAAATTATTCGTTAAATTCTTGTTCCGATCGCACATAGACCACAAAACAGGCGAGGGGTTCAGTTCCGTAACCCAAAATGTAGTATGTTGAGGACATTGTGGTGCAGTAGGACAGCGACTGACTAATTATAACGGTCGTGAGTTCGACTCCAGTCGGGGAATAACTTTATACATATTATTTTCAATTGATGAGACAGCGCTAAGCTTTTAAGTCTCAATTTCAAGCGGAAAGTGGAGAACGGAATATCTTGTCACTTAGTTCTCTCTGTCTATCCTATTTTGCGATGATTTTTAGCTATGAAAAAATAGCTTTGCACACAGTTGTCGCAACAAAAATAGCTTTCGACTTCTATGGAAACCAATCCTAAACTATTACGCGATACATTACGCGTTCCGCAAATAATATTTGTAGATATAGCACACAGTAAATGTCTAAAACGTAATAACCTTTTGCTTACTGACATAACAAATTTCTATACTCTCCTACCACAGACGAGTTATGTAACACATATATTTTTGTTTAGCTTCACGCTATATCCCGCATATAGCAGGGTAGGCAAAGGGAACCTGAGAACCTAGTGATAAGACACTCCGCTCTATTAAGATTTTTGTTCCCCACTTTCCGACAAATTGAAGCATTGCGTGCTGAGTGTCGAAACTCAACACAGCTCTTTGCCTTGTTACCAGAGCGAGGAAATGAAAATACTAAATATTAATTATTATAATTATAAATATTTCATATTTTTATTCTTTGTATTGGGAATCGAATCCACAACCTGTCGCGTTTACAGTCGCACGCTTATGCCTATGCCTTAGGCCTCTAATAACACATATAATAATCCAAAAGAGAATTGTACATCATAAAGAGCCTTACTGAGAAATAAGGTATTAATAAAAGCCTTACAAGTCCTAATCTTACACAATTTAATAAAAAAGAATAGATAAACATTCAAATTATAGATTGAGGCCATCATGGTGCAGTGAAATAGTTTCTGAAAACACGTTAGTTATGGGTTCGAATAACATTACGAGAAGTTATTTTAAAATATTTTTTCCTTGCACTGGTGACACAAAGCGCAGTTCAGCTACTCCATACACAATATCTTGAACTTAGGAGGAGAGCTTATTACGGAGTGTCTTGACACTTAGTTCTCTCTGTCTTCTCTGGTCGAAGGGCAACAGCGTAATACTGTTTTATGAACATATTGCATATATGTGTGAAGAAAATATATTAATTATTGTGATTTTTTGAAAATAAATCCCGTATGTAAGAATTATTCATTATGTGAGAATATAGTGGTGCAGTGGTCACGTGGTCATGATTATCCATTACCCCATTTACCCTGATAAATTTAAAATAAATTAAATGAGAAACTAAAATTATAAAAATATAAACATATTCCGTTATTATTGTCATTGAATTTGAAAATTTGCACAAATTTTCAAACAAATATTACAGCAATTCATGCAAGATATTCTTACATAAATTGATTAATAGATAGATACAAGTAACATTCATAAAAGATGTGAAAAAAATTAAAAAATTAATAATAAATGAATAAAAACTCAATATAAAACCTCCTTTGTTAAACACACAATAACTTACTTGCATCATACATGTATATATAAGATAAAAAAAAAACGCATAGCTACTAAAAGAATAATACAACTTTTGCAAACACTGATAGTGAGTAATCAACAGGACATTATTATCTCAGCAACATTTAACATGAATGACAAACAATGACTTAAATCTTTATTATAAAGTTGCGACATGATTCTTTTCAGTAACATATTGTATATAATTAATATTTAAAAGTTGGAAGTAAAAAATTGATTTATTCTTAAATAATGAGGAACCCCCACAGGGCATGCATGAAGACGTTAATGAGGTGAAAGAGGTATGCTGGGTTATAGCATTTGGTGCTCCATTCTCTCTGACTACCCCGCTAGAGATAAAGCATGAAGTTAGGTTAGGTTAGGTTTGATTCTTAGATAATTAAGATGTATACCTATTAGTACAGACTAGTAGTAGCCCCATTGACATGTACATTACTCATCATCTTAGAAGCATGTTACTTTATATAAAAATTGTATGTCAAACATATGGTAATGTGAATTATATTTATGTTATTAATTTATTATTTCTGATATATGATTATAAGAAAATATAAGCTTTTTGCACTTGTTCTCCAAATACACTATATCTATGCCAATTTTCATACTCCTCCATCAGCATAGTTTTCATAAATAGGGACCCAATGTTTTTCCTTAATTTTTTTAGCTTAATGATGTATCCTGCACATAACAGAGTAGCCAGAGGCAACCAGCGAATCTACTGTTAGGACACTCTGTTTTCTTTTAACATTTCCGTTCTCCACTTTCCTCCTGATTGAGGCAGTTTGTGTCGAGTGGCAGAACTCAATGTCACACTTTGCCTTGTTACCAAATTGAGGAAATGAAAATATTAAAAATATATAAATAATAAAATCATTTCCTGTAGTGGGAATCGAACCCACTACCTGTCTTGTTTGCAGTCAAACACTTATGCCTTTGTGCCACAACCAACCTCAATACTATTACGACACATACACCCAAAATAAATAATAAATATTAGGAGGAAATAATACAAAAGTACCTTAAGTGAAAGTGAACCTAATACCTTCACAATCAATTAATAATATCAACAGCATGACCAAGTCATAGTGTACATAAAAAAAAAACATGTCAAACCCAGTTTAGTTTATCTTATCAAAGCATCCTAACCTTATTGATAGTCATGTCATGAGACAGTACTATCAGATCTTATCTGTAGATAATAACGCATCTGAGGAAAGTTGTAAAATGTTTATATAATAAATTTTATGATTGCCAAGTTTCTAATTTTAATGTGTTCAATTATTGATTATATTTATGTAATATGGTTGTAGTGGCTTGTTAATTTCTTTTTAATTACATTCTTCAATATTATTCTAGCATTTTAGTACCATTTCATGTATAAAAATATTTTTAAATATTAATATTTTTATTAATAATATGTTAATTATTGGTAAAACTTGCTTTGAGTTATTCTACTTAATTTGGTTTTTGCTGGTTATGTCATGTGTACATAATATATATTAAAAAATACCAAAACAATTATATTAGAAAACCAGAATTATTTATGATTTAAATTATATAAGATATTTGTATATATAATGAATTTTAAAAAGAATTAGTTGGGTAATATGTACTTTAACAGAGAAAAGTCTCAAGTACTACATGTCAATGATTATTTTTAATTTTAAATTTATACTAAGAAAGTTTATTATACAACATGCATATGATAAACTTACAGACATGAGTTAAAATAATGGATTTATTACTTCATTTTAAAAAATAGTTAAAACCTCTAATTAGCCTATTAATTGTAGTCTCTCTATATAAATTAGCACGGAATGTGACTAAACAGGTACAAATGTTTAGTAAACAGTAATTAACATCATTGACACAAATAACACAGGGCTAACTTAATTAGTAAACATATAATTAGTTTTAAATGCTTTCTTTCTATAGATATTACGTTACCTTTATAGCTAATAATCCGATAGGCAATCAAATCACACACACAACAATAACGAAAATACACAACACAGTTTGAAGAAATTGCGGAGGTCGCGCCTAGCTAATTTAATTAGCCGTGTGGACGACCCAGCGACTAAAGCATACGGCACGAGGCGAGCTCTCTACGCTGGTACAGAACTACAGACATGAATGATATGAAAAGTGAAGATTTGACCCAGCCTCGCCTACTACGCGTCCTCGACAAAAAACCTGTTCATCTGACTCACCTACTGAACTAAAGAACGCAGTTTCCGGACTGCATCAAAATATTTTACATCAACAATTAAATATGCGTCTAGATTATCTTCATCCAGCAAAGTAACTATGCTGATATTTTGTCAATTAACCGTCTAAAATATTCGATGAGTGAAAGGGGACATACCTTGCGGAAACTTGCATACGATGATATGTTATTCCAGATAGCAATTGCATATAAATAATCACAATAATCACTGAATATAAGTTCACCAGTCGTTTGAGCACAAACTAAAAGTCAAATCACAATAATTTTTAATACTATCCTGTGTGCGGCGGATAAATGTACTATCCCGTGAAAGACGCCATTTTGATTTCGTCAACTAACGTTCATAGACAATAAAATGTAGATAAGAAATTGAATTAAAATGTCACATTAGAAGGAAATTAGAAAAAGAAAAATAAATCTCAAATCATTTTTAAATATATCAATACAAAATATTTGTATAACAAATTATTATCGAATTTATATCGTAATAATATGTATATCGTCAAAATTTATTAACATTGCAATGAAAAATGTATATTAAAATCATACAAATATTTAAACATTTATTTCACATTACTTTAGTTCATCAAATATGTCACTATTTATATATTTAAATAACTTATATAAATTACTAGTCCCTAATCCTACTCTTGGTTTATTTCCATCATATTTTTAAATTATTCATTCAGAATCTATGCTTGATGAATAGCCCGTCTGATAATTTTTCTCCAAATAGGGTTAAATTTATTTATCACCCACTTTTGTAGTGTTAAACAATAATTTTAACTGCGTCATTATTTTCATCTGTATATAAAAAAATGTATAATAACATACACATAATTACATTTTCCTAATAATATTGTTCATGTTAATTTAGTACAGTTCAGGATAAAACATTTTTTTATTGATATACTACATTTCTTAATTTTAACCTATAGTTTACTACGTTACGCTAAAAAAGCACATATTATTATCGAGAAGTAATTTTTATGCAACATCGTAATATAATATATAATTCAGGGAAACGAGATTGTAACGTTGGCAACACTTTAATTGTCAAACAAACCTACAAGCAGCTGTAATTGTACGTGTTTTCGTCTGATATTTTTATTAAATCGAACATGGAAGTGTAATGAAGGAGTGATAAATGTGATATTCGAACATGTCGAGCCGCCGTTCTATGCTCGGGTCGGCGTTGGACTCCCTGCCGGCTCCCTCAGATCCTCTCCGCGATTTGTTTGAAGCTTGCAAAGTTGGCGATGTAGCTCGAGTTAAAAAGCTAATTACTCCACAAACAGTGAACGCTAGGGACACTGCTGGACGTAAATCCACACCTTTACACTTCGCTGCAGGTCAGGAGTTATATATATTAACAAATAATATCACAACACTAATATATTTTAGGAAAACAATACAAAAGTGAAAGGTTATTGTTTTGATAATTGCATAATTGTTCACGGTTAGTGATTACACCAAATGTCGTGATTTATCTCTTTTAGTTTTTAGTTCCTTGTAATATACTGACATAAGTTAGCTAATGTGTAACAACTTCCTGGCTATTCTTATTGGTCATGAAATCATATGATATATATTTCACAATATCTTTTATTTAAGAGGTTGATATGATTTTATCACATTACTTAAGATTTATTACATCATTTTATTGTAATGAATCTAGTTTGAAAGGAATGATTAATTAATAATTAATTAAATTATTAATATATTAATGTAATTCATTGTTGCTTACTAAATTTTAGTTGCATATTTTATAGCAATAGACAAAGGATTAATTTGACCTACTCAATCCTAATTAATATGCTCATGTATGAGATAATTAATTTATATTAGCTTTATCTTTTAATAATACGAAAAATATTTTTTAAAAATAGTTTACAATAACATTTTATGAATTAATATACTAATTTTAAGTAATTTACTTCTATTGTGTAACTATTTATTATATATTCAATAGTTAAAATGCAATATTAAATACTCATTGTTATATAGCTAAGATACACAAGGTCTTTATATTTTTCTCTTTTATTGTGCTGTGTTACTGTAAGGTTTAATAGTTTTGTGATGAAAGAGTAATAAACATCCATCTATCTGTCAGAAATCTTAATTTTTTTTTTAACTTCATGCTATATCCCGCATATAGCAGGGTAGGCAAAGGGACCTGTAAACCTAGTGTCAAGACACTCCGTTTTCCGTTCCTACACTATTCCATTCCCCACTTTTGGCCAAATTGAGGTATTGCCTGTTGAGTGGCGGAACTCAACACCGCGCTTTGCCTTGTTACCAATGAAAATACTAACATTTCCTGGAGTGGGAATTGAACCCACAACCTGTCGTGTTTACAGTCACACACTTGTGCCTCTGTGCCATGACAGGCGTTAAATACACAGGCTTTAAATTTATAATAGTAGCATAGTAGTTTAAAGTATAATTATTCATAGAGGTAGTGTTTCCATTTAATATATTTAGTATGCCCTTGCTTTATTTTAGTTTTAAATGTAAATCTTCTTCTATTTTTATCTAACTCTATTTGTGGGTTTAAGTGGCAAAAAATTATAAATACTTTGGTATAACTAAATTAAAACTAATATAAGGCTATAGTGACACAGTGGAACATCACTTGATTGTAACCATGATTGATTGAGATGTGGGTTCAATATCCATTCGGGGGAATGATTGTATTTAAATTATATTCATTTTTCTCGCTCTGTTAAGACAAAATGCGGCATTGAGTTCTGTCATTTAATAAGCAATGTCTCTGAAACTCGTGGAAAGCAGCAAACATGTCTCGGCACTAGGTTCTTTTTAACTACCCTGCTATGCGGTGTAAAGTGCAAAACAATATGTTTTTTATAGTAAAAGTAAGAATAAGTTAATTCTGTATACAATACTCAAGTTTTAAATAATAATACATACATACATACATAGCTTTACGCTGTATCCCACATATAGCAGGGTAGGCATAGGAAACCTAGTGTTAAGACACTCTGTTTGTAAGTAAATGAAATGAAGTATTTTCATTTTCTGGGTTTGGTGACAAGGCAAAGCTCGGCATTGAGTTCCACCACTCAACACGCAATACCTCAATCTGGCGGAACGTGGGGAGCGGAATTGTTGAAAGAGAAAGGAGTGTCTTAACACTAGGTTCTCAGGTTCCCTCTGCCTACCCTGCTATATGCGGGATACAGCGTGAAGTTTGTAAGTAATAATTATAAACCTATACATTTTACAGGCTATGGCCGTCGAGAAGTTGTGGAAATACTTATAGCGGGAGGTGCAGCATTACAAGCGAGAGATGAAGGAGGCCTACAGCCACTCCACAATGCATGTTCTTTTGGCCATGCAGACGTGGTGAGAGCCCTATTGTCAGCTGGAGCACCCCCTGCTGCAAGGGACAATTGGGGCTATACACCGTTGCATGAAGCCGCTGCCAAAGGAAAAGTGGATGTTTGTATTGGTATGTATTGTTTTTTGTGTATGCTTCTCAATGTTTGTTTAGGCACAGTTAGTGTTTAGACACTCTATTCCTCGTTTTCGTGTGCGTTGCGTGTTGAGTGACAGAACTGAATGCTGCGTTTTTGATGATGAACGATTTGATGTTTTGATTTACTAGAGTAGAGAAATGAAGATAATTTTAATATAATCATGACACCAAGTGAGAATCAAACCTAGAACTAATGGCTTTTATAGTCAAACAGTGTCCCACTGCGCCATGATTGCCTCTAAGTAATTATGTAAATATGTTGAATGGCCTGTCGCCTGTCGTGACGCAGAGGCACAAGCGTGCGACTGTAAACTCGACAGCTTGTGGTTTCGATTCCCACTCCAGGAAATGGAATTTTTAATTTCCTGGGTGTGGTAACAAGGCGAACCGCGGCGTTGAGTTCCACCACTCATCACATAATGCCTCAATTCGGTGGAAAGTGGGGAACGGTGTGTTTCAACACTAGGTTCCATCTGCCTACCTTGCTATATGCAGGATACAGCGTGAAGCTATGTTGAATTGCAGAACTTAACCCCGAGCTTTGTCTTATTAGAGTAGAGAAATAAAAATAATTTATATATAATTGTTCCAGCTGCGTCTCTCAATGACACGACGGTTTAAATGTAATATTAATAATAAATATGTTTAATTTGATCCTTCCAGCGCTCCTCCAACATGGCGCCGACCCGAACATAAGGAACACGGAGGGCAAGACCCCACTTGATCTAGCTGATGCTGCCACCCGGCCTGTTTTGACAGGTAAGTACTTTATATATATATACATAAAAATTAATAATAAATGATGAATAGTTTTTAATATATAAATTGTTTTTGAGGGTACAGTCAACAATTTTAACACATTTAACACTAGGTTTCAGTGGCGAAGCGTCCATACAACTCGATTCCCACCGGCTTGCCTAACTTTTCAAAGTACAAAAATATGAGACCTAAATAAAAAGCTCGCCAGTTAAATGTGGAACTCCAAAAAACAAAGTCAATCAAGTTGTGAGAGGTTAAAAAAGAGGTCGCCAGGAAAATATTGGGCATAAAATTGCAAAAAAACAAGCTCTGACATCTTTTAGACTTAAAAAAAAAGGTCATTGCCAAAATTGTATAGTGAAATTACGAAATACCTTGACATCCTATTATACCTCGCCACTGGTAAACGGCATAGTGTACTGCCGTAGCGTGTCTAGGGTACTATTTAAATATGACCCCCTGTACCCATATTAATCGGTATCCCTTTAAATTTTTCTTCCTTGTCATACATCAGGCGAGTACTGTGCAGCAGAAGTGCTAGAAGCAGCCCGCTCAGG
>JAKGSA010000747.1:423859-438598 GCA_033558755.1 Philaethria dido
AAATAGTTGTAGCATATCTTCTGACATACCGTTATTGTTCATGGTGAAATAACTAAACGTTTTAATATGAGTGTATCCGAATGTTAGTTTTATTTGTTACGTTGGTATTGCTGTTGCTTGTCACAATACTAGTTGTCGACTGTTAACTATCTTAGTATATATTGTTATGGCAATATTGCAAATGATAACAGATTACCCTCAGAATTAATATGATTGTTGATATTGTTTCAATTCTATGTACTACAACAATGGGCTTTAGTAATTTTTAATTAGTGCTATTTTCACCGTAAAATCCTTTTTGGTGTGTTGTTTTTGCAAATATTTGTAGCCTGGCTTAACTCGATAATTATCTGACCCACCTGACGGAATGACCTGACGGAACCCAATCTAATTACTAAATTTTTTTTTAGTTTTAAGACCGGGTAACAAAACCAAATGATACTAGACAGATCACTCTCACGAATACTTTATCTAAAATCTTTTTGTCCATTTTACAATCGAAAATGACCAGTTTCATGATTAGTAATATGTATTTGGCGGAAAGTGGGGAACGTAATTGTTGAAAGAGAACGGAGTGTCTTGACACTAGGTTCTCAGTTTCCCTCTGCCTACCCTGCTATGTGTGGGGTACAGCGTGAAGTTAAAAAAAAATCGGTATTTCCGGCCGAATTACCAGAAAGGGTTCTTGCCCGGAATTTCTAGATGCCTGGAACACAATACGTTATTAACGGAACGCTTAAAAGATGCCAGAACTAGCGAAGCTATAAATAGCTTCTCTATATATTTTTTTATTTGTTCCAATAGGTAATGGAGATCCTCATCCGTAAAGGTGCGAGGGTCAACGAGAAGAACAAAGACGGACAGACACCGTTACACGTGGCTACAGAAAACGCACATTTAGACGCTATGGATTTGTTATTAAGGCATGGTTAGTATTTTTTTTTATTTTTAACTCCCTTATTATTTATTAGGTTCACTTGTACCTATGAATGTAGGTTTGCAATTATATTTTGAGCTATTTGTTGATATCTTTTTTTTTTTTTAACTTCACGCTTTATCCCGCATATAGCAGGGTAGGCAGAGGGAACCTGAGAACCTAGTGTTAAGACACTCCGTTCTCTTACATTACGTTGATATCTGGTATTTGAAAATTTACAAATGTGCCCGGATTCAATTAATAAAAAATTAATATAATATTTTCATAGTATGAATTTCATGTCTTTTCCAGAAGAGTAATCTTGATAAAGAAAAAAATATTAAGTTTGTTTGTGTCCTGTTCCTTAGGAAGTGCAGGGGAGCATTAAGAGACAATTTCTCGATATTCCTATGAAATCAGGAAAAATAGGATTTTAGGCTGTATAGTTATTAAATCCATTAAAAATCCTAAAATATCGAATGTTTTTTGAAATTCTAGCGACTTTTTGAATTTCTTGGTCATTTTTAAATGTGTCCTGTACTGTGTGGAGGAATCGCTGTCACGCCAGAACTACTCAATCGATTATTGTGAAACTTTGTATACATTCGTAGAGGACATAGGATTTTTGTTTAGGATTTAAAAAAAATATTTTGGCAGACTGTTGATGTTTTATTGTTTGTCAAAAAAATTGAAAATCTATCTACTTCAATACAATGGATTGACATCGACCATGTATGTCAAGCCGGGGGTGACAGCTAGTAAATTAAATAATAATAGTGAACCCAAACAAAGTCGCTCGATACAACTAGTGTGATATAATACTCAGGTGCCAAAGTAAACGCGTGCGACGGTCGGGGCTCCAGTGCGCTGTCGGTGGCGGCGCGCCGGGACTCCGCCGCCGCCTGCCGCCTGCTGCTGGCGTGTGGCGCGCACGCGCCCGAAACCAGGCCGGAGAGTGACGGTGAGTGCGGACACTGGGGCTGGGGGGATTGTGTGGTGATGGTTTTGACCACCTGCGCCAAAAAAATCGCGCCACACACATCGACATAATTTAAGGAAATAACAATAGTTGTTGTCATGTTCTTGCAAATAACAATAGTTTTTATTTCATTAAAATCGGCCTAGGATGTCAGAAATTACAGCGTCTTAAAGTGTGAACATTTTTAAAATGAGCGTTTCATCGATATCGCTTGGTGACGTCACGTGGCGATAGATATGTGTGTGTGTGTGTGCGTGTTGTTACAACGTACATGTATGTAAGTGTGCACGTGACGTCACACAGTAGCGCTACTAGCGCGACCGGGGCTGCACTTTAACGCGACATATCTCTCTCATTTTTGAGGATAGAAAAAAATAAAAACAGATTCTATTTTCTCTAGTTACATTCTACTTAGATATGTTAGCTAAAAACGTTGGTGTGACTTATTACTTTGTTATTCCTCTGTCCGCCCGCGATACTAGAGCGGAGAGTGACGGTGAGTGGGGACACTGGGGTTAGGGGGAAACTGTTTGCACAAGAGACGGACTTAACTTAAGCAACATTTCTAACAAGCGACTTTATTTATGTAGAAAATATATAAAAGTACATAAAATACGCCCTTATACTATATTATATTTAAACAGATTATTTAATCATTCAAATCAATTTTTGTAAAAAAACTGTGTTTTAAAAGAATAATTGTTAGACGGTAGAAGGTTCGTCCTCCGTCTGGCTCGCGACCACTATTATGTCAAAGACGAACCGCCAAATAACTTATGATGTGTTCCGGTTCGATGGCAAGTAAGCCAGGTTTTCCCCTTTCCCACCCATCCTTTCCCCAAAATGTGGTGGTTCGGATGGCGGACTACTACATTATCCTCCTCTTTCATCTGTATCCTCTAGGTTTGCAACGCATCTACAACATCTCTGGTGGTGTAGATGTTTATGGGCGAAGGTAACCAACCACTTACCATCAGGTAGTCCTTCTGCTCGTTTGCCATCCGTTATCCATAAAAAAAAACTGTGTTTTAAATAAATAATTCGTGAGTCGACGTTACTTCTTTGCAGAACTGCCCTTTTATCCTGTGGTAACTTGTCGTAGGACTGACAATACTGATATTTTCATACTAATTACGATTCGAAAGTGGTATATAAAAGTTTTCAGCTTCAGCTTCACGCTGTATCCCGCATATAGCAGGGTAGGCAGAGGGAACCAGAGAACCTAGTATTAAGACACTCCATTCTCTTACAACATTTTCGTTCCCCACTTTCCGCTGAATTGAGGAATTGCGTGCTGAGTGGCGGAACTCCACGCCGCGCTTTGCCTTGTTTTTTCTTTTCCTGGAGTGGGAATCGAACCCACAACCTGTCGCGTTTACAGTCGCACGCTTGTGCCTCTGCGCCACGACAGGCGTTATACGCGTTGCCTACCAATGTATATGTCACTTTGTAGAAACATGGATATTAAACCATGGTAGTGTGTGTAACATTTATTTTATTCATTTAATATATTTTTATGTATTATTTTAAAAAGATATAATCATTGTGCACTCGTTCGCTATATAAACTACTAGCTTTCCGCCCGCGGCTTCGCCCGCGTGAAATTCGGTTATATCGCGCGATATCCTGTAGTCTTTCCCAAGGTCTAGACTATTTGTCAAAATTGGTTAAGTGGTTTATGTGTCAAAGTTATAAACAGTTAAACAATCTTACATGTTTTTATGTTTGACAATAAGGAACTTCCATACAAACTTTCATCCCCTATTTCAACCCCCTCTATCATTTTTTTCGCGATAAAAAGTATCCTATGTCCTTTCTCAAGCTTATCTTCCTACCGAATTTCGTCAAAATCGGTTTAGTGGTTTAGGCGTGAAAGCGTAACAGACGGACAGACAGAGTTACTTTCGCATTTATAATATTAGTAAGGATAAGTGTGCCAAGTTTCATACTCCTCCGTCTCCATAGTTTTTCCGTCACGTATTAATATAATGATAAAAATATTTTGATATTGATACAAAATTATTGAAAGTGTCATTATGTTTTAATGATCTAATAACTTTTTTATGCTTTGTGACCTTATCTCATAAAAGAACCGTTCTTAATAAAATACTTTGTAATAAATACCTTAGTGGCTTAGTAGTTAGTTTGTAAAGCTCTAGAGCAGGGCTTCTTAAACTATGGGTCGCGACCCCAAACGGGGTCGCGTAGCAAAATTCTGGGGTCGACAGATTTTAATGTCAAATATTTATATATACCATTTTGGTCCATTACAAATTTGTACCGGGTCGTCAAGAAACTCGCAATCATAAATGGGGTCGTAAATGACAAAAGTTTAAGAAGCCCTGCTCTAGAGTATAAGGTCATGGATTCAAAGCAGTTTGAGGTACTTTTTTAAATGAATTATTATATATTATATAGACTGGCTATCATATGGCTATTGTGGTGTAGTGGTACAGTTTTTAACAGTGAAATGAATCAAATTGAGAACCTCCTTTTTTTTCACGTCGGTTAATAATAAAGAGAAAAAATACGAACTGTCTGTAGTGATATTGTATATTTTTTTTTAGCTTCACGCTGTGTACCGCACATAGCAGGGTAGGCAGAAGGAACCTGAGAACCGACGTGTTAAGACACTCGGTTCTCTTTTAACATTTCCGTTCCCCACTTTCCGCCGAATTGAGGCATTGCGTGCTGAGTGGCGTAACTCAACGCCGCGCTTTGCCTTATTTTTTAATTTCCTGGAGTGGGAATTGAACCCACTGCCTGGCGCGTTTACAGTCGCTCGTTTACGGCTGTCCTCTCTATATTCAATCCTTACTAATATTATAAATGCGAAAGTAACTCTGTCAGTCTGTCTGTCTGTCTGTCTGTTACGCTTTCACGCCTAAACCACTGAACCGATTTTGATGAAATTCGGTATGAAGATAGAACTAAACTTGAGAAAGGACATAGGATATTTTTATCGCGAAAAAAATGATAGAGGGGGTTGAAATATGGGATGAAAGTTTGTATGGAAGTTCCTTATTGTCAAACATAAAATCATGTAAGATTGTTTAACTGTTTATAACTTTGACACATAAACCACTTAACCAATTTTGACAAATAGTCTAGACCTTGGGAAAGACTATAGGATACTCCTTATCATATCGCGTGATATAACCGAATTTTACGCGGGCGAAGCTGCGGGCGGAAAGCTAGTATTAAATAAAACAATAATAAAAAGCTTTGCATTTAGCATTTAAATTAAATTAATTACTTAAAAATATATATGAGATTTAGAGATATGATAATTATGTAAATTATTATATCCGATAATGTTCATTAATATGAATTATTTAACTGGAGAATCATATTTAGTTGATTACTATAATATATTTGAAGGTCGAAAGTTAAGGTATTCTTTTAATGATAAGCTTAAGAGATAAACGCATGTCGTGGCGCAGAGGCACAAGCGTGCGACTGTAAACGCGGCAGGTTGTAGGTTCGATTCCCACTTCAGGATATGGAATTTTTCATTTCCTGGGTTTGGTAACAAGACAAAGCGCGGCGTTGATTTCCGCCACTTAACAAACAATGCCTCGAATTCTAGTGAAGCAAAAACTTCGTACCTCTTTTTAAGAAAATTACGCGGACACAGGAGCATGAAACTTGACACACTTATACTTTTTTATATAGGTAGGAGTGCAAAATGATAATATCTTTTTAAAATAAGGCATAAAAAATATTATATTTTGATACCTATGGTTGAATAAAGTGACATATGTATGTTGCTAAGCAACGCGTTACTAACGTGTCACTTAGTTTTATTTAATACGGTATATATTATTTCAAAAGCTTTTTTTTATTTTTTTTTAACTCTTAAAGCTTTTTTTATTACTTATATAGATTTTTTTTATCGTTTTTGTACAGGAAGTGAAATACTGTTTGCGTATAAATATTATATTTTAATAAAAAACACTGTATCCTCATTTATCACAGTCTCTTTAGATAAATATTTGTTTATTTTCAATAATATATATTATTTGCTTTTTCTACGGAATAGATATTTAATGCCTGTCGTGGCGCAGTGTGTAATGCATACTACCATGTTTTTTTTTTGTTTATATAAAGTGACATATACAGAGAGTGCAGAGGCACAAGCGTGCGACTGTAAACGCGACAGATTGTGGGTTCGATTCCCACTCCAGGAAATGTAAAATTTAGTATTTTCATTTCTTGGGTTTGGTAACAAGGCAAAGCGGGCCCTTGAGTTTTGCCACTCAAAACGCAATGCCTCAATTCGGCGGAAAGTGGGGAACGGAATTGTTGAAAGAGAACGGAGTGTCTTAACACTAGGTTCTCTGGTTCCCTCTGCCTACCCTGCTATATGCAGGATACAGCGTGAAGTTTAAATAAAAACATATATATACGTTGCTAAGACGCGTTATTAACGCGTCAACGGGGACACAAGTTGTTTTAATTATACCATAAAGAAATGTTATAAATTATTTTGTCATATCTTAAGTTTTTGTTTTTTTTGGATATAATGGATATTCACTGAACGGATTTTATATTTTTTTTTTATTATACTTTTGTAGGACTTAATCAGGATTCGAATCTGTATTCTAGACATGGATCAAAATTTTTGAACATGCACGATATAAATGAAATTATTTCAAATAATAATTCCTTAAATATGTACTTTAATTTTGACTAAATAATTAAATTGAAAACGCATATACAAATGTACAACATTTATTGAGAAAAAAAAAACTTGGACTACACAAATAAAGATCATCGATTTGACTTCAAAACTTAAATACGACCTAAAAATATCTAGGCAATAAATAAAAATTGAAAAGAATACACTAAGTTAGCTTTTAATCCCCCATTTGTCGCTGCCATCTCCACAACGGCTGGATCTAGACTGAATGTGTTCTTCCGACACGCTTTTCAGATCGTACGCCCATCCCAACAACGCGAAGAAGTTAATAAAATACGTGGTAGCATTCAAAAAGTTGTTCCCTAATTCTGCTGTCTTGTAATCCCATGGGAAAACATGGTGGTAGTTATGGAAACCTTCCCCAAAAGCGAAGAATGATACTGCCAAGTTTTGGGCTGGTTGGATGTGTTTGTCATATGGCTTATTACCCCACATATGAGCAGCACTGTTCACTAGAAATGCGTTGTGGAGGTTACACACATATCGTAGTATGGCCATGTGCCACGCAGTGTTCAGACTCTCTCCCCAGAAGTACATGGGGATGATGGTGGGTAGGACGAAGCATATTGTACCTATGAATGGTAGTGCGTATCTGTAACAGAATTATTATTTATGTTGTTAAAACAATGTAAAGTTAAAAATAAGTTGCTTATTAAAATATATAGAATATTTTAATCGAAAAGGAGGAGATATCAGTTTGACTATATATTTTTTATGTGTGTGAACCAATTTTGATGATTCTTTATTTATATGATAGTGCTTCTGATGTGGTCCTATTTAAATTAACTTAAGATCTGAGTAGTTTTTAAGATATTCGTAATAATATTTAGTTTTACTTCTTTTTATTTAATGTCGGAGATTCGTTCTCTTTCAACAAATCCGTTCCCCACTTTCCGCCAGCAGTGGCATTGCGTGCTGAGGGGCGGAACTCTACGCCGCGCTTTGCCTTGTTACCAAACCCAGGAAATGAAAAATTCCATTTCCTGGAGTGGGAATCGAACCCACAACCTGTCGCGTTTACAGTCGCACGCTTGTGCCTCTGCGCCACGACAGGCGTTTGTTATTATTGTTTGTGAATGTTATTTATAACTACATTTTAATATACATACGTTTACATCATTCATATTCGCCATTTTTTATTTACTTGTAGCGGGCCATAATGGGGCAGTGAGTCAACTATAAACGTATTACATATATTTATTTATATATATATATATATATATATATTAGTTATAGGTTCGGTTCCCACTTGAGGAAAAAAAAAATGTTTAGATTATTTTTATTATTCGCTCTGGTAAGCCAAAGCTAATCGACAAATTTAAATTGAATTAAGATCAAACGATTAGTTTTTGAGTTATTCGTAATATATTTTATAGAGCATTTTATTTAAAGATAATTTTCAATTTTTGTTAAAATTTTAATTAAACATATTTTAGCGATATGCAAATGTTCTTTGTTGGGATTATTATACCCAGTTTAAGTTTTATTAAAAGATAACTAAAAAACATATTACATAATATTATAATAGGTAGCTTATCTCTGTATTATTTACTAGCTTTCCGCCCGCGGCTTCGCCCGCGTGGAGCTCGGTTGTATCGCGCGACATATTTTTTTTACCTTAACAATGTATCCCGTACATAGCAGGGTAGGCAAAGGGAACCTAGTGTTAAGACACTCCGTTCTCTTAAACTTTTCCGATCCCCACTCTCCACCTAATTGAGGCATTGTGTGCTGAGTGGCGGAACTCAACGCCGGGCTTTGCGTTGTTACCAAACCCAGAAATGAAAAATTCCATTTCCTGGAGAGGGAATCGAACCCACAACCTGTCGCGTTTACAGACTTACTTACTTACTTAACTTTTTATTTATTTTTCTCAACGTTATTATTTTTCCTTGAAGTACGTGTTTATTATTTACGTCTTTTACCAAGGTATTTATTTGAATTTGTTTTGATTGAATAATTTGTTTCTTTTTCTAAAGTTTTTTATTTTATAATGTATGCGTAAATAATTAAAAATTTTACTAAATCGGTACTTAAATTTATAAACTTCCTGAGACTAATTCTTGTTCAATTACAACGGAATAAAGAGTCACTTGTTCGATTTCTTCTTCTCTAACTTATGTGTCATTCCCCCTAATGGGAATCGAATCCACAAACATTTTTTACAATGAAATATTGGCACACTGCGTCACAATGACTTTCAATATTATTTTGTAATATTTCTGTAAACAATTCCATAAGTAACGTCATAGACAATGAAGGTATTTTTTCTCACAAATAACATTGTTTTTTTTTATTAAATATAAAAACCAAAGTATTTTCCAACGAGGTCTGTCGTGGCACAAGCGTGACTGTAAACACGACAGGTTGTGGGTTTGATTCCTACTCAAGGATATGAAAATATTCAATAAGATTTAGTATTTTCATTTCCTCGCTTTGGTAACAAGGCAAAAGCGTGGCGTTGAGTTCCGCCACTCAGCACGCTATGTCTCAATACGGAGGAAAATGGAGAACGAAAATTTTAAAAAAGAACGGAGTGTTTTAACTACCCTGCTATGTGCAGGATACAGCGTGAAGCTAAAAAAAAGTTTGATATAAAAATTATACTCACTTTTTCTGAAACCTCAAAACGGGGTTCGCATAAATGTCTGACATGTCAATGAACTTGCCGCGGCGTTTAACTTCGGGATGCTTCCTCACGAGCAGCCACCCGATGTGAGAGAAGAAGAAGCCTCGCGTCGCGTTGTGGGGGTCCGCGTCCGTGTCGCTGTATCTGGAAATATACCATATATAAAGGCTTATTCAAGTGTTACTTCTTTAGAATTTTTGTGATTTGAAAGTCAATGTAACGAAAATGCGTCACGAAACACGTAAATGTATGTATATAGCATGATGTTGGCAAGACTATGAGAATGAAAATATGTTAGGATATAGATACTTGTATATGTAATAAAATATTTTAAATTATTAAAACTTAAATTTAAAAAAAAAAATTAAATAAAAAATAATATAATTATCCTAATACTCATAGTTATCTATATTCATGATTCTTTCATAGGCTTTTTCGGAGTTACATTTTGTCGTGTGTGAAAAGCACTCACATACAATTTCTTTTAATAACAATTTAATTTCTCAGTCCAGGAAATGGAAGTTTTCTTTTCCTGGGTTTGGTAACAAAGGCAAAGCGCGGCGTAGAGTTCAGCCACTCAACACGCAATGCCTCAATTCGGCGGAAAGTGGGGAACGGAGTGTCTTAATATTAGGTTCCCTCTGCCTACCCTGCTATATGCGGGATACAGCGTGAAGCGAAGTGAAACGTTATAATTAAAAATAGGTCCGATTCTCTCGTTTGATATAGATCAAACGCGGCGCTAAATTCCGCAGTGTGTATACGTAAATGCTTAGAAAAAAAATTAAAAGCCTAACTTCCCTCCTAAATCAAATCTCATAATACCTAATCCCTTGTAGACGTACACAATTTACATACATTTATATATTTACATACATATACATTTTGGGGAAAGGATGGATGGGAAAGGGGAAAACCTGGCTTACATGCCATCGAACCGGAACACATAAGATGTTTGGCGGTTCGTCTTTGATATGATAGTGGTCGCGAGCCAGACGGAGGATGAACCTCCTACCATCAAACTACTGGGATACCTGCCTCTTACGGGACGCTACCCAGCGGCGGAGGGGAATTGTTTTCTAACCCCGTCCCCTCACAGGGAAAAACTACATTGCATAAGAGTCATGTCTTAGACTTACCTATGATGTAACCGATGATCTCGTACCCAAGTTATGGCCGTGTTTTGGAAAGCCAAGCTGTTCATTACTATAAGAATTATTTGCAAAGGCATTTTTGCTTTATACGCCCTGTGAGTCCACAGCCGGTGTGCGCCAGCCGTTATACCTATTGATGCGGCCGCAAATAACAGGTAATCTGTAAGAAAAATATATTTGAAGATATATTGTGGCATAGGACAAAAACAAATTTACACATATATTCTTGTGTGACTGACAGACAGCCGAAACTATTGCTCATAGAAAACTGAAATTTGACACGCAGGCTCTTTGGGTAGTGTAGGAGAGCACTAAGAGAGGATTTCCTGACTATTTATCTAAGAAAATAGGACAAAATGCGATTTTAGGTCCATGCAATTGAAGTCGAAAATTATTTCCTAAATATCCTGCCCATCCTGAATAGGATCGGATTCATGCTATGGACTATGTTTGCAGGTCTGTCTGCGTAATTTTCGTAAAAAGGGGTCTAAAGTATTTACTTCACGTATTAATAGATAATATTTAAATTATTTTCATTTCTTTCTTTAACTAAAACAAAGCGCTGCGTTGATTTCCGTCATTTAACACCTAGTGTCTCGATTTCAGACAGAAAATAGAGAACGGAGTGTCTTGACACTTGGTTCTTTCTGAATACTAACTATTATTAGCTTCAGCAGTTATCATTTCCGGAAACATTGTATTCTTAATGACGTGACTGAATGGAATTATTTACTTATTTAACATATCATACGATAAAACATAATAAAAACAAATAATAATTGGGTAATTATTATATATATGCCCTTGGAACTGTCATGAACAATGGTTTCTTACTGAACCTTCGACTTCTGTGTAAGAAGCTATGTTGTTTGTGACTTTTTCATAATGCTAATAATATTGTAAATGCATTTATTATTTAAATTGTCTTAATGGAATGCTGGTCGTGGGGCAGAGACACGTGGAGTGGAGTTGTGGGTTCGATTTCCACTCCAGGAAATGAAGAATATTTAATACATACACACATAGCTTCATGCTGTATCCGCATATATGGGAGTAGGCAAAGGGAACCTAGTGTTAAGACACTCCGTTCCCCATTTTCCTGCGTAATGAGGCATTGTGCGTATTTAATATTTACTACAACACATATTTAATGTTTTCATTTACTCGCGCTGGTAACAAACAAAGCGCGGTGTTGGCGAGGATTCGTTCAGCACACAATGCCTCAATTCGGCGGAGAGGGGTGGGGGAACGCAAATGTTACAGAACGGAGTGTTTTAACACTAGCTTCTCTAGTTCCCTCTGGCTACCCTGCTATGTGCAGGATACAGCGTGAAGCTAAAAAAAATTCCCTTGGAACTATTATGAACAATGGTTTATTCTGGACTTGACTTCTGAGTAAGAAAATGTGACGTTTGTTAAACCATAATCCTATTAATATTGTAAATGAATTTTATTTTTAAATTAATCTTTATTTTTTCCCTCCGACAAGACTATGTAGTAGCGGCTAGGTATATAACACGGTTTCCACTGGCTTACTTTTTGTAAATGACAATAAATTATCTGAAAAAAAAATTGGGAGTGACTTTGCAAAAGCACAAGCGCAAGAAAGGTGTGAGAGTTAAAAAAAAAGGTCGTTAGCAAAATTCGATAGTGAATTTTCTAAATAAGTTAACATCTAACAACGGATTTCGTAAATATATCGGCTTTTCTATATATATATACCGGCTTCCTAAATATGTACCGGCTTCCCTAAAGAGCATGGTTGGATGACTGTTACTCTTGAACGCAAATAATTAACATTTTAATAAAAAAAGAAAACCGAATTATTACGAATAACTCAAAAACTACTCGCCAGGTCTTAATTCAAATTTATATAAGCAGCACTAGCTATCAAATAAAAGAAAAATGATCAAAATTGGTTCTCATAGTAAAAAGTTATACAGTCGTACTGATAACCTTCTTTTTTGAAGTCGGTTAAAAATACTAATCCGATCTAGCTTATCTATTAAAATAATATTTAAGTAATCATTTACAAAGAATTTCCATAATTCGCCCATCATATTAGTTATCTAGTGTAAAATAAATTTAAATTTAAAAATGTAGTTGTTAAGTGTTTTATGAATTTTCTTGTAAAATATGTTATGTAAGGTTTTGTTTCGTAATGGTGACAAAAAATATATATTTATTTTATGAAAATGTATTTAATAATAATCTATGTATTAATGCATGAAGCAAAAACTTTGGATCCCTTTTTACGAAAATTACATGAACGCAGGAGCCTGAAACTTGGCACACTTATAGTTTATATAGAGAAGGAGTGCAGAATGTTAACAGTTTTTTTTAAATAATGCATAAAAAGTATATTAAATTAATAAAATAAATGTTACGCACACTACCATGCGTTTGACATCCATTTTTATATAAAGTGACATATACATTTCTAAAGACAACGCGTTGTTAACGCGTCAACGGGGACACTAGAAAAGAATAAAAAGGAATAATATCTATAGAAAACTTATCGAATAAGATGTAACAAGCGTATAAGAATTTCAACCCAGTTGGATAAAAACGTATGGCTTAGCAATCAAAGCGCTAGGACGGTTTCTAAGAGGCGTAGGATCGGCTTTGTTGAAGTTTTTGTACGTTATCTAAATGTTTTTGTTATCTCTAGGTGTTAATAACACTTTAAAAATAATAAAAATTATAAGCTACTATATTTCCGCACTCAGAGATGTTAACAGTGATAGTGAGTAACCATCTGTTTTTAAATCAGAAGTTTTTTGGGTGTTTTTATACACTTAGAAGCCGTAACGGCGCAGTGGTACTGCACCTGACTGTAGATACAATGATTGTGTGTTCCCCACTTGGGGAAATGAAGTTCCATGTCTCTATTCTTACAGTACAGATTTGAGTTCCGTTACTCAACAATGTATCGAATTATGTCGGAAAACGGGAAAATGGAGGGTCTTGACGCTAGGTTTTCTCTACCAAAAAAGGAAAAAGCGTGAAGCTAAAAAATATAAATTTGGTTTTTAATATATCTATGAAGAGATAAATATTATGAAAAATTTAATAATTTAAAATTTTGAGATTATGAACTCGTGCCTCTTAGAATTTTATGTACTGAAATGTCTCATTAAGAATGTAACAGATAGGGGAAAAAGACTTTTAGTTAGACTGTCTACTTTACAAAAGGCGGAAACCATAAACATACTGTATTATATTATTTTAATCTTACATTAACATAAATTATAGTCTCTAAGTGCGGTTAATCACCATTAAAGTACTTACGAAAAATTATAGTACTCCACGTAGCAGTGGTACACGCCAAGTACACCCCATACAGTGCGGCGGCGTGGCCATACCCGAAAGTGAACAGGTTCTGATACACTATCTGATACTTCCTGTCGTCCGCTTGTGGTGCTACCAGCTTCTCGTAATGGTCCACTATAGGTTCCTCTGTCCGTGTAGTGGTCGTGGTCTCCGTGTATGGCGCCATGGTGGCTGGGAAGCGTTTGATAATTATTATTTTTTTGATTAAGTTATTGGTTGTCATGGGATCTATATATTAATATGTGAAGCAAAAATTTTGGACCCCTTTTTACGAATATTACGCGAACAGAGGAGCAAACTTGGTACACTTATAGTTTATACGAGGTGTGTTCAAAAAGTAAGGTGTAAAGTGCTCCGAAACACTTAAAATGTTGACAGTGGCATACGGTGAAACTGTTCTGAGTAAAAAAAATGTTTACAAGTGGTACAAACTCTTCCAAGATGGCCGGGAAGATGCCAATGACGAGCCTCGCTCTGGACGCCCAAGCACGTCAACAACTGATGAAAACGTTCAAGCAGTGAAGAAAATTGTTCTGGAAAATCGTCGAATCACTATCAGAGAAGTTGCTGAGGATGTTGGTATATCGCTTGGCTCGTGCCATGAAATTTTTTCTAACGTTTTGGGCATGAGACGTGTGTCAGCGAAGTTTGTTCCGAAATTGCTCATCATTCATCTTTGCTGGTGAGAGATTTTTTGGCCAAAAACAACACCACAATCATGCCTCAGCCACCATATTCACCGGATTTGGCCCCATGTGACTTTTTCTTGTTCCCAAAACTAAAGAGACCTATGAAAGGACGGAGACTTGCAACGATTGAAGAGATAAAGACTGCATCGCTGGAAGAGCTCAAGGCTATACCGAAAAGTGCTTATGAGAAGTGCTTTGACGATTGGAAAAACCGTTGGCATAAGTGTATTGTATCTGAGGGGGATTACTTTGAAGGGGACAACATAAATATTGATAAATAAATAAATATTTTTTCTTAAAAATACAAAGTCACCTTACTTTTTGAACACACCTCGTA
>JAKGSA010000748.1:0-119633 GCA_033558755.1 Philaethria dido
GCCTCAACTCGGCGGAAAGTGGGGAACGGAGTGTCTTAACACTAGGTTCCCTCTGCCTACCCTGCTATATGCGGGATGCAGCGTGAAGTTATGTATGTTCGTGTTTTTTGCTTTCAGTCTATTAAAATTTATAAAATTAGTTATAAAAAAAATGTTTTTTCTCTACAGGTCATCAAAAAACTGGAAAAAAAGAATTTCCCATGGGAAAAGCTATATGAATTAGGACCTAACGAAATAGGTGAGCTGGTCAGAGCACCGAAACTAGGGAAGATGATACACAAATATGTGCACCAGTTCCCGAAATTAGAACTGAGTACCCACATCCAGCCGGTCACCAGGTCCACGTTGAGGGTGGAACTGACTATCACACCGGACTTCCAGTGGGATGAGAAGGTGGGTTTTTGTTGTGTTGTATGTTATATTTTGGATTTGGTAGTGTGGGGTTCGAATCTTGTTTAGCTTTTTTTTTATTTGAGCTTATTAATAACTTCAGGAAACCATTGTGGTTAAGTGGGATATTTTCTGATTATAGATGATATACTTCAACAATTTAAAGTTAAGATAGTTAAGAACCATATTATTCTGATGTGAATTAAATACCATTGAAACTCACCCAGGAGGGTCATCATAGTTGTATATTTATTGTAAAAATTTTATTTGAAAAGAGTTTTTTTAACCCACCCAGGTCCATGGCCAGTCAGAAGCTTTCTGGATCCTCGTAGAAGATGTGGACTCGGAAGTAATCCTCCATCATGAGTATTTCCTACTAAAGCAGAAGTACTGTCGTGACGAGCACCATGTTAAGCTGTTTGTGCCGGTATTCGAACCTCTACCACCTCAGTACTTCTTGAGAGTCGTTTCTGATAGGTGAGTGGCTTTTTTTTTTTGAGTTGAATATGTGGAATGTGGAGAATCTTTTGTTATAACTCTCCGGTCTACGCTTTCCGTTCAAATTCTAGGCGGTGCGTGTCAAAGACAAATAATTCTGTTCAAAATTTTTATATATGAAGCTTTTTTTTTTCTTAACTTCACGCTGTATCCCACATATAGCAGGGTAGGCAGAGGGAACCTGAGAACCTAGTGTTAAAACACTCCGTTCTCTTACAACAATTTTGTTCCCCACTTTCCGCCAAATTGAGCCATTGCGTGTTGAGTGGCGGAACTCAACGCCGCGCTTTGCCTTGTCACTAAACCCAAGAAATGAAAATACTAAATTTTACATTTCCTGGAGTGGGAATCGAACCCACAACCTGTCGCAATTACAGTCGCACGCTTGTGCCTCTACGCCACGACAGGCGTTCGGATAAATAAGTATTGAATAACAAATTAAATATTAATATTTTTTTATGTGTCTAGATGGATAGCAGCAGAGACCCAACTCCCGGTTTCCTTCAGGCATTTAATCCTCCCGGAAAAGAACCTGCCACCCACTGAATTGCTGGACCTCCAACCCTTGCCCATATCAGCTCTAAGGAATGCTAAATATGAGGAGTTGTATGCTGATACCTTCCCGCAGTTCAATCCTGTACAAACTCAGGTAGGTAGTTTTAGTGGTAATTCATTTCACAGTAGGAAAAAGGGACTTTTTAAAAATTATTATTAAAACAATGAGGTTATCATATTGTAGTGGAAGAATGTTTAATTAGTTGTTAATTTTGATTATATTCACATAATTTTTTTTTGTTTTTTTAATATTTCTATTTTAGGTGAAAAGTGGAGAATCAAGTGCTTTTGCGTTACTTTTTTTTCTGACCACCCTGCTATGCGGGAAAGAGCGTGAAACAAAGAAATATATACATACATAGCTTCACGCTGTATCCCGCATATAGCAGGGTAGGCAGAGGGAACCTAGTATTAAGGCACTCCGTTCCCCACTCTCAGCCAAATTGAAGCATTGCGTGTTGAGTGGCAGAACTCAACGCTGTGCTATGCGTTGTTACCAAACCCAGGAAATGAAAAATTCTATTTCCTGGAGTGGGAATCGAACCCACAACCTGTCGCGTTTACAGTAGCACGCTTGCCTCTGCGCCACGACAGGCGTTTAATAAAATCAATGTTTAATATTCCGTAGGTCTTTAGGTATGATTATGATAAAATTATTTTAGATTCCCCGGCCTAGAAAGACAAGAGCGGCGTTGAGTTCCGCCACTAATACATAACATGTCGAATTTGGGTAGAAAACGGAGTGACTCGACAATAGATTCTTTCTAACTACAAAAAAATACATATATATTGACATACACATTGCCAACAGTGTTCTAACAGTAGTTTTAATTATTTTTCTCACAGGTGTTTAACGCCGTATACAATTCAGATGACAACGTGTTCGTAGGAGCACCCTCAGGGTCAGGCAAGTCAGTCATAGCTGAACTGGCTCTCCTCCGCCTACTGTCTACGAATGCATCAGCTCGCGCCGTGTACTTGCTGCCCAAGGATGCTCTGGCAGATATTGTGTTTGCGGATTGGTACCATAAGTTTGGGAATAAATTCAATTTGAAGGTGGGTTGATAGATTGATAGATTGACAAAATTAATATTGAGGATTGTATTGTTAACCGGTTCATTTATTGATTTTTTTTTTTTAACTTCACGCTGTATCCCGCTTATAACGGAATTGTTGTAAGATAACAGAGTGTCTTAACACTAGGTTCTCAGGTTCTCTCTGCCTACCCTGCTACATGCGGGATGCAGCGTGAAGTTAAAAAAAATTATACAGCTTTACCTTTTATTTTATCTGCAAATTTTCTTTTTTAAATACATAACAATAATTTAACTTATTGTCCCTCAGGTGGTGCAATTGACTGGTGAAACGGCAACAGATCACAAATTGTTGAACAAAGGACAGATAATTATTACTACAGCTGATAAGTGGGATGTGCTGTCTAGAAGGTAGAGTAGAGAGACGGAGAGTGAAGTAGAAAAAAAAATTAAAAAACATTAGATACTTTCTTATTTACTTAACTTCACGCTTATTCCTAGTGGGGTAGTCAGAGAGAACGGAGCGCGAAACGCTACGGTCCCTGCATACCTCTTTCGCCTCGTCCACAGTCATTAACCTCTTCATGCATGCCCTCCGGGGAGTCCTCATGCTTTTTACGTGACCTTCTTCCAGTATCATTGATACTGTATTCTCGAAGGTCAACCGAGGTCTCCCCCTACCTCTCTTACCGCTCACCTTTGCTTCACATATCTTCCTCACCATTCTTTCATCACTCATCCTCTCGACGTGCCCAAACCACCTGAGCACGTTCTTCTTCATTCTTACTATAACATCCTCGCTTATATTAAATGATATATAAATTATTATTTTAATATATTCTTTCTCTCATTTTTCTTCTCTTTATCTTTCTCGTTTTGAGCTTTATAAGCAGATTAGTGATTTCAAATATATTTTTCTTTTTAAAAAAAAACCATTGTAAATATATTTTTATTAATTTAGGATTTTGATTTCGTTATTCATTAAATTGTTTCTATAAGTAAGAAAATATTATTTAGAAAACTTATTAAAATTTGAATATAGCAGGACCCGAACCCGTGTCTCTCGAAAACTATCCTAGCTCTATGACCACTAAGCCATACGTTCTGTCCAATTTTAGTACATACATATTATACATACATAGCTTCACGCTGTATCCCGCATATAGCAGTGTAGGCAGGGGGGACCTAGTGCTAAGACACTCTGTTCCCCACTTTCCGCCGAATTGAGGCATTGCGTTCTGAGCAGCGGAACTCAACGCCGCGCTTTGCCTTGTTACCAAACCCAGGAAATGAAAAATTCCATTTCCTGGAGTGGGAATCGAACCCACAACCAATTTTAGTATATTGTTCTAAAATATTTTTTCTTATCTTAAGTATGTGAATAACGCTTTAAAAAATATATTTAAAAAAATGTCCAATTATTTAAACTTACAATAAAGTAATTTACTAATTGCTCCAACCGGGAACTAAACTCATGAACACCTTCACAGATGGAAGGTTCGTAAGAGTGTGCAAAGCGTGTCACTGTTCATAGTGGATGCTCTCCAACTCCTGGGTGGTGAGGAGGGTCCAGTTCTGGAGGTGGTCTGCTCCAGGATGAGATATATTGCCTCGCAAATTGGTATGTGTTTTTTATATTTCTTTATATTTTATTGAGTAACTTTAATGTTAAAATCCCATATGCTTAAAAGAAGTAATTTTTTTTGACTTCACGCTGTATCCCGCATATAGCAGGGTAGGCAGAGGGAACCTGACAATGTAGTGTTAAGACACTCCGTTCTTTTTCAACTTTTCCGTTCCCCACTGTCCGCCGAATTAAGGCATTGCGTGCTGAGTGGCGGAACTCAACGCCGCGTTTTGCCTTGTTACCAAACCCTGGAAATGAACAATTCCATTTCCTGGAGTGGGAATTGAACCGACAACCTGTCGCGTTTACAGTCGCACGCTTGTCCCTCTGCGTCACGACAGGCGTTGCGTTGTTGTCATCCACTTAATATACATTATTTGGAATTTAGGTGGAAAGTGGAGAGTGGAGGGTCTTGATATATATTCTTTCTGTTCTGGGAACGGATCGTTGTATCACTATTCTCTCTGCTTTAGCTTCTCTATGCGATGTGGGGAAAAATGTGAAGCTTTATTTAATTTAATATGTATATTCTTATTAATAATTTGTTAATGTATACAATTTGAATGCAACAGGACTCAAACCCGCACTTCTTGGAAACCATTCATATGTATCTTATACCTTATATTTATTATTTTAATATAATTTTTTTCTCTCTATCCCACAAAAATGTAAGATATGCTAATACATACTAATAATATGCTATCCTCAGGCCGTCCTATCCGCATAGTGGCACTATCCCTGCCATTAGCGGATGCTCGTGATGTATGGCAGTGGCTGGGTTGTAATGCCAACTGCGCTTTTAACTTCCATCCCAGTGTGAGGCCACTGCCCTTGGAACTGCATGTACAGGTTAGTGTTGATGGAATATTTGTATGTGGCAGGATTTGAACCTGTGCTTTCTGTGATATGTTCAAGTCCTCTACTTTTTCAAGTTTCATTTTTATTAGATATAACCTGACCATTTAAAAGTTATTTTTATATTTATCTATATCTATGTATATGTATGAAAATCTTGGAAAGCTATTTTGACCTGCTGTTGTCCGGTATGATTGAAAATATGGATATATGGTTAGGCAATTAGACCAATAAAGTAGTATTTTTGAGTGTCTTTTTTGTTTTTTTTTAAAACCATTTTGTAATTATTTCATTAGAGAGGCTTGGACTTATGTATGTATAAAGTTTGTATACAATTTCTATATCTTTGATAGATTTCGTTTTATTAGCAGTAAAATATAAATGATCCCATAATATCTATGAACCTACACAACTTTTAATATGAACTCCAACAGGGTTTCAACATATCCCACGCGGGTTCCCGCCTGGCGGCCATGACCAAGCCCATCTACAACGCGGTGCTCCGCCACGCGGGATCCAAGCCCTGCATCGTGTTCGTGCCCTCTCGTCGCCACGCGAGGCTCCTGGCGGCGGACCTACTGGCGCTGGCGGCCGCGCACGGAGCCCCCAACAGGTTCCTGAAGGCGAAGCCCGAGCTGTTGCAGCCTTTCTTGAAGAAAATACAGGATAAGGTAGGTTATGGATGCGAGTCGTGCTGTGTGTGTGGATTTTGAGATGATATGGAGTAAATTGTTGTGAAATTGAAGTCTCTTTAGGAATACGTAAAGTTCTATGGGTTTAGTTTTAATTGTTAAAAAAATAATATCTAAAGTAAATTTTTTTTCAAACAAAATAATAAAAATTTTTTAGTCTACTTGAGTTTTTTTTTATATTTTTATTTGATCTGCATAGTACTATCAGACTATTTTGTCACAGTAACTATTGAAAACATTAATTTTTTAATATTTCTGTAATAAATGTTCAGACGGCTTAGGATTCTTGAGCATACTGAGAGATATTGTTTCTGTTCGTTTTTTACCATCATCTTCTTTTTACCATCACACCTCCTGCCACAGGACCAGATATTATCCGTACCATCTATATATATGGTTTATATTCAATATATGTGTCTCACATTCTTTGTTTTCTCCCACGTGCAAGTTATGGAATGATCATAACGTGCTATGATTTAAGGTCTTTTAAGAGTCGAGTGTAAAGATACCTATACCCTCAAGGCCAGCAACACATCCAAATTTCTTTGGGCATTATAAATATCGATGGGCGAAGGTAATCACTTACCATCAGGTGGTCAAAAAAAGTGTCGGTTCTGTCTCTCTCGTCCCACTTTGAGCGGTCGTCCCTGCTCTCTCTAACTCTCGTCTCCCCTCGTGCGTGCCGTCGGGCGCGGTGGTCCCCGTCCTCTCTAACTCTCGTCTCCCCTCGTGCGTGCCGTCGGGCGCGGTGGTCCCCGTCCTCTCCGACCGTCGTCTCGTCTCCCCTCGTGCGTGCCGTCGGGCGCGGTGGCCCCCGCCCTCCCTAACTCTGGCGCGGTCCCCGCAGATGCTCCGCGAGACGCTGTCGCTGGGCGTGGCGTACGTGCACTCGGGCGTGGCGGGCGCGGACCGGCGCGCGGCGCAGCAGCTGCTGTCGACGGGCGCGGCGCAACTGTGCGTGGTGGCGGCCGAGCTGGCCTACGCGGTGGCGGCGCACGCCCACACCGTCATCGTCGCCGATACCTACGTGTGAGTATACCGACGAACGCACACGCAGGCGAGCGGGGGTGTGTGTGAGTGTACTATTGTTACTACCCACTTAGTTGTTAGTTTGGTTTGTTATGAAGCTGTATAATTTATATATTATTGTATTTAAAAATATTGTATAATTATATATAAAAAAATAACTAATAGTTAGAAAAAATCTTTAGACACTTTCTTGGGGAAGTAATGTCATCGAAAATCCAATTTTACTAATAATAATAATAATATGTTTATTTATTTGCTCTGAGCGTAGGTGTACAAGTATGTTACAATTTTCCAATATCGGGTATGCAAATATTAAAATTACAAACTAGAACTACATTAGAATTACTATCTTATATTTTTTTACATTTAAATAAAATTTAAAATGATACATATAATAATAATTAGCTTAAAATTAAGACCATTAGGAATTAGACTATTAGGAACTCGGTTACAGAATAATAACATTTATCTATAAGATATATACTTAAATTCTTTTTAAATTTATGAAGTAATGTATTTAGTTAATATTTTCCAAAACAATATTTTATATAAAAATTCACTCACTCATATATTTCCATAGGAAGAACCATATAAAATCGTACTTAAGAATAAAGGGGTAAGGGTTTTTACATATCTTACGTACCCTAACATGAGATTTTTATTATAAAAATTTTGTTTGAAAAGAGCAACTGTTGAGTTTGTTGCCGGCTCTTCTTAGCAGAACTGCCTTCCTCTCAGGTGATAGCTTCCGTTAGGACTGACACGACTGACATCTTTGTAAATTGACGATTCAAAAGTGCTTATAATACTTGAATAAAGAAGATTTTGATTTTGATTTATGAAGCTGTATAATTTATATATTATTTTATTTTTAAATGTAATATAATTATAATATATATATATATATATATATATATAAATTAACTAATTATAAGATGGGAAAATCTGTAGATATTTTCTTGGGGAAGTGCTATCATCGAATGTCCAATTTTACTTTACTTAATATTTTCCAAAACGATATTTTGTATAAAAATTCACTCACTCGAGTATTTCGATAGGATGAACGATATGTAGTCATACTTAGATTTAGAAGAATAAATGGGTAACACAATTACGTAATATCTCATGTCAGGGTACATAAGATTTGTAAAAACTTACAAGAGATTTGTAACTCACAAATCTTATGTACCCTGACATAGATATGACGTAAAAATAAATGTCCCCATATATATTTGTATCCAGGTACGACGGCAAGCTGCACAGCTACGAGCAGTACCCCATCACCACCATCCAGCAGATGGTGGGGCGCGCGTGCCGCCCGCTGCACGACGACCACGCGGTCGCGGTGCTCATGTGCGCGCAGCACCACAAGACATTCTTTACTAAGCTGCTCAATGATTGCTTACCACTGGAGGTTAGTATCTCTCCCCCCTCTTTCTCCACCTCTTTCTCTCTCTATCCCTCCCACTATCTCCTTTCTCACCCACACACACGCACACGCACACACTCGCACTCACACACACGCACACACTCACATTTACATAAGTACTCACATGAGCTTTTCCTTAAAGTTTGTTTTGTATAATTTAATTTTCTTTTTAGTTTTGAACCTCTGTATTTTTTCTTGTAATATTGTCACTATATTTGTTTATTTTGGAGCAAAAATGTAAAACTGAATAAGTGGGCATTGACGCTGCAGTTTCCAACTTTAGCAGTTGTCAACGTTTTTTGTTACTGTATAATAAGCCCTATTTGTTCCTAATAAACTTTATTTTATTTTTTTTATTGCTTTGTAACAAAAATAAATACAATATTTAAAAAAGTTGTTAGCAAAGATGGATTTATCTCTGATAAAGATTTCTTCCAGTCAACCTATGGGTATGAATGAGAAGTAAATGATTTTTGAAATTAAACACGAGTACATATATATATATATATATATATTTACAAATACATAAACAATAAATAAATTCTTCTTACCCTGTCCCCCCTTTCTCCTCACTTAAGTGATTTAGTATTTGTTTTGACTATTTTCATGATTATTTACTTTAATTTCTAACATAAATATTAAAAATATGATAAAATTCAGTAAACTGAATAAATATATATAAAAAGAATTAAAAGTTAGTATACTAACATATTGAGTTATTAACGAAATTAATTACAATTATACTAAAATAATAATAATAAAATAGTTCTAAAATCATTTATTTTTGCACAAGCGTGCGACTGTAAACGCGACAGGTTGTGGGTTCGATTCCCACTCCAGGAAATGGAATTTTTAATTTCCTGGTTTTGGTAACAAGGCAAAGCGCGGCGTTAAGTTCCGCAACTCAGCGCGCAATGCCTCAATTCGGCGAAAAGTGGGGACCGGAGTGTCTTAACACTAGGTTCCCTGTGTCTGCCCTGCTATATGCGGGATATAGCGTGAAGCTATGTATGTATGTAAAAATATTTATACTGTCAATTGCCTTTTTTTGGATGCAGTTAAAGTAGTTGATAAAATATTCAAAATTTAATATTACTTGTTGGCGTTGGGTTCCGTCACTCAGCATGCAATGCCTTAATTCGGCGGAAAGTTGGGAACGGAAATTTTAAAAAAGAACGGAGTGTCTTAACACTACATACCCTGCTATGTACGGGATACAGCGTGAAGTTAAAAAAAAAAAATAATAATACTTATTATTTTTTTCTAATATTTTTGTCACTTTCCACCAGAGTCACCTCGACCACCGTCTCCACGACCACATGAATGCGGAGATAGTGACTAAAACGATAGAGAACAAACAAGACGCAGTGGACTACCTTACATGGACCTTCCTGTACCGCCGTCTGACACAAAACCCTAATTATTATAACTTACAAGGAGTTACACATAGGTAGAGATATTATTTTTTTTAACTTCACGCTGTATCCCGCATATAGCAGGGTAGGCAGAGGGAACATGAGAACCGACGTGTTAAAACACTATTCTCTTAACATTTCCGCTCCCCTCTTACCGCCAAATTGAGGCATTGCGTGCTGGATGGCGGAACTCAACGCCGCGCGTTGCCTTGTTACCAGAGCGAGGAAATGAAAATACGAAATATTATTTAATACAAAATTCTTACAAATTAAATTTGTAAGAATTTTGTATGGGAAAACTTTAGTTCCTCTTACGCACGGTAGGGGCGCTTTTCAATTCCCATACAGTCGCACGTTTGTGCCTCTGCGCCACGACAGACGTTTTTTTTTAATTTAATAATGAAAATATATAATTACAATTTGATTACATTGTTTTGATTTAACCGTTTATGCAACTCACCACGCAATATTTTAACTAGGGAGAGAAAGCAGAATGAATGAATGATGAATGAATTTAGTATTTTTATTTCTTGGGTTTGGTAACAAGGCAAAGCGCGGCGTTGAGATCCGCCACTCAACATGCAATGCCTCAATTCGGCGGAAAGTGGGGAACGGAATTGTTGACAGAGAATGGAGTGTCTTAACATTAGGTTCTCTGGTTTCCTCTGCCTACCCTGCTACATGCGGGATACAGCGTGAAGTTGAAAAAAAAAGAAAAAAGAAAAAAAATCATACAGAAGCTAAAAAAACACGATAATTTAGACTTTTATTATATTTTTTATGTAAATAATATATATTTTTAATTTCTATCAGGCACCTATCAGACCACCTGTCAGAGCTAGTGGAGACGACGCTGTCAGACCTGGAGCAGTCCAAGTGTATAGCCATTGAAGACGAGATGGACGTCCAGCCTCTCAACTTGGGGATGATAGCTTCTTATTACTACATCAATTATACTACAATCGGTGAGATTTAGTGTTAAGACACTCTGTTCTCCGCTTCTTGTATGTTGTTGAAATACTGTGTGTTTTGTTTGTGGGGGAAATGTTAATGATATATTTTTTTTTTTGAACTTCACGCTGTAACCCGCGTATAGCAGGGTAGGCAGAGGGAACCTGAGAACCTAGTGTTAAGACACTCCATTCTCTTTCAACAATTCCGTTCCCCACTTTCCACCGAATTGGGGCATTGCGTGTTGAGTGGCGGAACTCAACGCCGCGCTTTGCCTTGTTACCAAACCCGACAGACGTATTTATGACATTAGTAAATAGTGTATGTATTTTTGCAGAACTGTTCAGCTTGTCCCTAACATCCAAGACTAAGATCCGTGGTCTGCTGGAGATCATATCATCAGCTGCGGAGTACTCGGACCTCTGCATCAGACACCGAGAGGAGAATATTATCAAGGCTTTGGCCGCTAAGTAAGTATATATTTTTTAGATTTTTAATATTTTGTATGTGCGTGTGTGTTTTTTTTATTTGTGTGGTTTGGTTGTGCGTCCGATTCCCACTTGGGGGATTATACACACCACACAAGGCACAAGCATGCGACTGTAAATGCTACAGGCTGTGGATTCGATTCTCAGTCAAGGGAATGGAGTTTTTCATTTCCTGGGTTTGGTAACAGGGCAAAGCGCGGCGTTGAGTTCCGCCACTCAGCAGGCAATCACTCAATCCGGCGAAAAGTGGGGAACGGAATGTCTTAACACTAGGTTTCCTCTACCTACCCTGCTATATGCGGGATTCAGCGTGAAGTTATGTATGTATGTATGTAATAATTTTAAATAAACTGATATTCTTGTCAGGATTACAATAAAATATTGTTAAGCGTCTTTCTTTAAGTTTCTTTCTTAAACTAACTAACAAGATAATATTATTGTTGTAATTAATTGTAGTGCAGTAAAAAAAGTATTATTGCATACAATATGTTTGTATTTTAAGCAAGTTATGAGATAAAGACATTGAGTTTCGCCACCCAATTCCTCCTAAACGCCTAACTTTAGACTTATCCGTTTTATGTGCCCAGGGTGCCCCACAAACCCACAAACCCGTCGGGCGGGCAAGTCAAGTACAACGAGCTCTCACGTGAAGGCCCACGTTCCCAGGCACATCTCTCACGTACTCAGCTACCTGCTGAGTTGCAGGCAGATACCGCACTCGTGCTCACTAAGGTAAGTGGAGAGAGAGAGAGAGAGGGGGAGGGATAGTGTGTGTGTGTGAGTGGGAGAGAGATGGGGATAATCCATGGTAAGAGTATGTAGTTTGTAGAGAGAGGGGGGTATAGTGAGTGTGCAGTGTGAGAGGGATGGGATAGTGTAAGGTGGGAAAATGGGTAAATGGAGAGACAGGGATAGGTGCGTAAAAGAAGGAGAAGAACGGAGATTGTGTGTGGTAAGTGGAGTGTAATAGGTGTGTAGAGAAAATAGGGTAGTTTATGAAAGAATGTGAGTGGATGGGGATAGTACAACATGCCCCGCAGTAGCACATTTGTCACGCACTTAGCCAAATTGCTGAGTTGCAAGTCGATACCGCGCCTGTGCCTATTGGTTGGGTAAGTGTAGAGGAGAGAGAGGGTCAGAGTGTAAAAGTGGGAGTGTGAGAGAGTGGAGAGAGATGGGGATGAATCCGTAAGAGTATGTAACCTGTAAAGAGAGAGGGGGATAGTGTGTGTGGAGAGAGATAAGACAGTGTGTGAAGGTAAGTGAGTAAAGAGAGAGACAGGGATAGGGGTGCGTGCGCGAGAAGAACGGAGATTTGTCTGTGGTGTGCGTGTATGTGTGCGTGCAAGGTTTAGTGTGTAGAGAGAAATGGGGAGTAGTTTATGTGCGAGTGTGAGCGGGATGGATAGTACAACATGCCCCCTGCAGGCAACATCTGTCACGTATTCAGCTACCCGCCGAGTTGCAGGCCGATCACTGCGCTCGTGCTCACTACGGCAAGTGCAGAGAGGATTACAGTGTATAAAAAGTGAGCAAAGAGATGAGATGTAGATAGTGTGAGGTAAGAGTGCAGTAGCCTGTAGAGGGATAGTGTGTGTGAGTGTGAGGGATGGGGATAAAGTGTAAGGTAGGTGCATAGAGATAGACAGGATAGGGATCGTAATTTACAGGTCCGGTCACCAACAGCTTCAGTTAAGATTAAGAACATATCATTGCAAAAGTACACACATTACCAAAAATCCTTATTTTAAATAATGCATAAAAAGCAGGAGAGAGAATAAACTATCAAAAATAAATGTTACACACCATGGTTTGACATGCATGTTTATATGAAGTGACATTATTACGTTATAGGCAACGCGTTGTTAACGCGTAAACGAGGATATTTTTTAAAATGTTTTCGCTTTCAAATTTGGTATAATATTTTGTTTCCCCTAGGCCATCCGGTTGATCCAGGCGTGCGTGGACGTGGTGTCGAGCAGCGGCTGGCTGTCGCCGGCGGTGGCCGCTGGCGGAGCTGGCGCAGATGGTGACAGGCCAGGGGCCAAGCGACTCCTACCTGCGCCAGCTGCCGCGACTTCACGCACGACCGTGCAGCGCGGCCGCCGACAAGGTGAGCGGAGCGGGGAGCGCGGGGAGTGGGGACGGGTGACGGCGGCCATGTGGGCTGGCGGACTCTACTGCGCCAGCTGCCGCACTTCACGCACGACCTGTGCAGCGCGCCGCCGACAAGGTGAGCGGGGAGCGTGTGGAGCGCGGGGAGTGGGGATGGGTGACGCGCCATGTGGGCTGGTTGGGACTCTACTCCGCGCCAGTTGCCGCATCTCCACGCACGATCTCGCGCAGCCGCGCCGCCGACAAGGTGAGCGGGGAGCGGAGCGCGCGGGAGGTGTGGACGCGTGGGCGGACGCGGGCCATGTGGGCTGGCGACCCCACCTGCGCCAGCTGCCGCACTTCACGCACGACCAGCAGCGCGTGCCGATAAGGTGAGCGGGGGAGCGGGGAGTGGAGCGGGAGTGGGGACGGGTGACGCGGGCCATGTGTGGGCCGCGCGGACTCCTACCTGCGCCAGCTGCCGCACTTCACGCACGACTCAGCAGCGGCGCCGCCGACAAGGTGAGCGCGGAGCGGGGAGCGCGGGGAGTGTGGACGTGGGTGACGCGGGCCATGGGCCAAGGATCTACCGCCAGCCAGCCGGCACTTCACGCACGACCTCGTGCAGCGCGCCGCCGACAAGGTGAGCGGGGAGCGGGCGGCGCGGGAGTGGGGACGTGGTGACGCGACATGGCTAAGGATCTCCCACCTGCGCCAGCCGCCGCACTTCACGCACGATCTGTGCAGCGCGCCGACAAAGGTGAGCGGGGGAGCGGGGGAGCGCGGGGAGTGGGGACGGGTGACGCGGGCCGCCATAAAATAAGGACTCCCACCTGCGCCAGCTGCCGCACTTCACGCACGACCAGCAGCGCGCTGCCGACAAGGTGAGCGCGGGGGAGCGGGGAGTGGAGCGCGCGGGGAGTGGGGACGGGTGACGCGGCCATGTGGGGCTGCTGACCCTACCTGCGCCAGTTGCCGCACTTCACACGCACGACCTCAGCAGCGCGCCGCCGACAAGGTGAGCGGGGCGGGGAGCGCGGGGAGTGGGGGACGTGGGTGACGCGGCCATGTGGGGCCAAGGACCCTACCTGCGCCAGCCGTTGCACTCACGCACGACCTCAGCAGCGCGCGCCGCGACAAGGTGAGCGGGGAGCGGAGTGGGGAGCGCGGGGAGTGGGACGTGGGTGACGCAACATGTGGGGCCAAGGACTCCCACTCGCGCCAGTTGCCGCACCACGCACGACCTCGTGCAGCGCGCCGCCGACAAGGTGAGCGGGGAGCGGGAGCGCGGGGGAGGGGGACGGGTGACGCGGGCCGCGGGGCTAAGGACCCCACCGCCAGCGCCGTTGCACTTCACGCACGACTCAGGCAGCGCCGCCGACAAGGTGAGCGGAGCGGGAGTGGGGAGCGCGGGGAGTGGACGTGGGTGACGCGGGCCATGGCTAAGGACTCCTACCTGCGCTAGCTGCCGCACTTCACGCGCACGACTCAGCAAAGGCGCCGCCGACAAGGTGAGCGGGGGAGCGGGAGTGGGGAGCGCGGGGGGAGTGGACGGGGGCGACGCAGGCCATGTGGGCCAAGGACTCCTACCTGCGCCAGCCGTTGCACCACGCACGACCAGCAGCGGCGCGCCGCCGACAAGGTGAGCGGAGCGGGAGTGGGGAGCGCGTGGGAGGACGCGCGACGGTACAGGGGGCTAAGGACTTACCTGCGCCAGCTGCCGCACTTCACGCACGACCTCGTGCAGCGCGCGCCGCCGACAAGGTGAGCGGGGAGCGGAGTGGGGAGCGCGAGTGGGGACGTGGCGACGCGGAAAATATGTGGGCTACATGACCCTACCTGCGCCAGCGTTGCCGCACTCACGCACGACCTGCAGCAGCGCCGCCGACAAGGTGAGCGGGGAGCGGGAGTGGGGAGCGCGGGAGTGGGGACGTGGGTGACGCGCCATGTGGGCCAAGGATCTTACCTGCGCCAGCCGTTTGCACTTCACGCACGACTCGCGCAGCCGCCACACAGCAGAGCGGAGCGGGGAGTGGAGCGCGTGGAGTGGGGACGCGGGTGACGCAGGCCATGGGGGCCAGCGGACTCCTACCCTGGCGTTCAGGCTTTCGAGCCAAGACTTCACGCCACCGACTCAGCAGCCGCGCCGCCGACAAGGTGAGCGGGGAGCGGAGTGGGGGAGCGCGGGAGGGGACGTGTGGGTGACGCAATATGTGGCCAAGGACCCTACCGCCAGCTGCCGCACTTCTCACGCGCATCGACCTGTGCAGCGCGCCGCCGACAAGGTGAGCGGAGTGGGGAGTGGGGAGCGCGGGAGTGGGGACGTGGGTGACGCAGGCCATGTGGGCCAAGGACTCTTACCTGCGGCCAGCTGCCGCACTTCTCACGCATCGACTCAGCAGCGCGCCGCCGACAAGGTGAGCGTGGGGAAAGCGGGAGTGGGGAGCGCGCGGGGAGGGGACGTAAGTGACGCGGGCCATGTGGGCCAAGGACTCCTACCTGCGCCAGCTGCCGACTTCACGCACGACCTCGTGCAGCGCGCCGACAAGGTGAGCGGGGGAGCGGGGAGTGGGGAGCGCGGAGTGGGGACGTGGGTGATCGCGGGCCATGGGCCATGACTCTACCTGCGCCAGCGCTGCCGCACTTCACGCACGACCTCAACAGCAAAGTGCCAGCCGCTGACAAGGTGGAGCGGGGGGAGCGGGAGTGGGGAGCGCGTGGGGAGTGGGGACGTGGGTGACGCGGCCGGCGGGGCTGTTGACCCCACCTGCGCCAGCCGCCGCACCACGCACGACCAGGCAGCGCGCGCCGCCGACAAGGTGAGCGGAGCGGGGAGTGGGGAGCGCGGGGAGTGGGGACGTGGGTGACGCGCAAATATAAGCGACCCCACCTGCGCCAGTTGCCAGACTTCACGCACGACCAGCGCAGCCGCGCCGCCGACAAGGTGAGCGGGGGAGGGGGGAGCGGGGGGAGCGGAGTGGGACGTGGGTGACGCGGGCCATGTGGGGTTGGCGGACTTCCTACCTGCGCCAGCTGCCGCACTTCACGCACGACCTCGTGCGCAGCGCGCCGACAAGGTGAGCGGGGAAAGCGGAGTGGGGAGCGCGCGGGGGAGTGGTGGACGTGGTGACGCGGGCCATGTGGGCCAAGGACTTTACCTGCGCCAGCTGTCAGACCACGCACGACCTCGTGCAGCGCGCCGCCGACAAGGTGGAGCGGAGCGGAGTGGGGAGCGCGGGAGTGGACGTGGTGACGCGGGCCATGGGGGCCAAGGACCCTACTCAGCCAGCTGCCGCACTTCACGCACGACCTCAGCAGCGCGCCGTGACAAGGCGGAGCGGGGAGCGGGAGTGGGGAGCGCGGGGAGTGGGGACGTGGGTGACGCGGCCAAGGGGCCAAGGATCTACCTGCGCCAGCTGCCGCACTTCACGCACGACCTCCGTGCAGCGCGCGCCGCCGACAAGGTTTGTTACCATCGAAGGGTTTGATCTGGTTCCATGAGTGAGTTGAGGTTGTGAGCCAGTGGTAGGAGGAAGGAGGAGTTAAATCCGCTAGGTGAAGTAATTCAGTCTCGTTTCGGGTCGGGGATGGTGGAGCCTGATGCTTTTGAGGTGGTCATTTGAGGAGTTGGGGATTGAAACCTGGTGGTTGTTGGGTAAAGAGTTAGGGGTCCTAATGGGTTGTGATTATCTGGTTTGATGATTGAGTCTGATGGTTTTGTGGTGATCAGGTTAGGAGTTGGGGGTTGACCGAGAGATGGTTTCTTTGAGGGTAATAAGTGATACTATTTTAATGGTATTAATCTGTTAGATAACTCTAACTATGGACTGCTGTAAAGTACTTCTATGAATATTAAAATGTTACTATTATGTGATTAAAATAGTTTTTTTTTTTAACTTCACGCTGTAACCCGCATATAGCGGGGTAGGCAGAGGGAACCAGAGAACCTAGCGTTAAGACACTCCATTCTCTTTCAACAATTCCGTTCCCCACTTTCCGCCGAATTGAGGCATTGCGTGTTGAGTGGCGGAACTCAACGCCGCGCTTTGCCTTGTTACCAAACCCAAAAATGAATTTTGAAAGGATATTTACTGTTTATGTAATAATTAATCAAGCCTTATTAAAATAAATAAAATAATAATAATTAACGATTTTAACCAGATAATAATAACGCCTGTCGTGGCGCAGAGGCACAAGTGTGCGACTGTAAACGCGACAGGTTGTGGGTTCGATTCCCACTCCAGGAAATGTAAAAGTTTATTATGAAAATACTAAATAAATAATGGATTTCTAATAAAAAAACATTTCCTGGGATTGGTAACAAGCCAAGCAGCGTTGAGTTCCACCACTCAGCACGCAGAAAGTGAAGAACGGAGTGTCTTAACACTAGGTTCTCAGGTTCTCTCTGCCTACCCTGCTATATACGGGCTGTATCCCGTCCCGAAGGTAAAAAAAACTTGTAAAAACAGTGAAAATCAAAGGTCTTAAGATATTTTTCATGTGTTCTTCAATGAGCTTGAACTGCATACACAATAGTTGATAAATGTGGCTTTTCTGCTTTTTTTTTAGCTTCAAGCTATATCCCGCATATAGCAGGGTAGACAGAATAGGGACTTAATTTTTAAAGTTATATAATTTCCCAGGGTGTGGAGACGGTGTTCGACGTGATGGAGCTGGAGGACAGTGCGAGGGCCAAGCCTGCTGCGGCTGTCACCCCACCGAGATGGCGGATGTGGCCCGCTTCTGTAACAGATATCCTAATGTGGAACTTAGTTATGAGGTAAGAGGGGTTTCTTGTGTAAAAATTTATTTCATTATATACACGCTTTCTCCACTTTCTCACACTCTGGTGGGACCAGCGTGAAAAAGCGTGTCCCACCAGCGTGAAAAATAGAACCCTTATATTTATTCTAATATTTTCTATCCATTATAGTCGAAGCAGGCTAGAAGAAGAGAATCTGGTGTTAAGATACCCTGTTCTTCGCCTTCTACCCAGGTCGAGATATTGATTTTTTGAGTGGTATACCAGAGCATTAAAACAATTATAATATAATTTTTTTCCCCCCTAAGGTAAAAAAGAATCGAACCTCCAACTATATTTGCATTTATCACTGCGAACTTTGTTTGGTGGTAGGAGGTTCGTCCTCGTCTGGCTCGCGACCACTATCATGTGTCAAAGACAAACCGCCAAATATCTTGTGATGTGTTCGGTTCGATGGCATATGAGCCAAGGTTTTCCCCTTTCCACCATTCTTTCCCGAAAATGTGATGGTTCAATAGCGGACTACTACATTGTCCTCCCCTTCCATCTGTATTCTGGCCGAATTTGGCAACGCATCTACAACATCTCTTGTGTTGTAGATGTTCATGAACAGGTAACCACTTACCATCAGGCGGTCCTTCTGTCGTCTGCCATCCGTTATCCATAAAAAAAAAAAAAAAAAGAACTTCATAATATATTTGTACGATTTTGAAGCCGCGAATTCCTTCAAGATTTGATTAAAGAAAATAATTTTACGTAAATTGATTGTAATGATATAGTATGATGAGAAGCATTGTGAAAATAAAATTTTACCTCCGTTTCAAAATTTAAATTTTGAATAATCAAAAGTTAAATGAGCTCTTTCTTTCTTTAATTACTTTTTTTTTATTTTCAGAGAAAAATGAAAAGCATGCTCTCAGAGCTGAGTAAAGCGATAGTGGTGGAAATGACCCTGGAGGAGGAGGACAGCGAGATCATGGGTCCCGTTATAGCGCCGTTCTTTTCCGCAGGTATGTGTTATTATATATATACTGCCAGCCCGCCTGTCGTGGCGCAGAGGCACAAGCGTGCGACTGTAAACGCAACAGGTTGTGGGTTCATTTGATTCCCATTTCAGGAAATGGAATTTTTATTTTCTTGGGTTTGGTAACAAGACAAAAGCGCGGAGTTGAGTTCCGCCACTCAGCACAATGCCTCAATTCGGCGGTGGGAACGGAGTGTGTTAACACTAGTACTTTATTATAATACTTTGGGATACAGAAAAACTGTATATATAATATATAACTTAAAATTGGAGATATGTTCTATGTTTATGTTTGTCTCCACTCTTCAAAAATCTATATGTGAAATTTCATTGTTTTTAGATTCAGTAGTTTTGATTGTATGTTGTCTTTTTTTTTTTATGTATGCAGGCTATTTATTTAGTATCTGCTGACATGAATCTTGCTTGTTTGGTGGTACAGGAGGTTCGTACTCCGTCTGGCTCACCCGACCACTATCATGTCAAAGACGAACCGCCAAATATCGCTGTGATGTGTTCCGGTTCGATGGCATAAGCCAGTTTTCCTTTCCACCCATTCTTTTTCCCAAAAATGTGGTGGTTCCGATAACGGACTACTACATTATCCTCCCCTTCCGTCTCTATCCTCTGGGTTGTAGCTTGCATCTACAACATCTGTGGTGAATTATGTAGATGTTCAGCGGAAACGAAGTACCGCTACCATCAGGTGGTCCTTCTTTGCTCGTTTGCCATCCGTTAGTATAAAAAAAAAAAAAAAAATGAATCTCTAGAATTTGAGTTATTATTATTTTGTTTATAATATTTTTCTTTTAAGGATCTTTCTATGATCCTATTATATTAATATGTGAAGGAAAACTTTTTATGGAAGAGTGTATTATAACATAAATATGTGTGTTTTATTATTAAATTTAAATATATATTTTGTGCTATTGTTAATTTTAAAATTAGTGTCCTTTCGGTCTGGTTAGTATATATAAAGACACATGTTATAAGTGCAGCCTATGCAATGCCTAATCTTACTAATGGCGTATAAATGCAGAAAGTAACTCTGTCTGTCTGTCTGTCTTTGTCTGTCTGTCTGTCTGTTACGCTTTCGCCCTAAACCACTGAACTTACGATTTTGATGAAATTTGGTATGATGATAGAACTAAACTTGGGAAAGGACATAGGATACTTTTATCACTTGAAAAATGATATGGTCAATTGCGAAATATGGGATGAAAGTTTGTATGGGATTCCCTTATTGTCAAACATAAAATCATGCAAGAATTGTTTAACTGTTTACAAGCTACTTCCCATAAACCACTTAGCAATTTTTATAAATAGTCTGAACAGGAAGAGACTGTAAGGATACTCATATGTAAAATAGCGCAATATAACCGAATTTCCGCAGGCGAAGCCGCGGGCGAGCTTTCGTTCCGTCCACCGCGTAATCTGTTAAAACTGAAGACAACAATTGTGTTACGCCGTGCTCAAACAATATTTATTCAACAGAAACGCGAAAGAGAAGGCTGGTGGTGGTGATAGGAGACCCCCAAACAATACCCTCCTCTCTCCATCAAGAGGGTCTCCCTCTCCCGGCAGATCAGCCAAGGAAAGGTCGCCTGGACTTTGTGTGTGGCAGTCGGCGAACGCACACATACACTCTACTTCATATCCAGCGCGCCTCGGAGTGACCAGGAGTACAAGTTCCAAATATGAATAAGTGATTGCTCACTCTGATACCAGTGACTCTGGTGATGCCATGACCCAGTGGATAGTGATAATGATAGTGTTAAGTGTTTGTGCTACACTTTTTTAATATTTTTAAAAATATATATTTTTTTCATTTGGTTTTAATAATTTTATGCAACCGTCTAGCCAATTTGCCTCATCATATTTGTGATACAAATACTTATATACATACCTCTTTCATATATATTCTCCCATTAATATTTGGCTAATTAAATTAAGTATTAATTTTTTTTCATATTTTGAGTTTTTGTAATGTAATGTTTAAAATAAATTGGACACAATTTTAACTATTATTAAGAAGTGCTCGCTATACCATAAAATTTGGGTTATTGGCATTTCGCTGACACTGATGATTGAATGGATTGAAGTAAGACTACTATATATATCATATATACATACATACCTACATATGTAGACTGATAAGCCAGGTTTTCCCCTTTTCTACCCATCCTTTCCCCAAAATGTGGTGGTTCCGATAGTGGACTACTCTATATTGTCCTCCCCTTCTATCTATATCCTCTAGGTTGGCAACGCATTTACAACATCTCTGGTGTTGTAGATGTTCAAGGTAACCACTTACCATCAGGTGGTCCTTCTGCTCGTTTGCCATCTGTTATCCATTAAAAAAAAAAATACCCCCTTTTGCACAGTGCATTCGGGTAAAAAGGTTGCTCGCTCCTGATGTTAGGGTTTTTCAGAACATTAAATAAATAAATTGAATTATATTTTTGGTGAGTATTAGCTATAAATATAAATTTATAAGTAGAGACATGTTTTCAGGTTTTTTAGTTCCAACATAATAAGTTATCTGTGACATAAGCTTCATCAGATAGTAACTGTATTTGACATTTAGCGTGGAAAGTAATGAGTCACACCAACATATCTATATCTTATTAAAAAAGTGAATGAATTAAATGCGCCTGTTCTTGCAAATAACTATAGTTTTTGTTTCATCAAAAGCGTTCCGTCGATATCGGCTGGTGACGTCACGTGGCGATAGGTATGTGTGCGTGGCGGTTGTGAGTGTGTGCATGTTGTTACACGTACATGTATGTAAGTGTGCACGTGACGTCACACAGTAGCGCTACTAGCGCGACCGAGGCTGCACTTTAACGCGACATATCTCACTCATTTTTGAAGATAGAAAAAAAATAGAAACAGATATTTTCTTCAGTTACCTTCTACTTAGATATGCTGTTAGCTAAAACTGTTGGTGGGACTCATTGTTACAATTTAAATAATAAATACCAAAATATAAGTTGGAATATGTGAAATAAAATATATACATTAAAGATGTTTTTTTGTTATACCTAAAAAATGACTGCCTGTCGCCTGTCTGTCTGCCTGTCGTGGCGCAGAGGCACAAGCGTGCGACTGTAAACGCGACAGGTTGTGGGTTCGATTCCCTCTCCAGGAAATGTAAAATTTAGTATTTTCATTTCTTGGGCTTGGTAACAAGGCAAAGCGCGGCGTTGAGTTCCGTCACTCAACACGCAATGCCTCAATTCGGCGGAAAGTGGGGAACGGAAATGTTGAAAGAGAATGGAGTGTCTTAACACTAGGTTCTCTGGTTCCCTCTGCCTTCCCCGCTATATGCGGGATACAGCGTGAAGTAAAAAAAAAAAAAGAAAATTATTTGATAGCTAGTGCTATTTAAGACTATTTGACAAGTAGTTTTCGAGTTATTCGTAATAATTTTACTATTTAGTGCACTTTATTTAAAATCGGTTTTCTTTTTTGTTAAAATTTTTATTATTATTTTAATTAAAAGAGATTGTCTTTTCCGTTGAAATACTCTCTAGAATTGTTTCTTTGATAAAGATGAACAAAACAAAGGTTAGCGATGACGTCATAAAGGCTTTCTTTGTTTCATTCTGAATCATCTAAAAAAGTTTTGGCTGAATGATAAGTTGTTCGCTAAATGTCTTTTGCTCGTTATAAAAAAAATAGGTATTCTTTTTAATAATAATAATTAGTTACAAAAAATTATTATAAAGTTGATTAAAAATTAAATAGTTGGTGGTTCGTCCTCCGTCTGGCTCGCGACCACTATCATGTCAAAGGCGAACCGCCAAATATCTTATGATGTGTTCAGTTTCGATGGCATGTAAGCCAGGCTTTCCCTTTTCCCACCCATCCTTTTCCCAAACTCGCTGCTCGACTGGTTGCGGAAATTTTTGCACGACTGGTTGCGCAACTTTTTGCCCGATTGGTTGCGCAACTTTTTGCCCGGTTGGTTGTCCAATTTTTTGCTCGACTGGTTGTCCGATGTCCATGGGTGAAGAAAACCACTTACCATCAGGTCCTTCTACTCGTTTGCCACCCGTTATCCATAAAAAAAATAGCGTAACAACGTCTGAAGTAAACACGATTAGTTTTTTTTTATTTTCACGCTATATCCTGTATACCCTGCAGGGTAGGCAGAGGGAACCTAGTGTTAAGGCACTCCTTTCCCCACCGTTACCGTTGCCGTATTGAGGCTTTGCGTGCTGAATGGCGGAACTCAACGCCGCGCTTTGCCTTGTTACCAAACCCAGGAAATGAAAATACTAAACTTTTACATTTCCTGTTAAGTACGTTGTAACCCGCATATAGCAGGGCAGAGGGAATCTGAGATCCTAGTGCTAAGACACTCCTCACTTTCCGCCGAATTAAGGCATTGTGCTGAGTGTCGGAACTAAACACCGTGCCTTGAAAACTGAAATAAAAATAATAATGTCAAAGTCAAATAATTTTATTCAAAATAAGAAGTTACAAGCTTCATTTTTTGAACGTCAAATAATTTACCACCGGTTCACTAAATTTAATGCCTCAGACCTGAGAAGAACCGGCGCAAGAAACTCCCGCTGAGTTTTTTTTTTGTTCGTCAATGCTTTACAATTCTTTATTAATGACAATGATACCTTTGAAACAGACTGAAGCGAGCATTTCATTCCCAAGGCGTGTTATCATTTGTAAAATCACTAATTAGGTAATAACCTTTAACACACAAACGTCATTGTGAAATGGAAATTTCTCGGACGTTTTAGTAATGAAAACTATTTCAATATAATCACTTTCTGAGTGGGATCGAACTTACAACCAATAGAATTTACGAACTTATTCTGAACCACTGTGCCACGATAGCTATCTGTTACAAAGTAGCTAGAGATTAAATGATGACTATTTTCAGGTCACAGTCAATGTTTATCTCTCACGTACATATATAAATGCAAGATAAAATCGATCAGTCACTGTTAGATTTGAAACAAAGAGAAATTATGAAACTACAGATATATCTTAAGATTATTTGAGATATCTCGAGATGTATTGAGAATGGAATATTGTGAAATTCTGGGTGAACAACCTTTGTGAAACAGAAAAAGAGTACCGACCTTAAATAAAATGCATTGAAAATGAACATTATTGCGAAATTTAGTATTTTCATTTTTTGGGTTTGGTAACAAGGCAAAGCGTGGCGTTGAGTTCCGCCACTCAACACGCAATGCCTCAACTCGGCGGAAAGTGGGGAACGGAATTGGTGAAAGAGAATGGAGTGTCTTAACACTAGGTTCACAGGTTCCCTCTGCCTGACCTGCTATATGCGGGATACAGCGTGAAGTTAAAAAAAATATATTACGAATAACTCAAGAACTAATCGTTAGATATTAGGTAAATTTAAATGGGACTACATCAGAAGTACTAGCTATCATATAAAAAAAGAATCATCAATATTGGTTCATCTTTATATTAATACGTAAAGAAAATTTTGAATTTGTTTTTATTAAAGCTATGCAGACAAAGGAGTATGAGAATTAGCATATATAGTGTACATGGAGAAGAAATCCAGATGACCAATATTTCTTATCATAATGGGTTAGTACATTGAATCATGGGTCTAATAACAAAGGTGGCAAAGTCCATCTTTTACTAACAAACATGGCCTTCCATCACATTTGTTAAAATTTCAAGATAACCAACATAGCTTAGGATTAAAATACAGATTAAAATAAACTATATAGAAATTATACTTAACAACACGCAATACCTCAATTTGGCGAAAAGTGGGGAACGGAATTGTTGTAAGAGAACGGAGTGCCTTAACACTAGGTTCTCAGGTTCCTCCTTCTGCCTACCCTGCTATATGCGGAAGCGTGAAGTTAAAAAACATAATTATTAATTACAGTATTAATTAAACAATCTAACACATCCAATGCTTAAATTTAGAGCAGAAAATAGAGAACCGCGTGTCTTAGACTAGGTTCTCTTTTTACTTCTCTGCTATATGAGAAAAGCTATGCAAGAAATTCATGTATACTACTGAACGAAAAGAAAGCAATACCTGTAGTATGTAGGTCTCTTCAAGGTGTAGGGAGGACTACAGAATTTTTCGAAATTTCTACAAGAACAAAAACAAAGGAATTTCAAATAAGACAAAAACTAATAATTAATAATTATATATTTATAAATTCACATAAGTTACGACTCCGTTCAATCTTATTTGAATGGCACTAGCTCGTTGACCTTTCCCGCCAAAATTCTCTACCACAGATTAAAAATATATTAAATATAATATCATAGAGTGCAACAATAGTGTAAACCCCAACGCAAAGGAAGTCCTGAAACAGATAATGTAAAATAAATAAAACATCACGACGGTGGTTATTATAACTATATTTCGAAATCAAATATCAAACTACAATGCTATATACTTAAATAGAATTTTTAATAAAAAAATCACATAACAGCCTATTTTGAAAATATTAAATTTAAAGAATAAGATATAAACTGATTATAATAATAACAATTTCTACTAAAATGGTAGTTTTTGTTCCTATATGGTAGAAATTGGTAGGATTTGAATTTAGACGGTTTTTTGTAGGTATTCATCGAAGAGGTAGAGAGAGATGGAGAGGTCTCTGCCGTCGTCCTTGGTGATGAACTGTTTCAGGTCGGTGGTGTACCCGGCGAGGTTCCGGACTGTTTTGGCATGGTCTTCGATAAATTCTTCCTCCAGGTATTGTGCGATCTGGATAATTAAAGTAGGTTAGGTACAGTTTATTTAATTTTTTTTTTTTAACTTCACGCTGTATCCCGCATATAGCAGGGTAGGCAGAGGGAACCAGAGAATCTAGTGTTACGACACTCCATTCTCTTTCAACATTTCCGTTCCCCACTTTCCGCCAAATTAAGGCATTGCGTGTTGAGGCGGAACTCAACGCCGCGCTTTGCCCAGTTACCAAACCCAAGAAATGAAAATACCAAATTTTCATTTCCTGGAGTGGGAATCGAACCCACAACCTGTCGCGTTTTTCAGTCGCACGCTTGTGCCTCTGCGCCACGACAATATGTATCATATATGTTTGTAATATTCTTTATTACCTCATATCTTCCAAACCTCTGGACCGAATTATATAATTAAGGTGACGTTAGAAGGTATTGATACTCCAAGTGTTCTTAGATATGTGACGTCACTTTTAATTCAATATGGCGTAATCTAGAGGCAATTGCGTCATGAATAAAAACAAAAAAATCGTTGATGGGTACCGTGTGGGGTAACAAATGAAAGGACTTAATTAGCACATTTCAAATATATAACACAACTAGCTTTCATAGCTTACTTTATTTGTATTTGCTTCCTAAATTTGAAGAATTGGTTCAGTCGGTTTTTTTTTTCTTTATGATTATGTATGTTATTTTATTTATAAGTGTAATTCTCATAAGACTTTTTTTAGAATTGACAAAAAAAACCTAGCAGATAAAAATAAGCCAAATGGAAATTTTAGGTCTAACTTTCATATATAGGTGTAGTATTTACAATAATATGTATTAACATATATAATATTTCCAAAAAAATAAACTTTTTTCCTTTAAAGATAAAGAATTCTTTACTATAGTAAGCAAAAGATACTATAAGTTCAGTGTCAAATCTTACTTCAATCTAAATCCCAAATCCTTTTACACACAATACTAATTATTATTAATAATAATTATTGCGCCTAAAGTTCACACATTTAAAACAAAAATCGAAAAAAAAAAACTTTGACTTTGACCTTGACTTTGTCAAAACACTATATCCCAGCTTCCCAAACACAAAAAACCCCAAAAGACACCAAAACCCACCTCAGCATCATGCGTCTTATGGTTATTCCTGGTAGCCTCCTGGTGTATGAAGAAGGCACGCTCAGCCATCTCCTTCTCCACATCCAGGGCATGAGCGAGGGACTCCAACTCCTGGAGCTCGATAGTGGCGTTCCTGGTCTCCGAGTCCTGGGAACTGCGAGCGCGGAAGTCCATGTTGCCACCTGGTGGAAAGAAGAGATAACTTTATGGTTTAGCCCGCATAGCCAGATGGTCAGAAAGAGTAATGTCAACTGTTACGACATTCCATTTCGCTATTCAATATGCATTGTTTGGAATGAAGGTGGAAAGTAGAGAATAGGGCCTTGGCTTGCCTTTGGCCATTAGGTTTTTCATGATTAACTCAACTTAATTCGGCGAAAAGTGGGGAACGGAGTGTCTTAACACTAGATTCCCTCTGCCTACCCTGCTATATCCGGGAAACAGCGTGAAGCTATGTATGTATTAACTTGCTATGCGGTAAAAGGCGTGTAGCTAACAAAGGAGTGCATGAATTTATTAAGCAAAGATTTAAGTAATGAAAATTTAAAAAATTGTAATTATATGTGAAACAAAACAAAACATACATACAATATATATGTATCTCATTAACCAAAATAAAGAAAGCAATATGATACTTGATTTCAAAGATTTTTTTAATCAATATTTGAGAAACATTATGCTATAAAAAGCAGATTCACCCTTTTTTAAAATAAATTTAACAATAAATACACAAACATTCATTCTTTACCATTAATTTATCTTACAACAAAGAAGACCATAAATAAAAACTACTAAATTCTACCAAAAACTTCTAAAAGCTACCAAAATCTACTAAAAACTCACCTCTCATAGTAACATGCTTGATAATATCAATGGTTTTCTCCCAAGCGTCATCAGATAGCTTCTTGAACAGCTTGCTAAAGCCCAATCGGTTAGTTTGGTAGTTATTATAATAGGCGGCAGAGAGAAGGAACTCATAGGATCTGCGGAGGTGCAGATTGGCATATGCCTGTAGCTCATTGGCGACATTGCCTTGGTGGCCAAAGTTTCCGTAGACTGCATTACAACTGGGCAGAGCTGGAGAGAAAATGTAGTATTAAAATTTTTAGCTTCACTCTGTATCCCACACATAGCAGGGTAGGCAGAAGAAACCTAGTGCTAAGACACTCCGTACCACACTTTCCGCTGAATTGAGGCATTGCGTGCTGAGTGGCGGAACTCAACGCCGCTCTTTGCCTTGTTACTAAACCCAGGCAATGAAAAATTCCATTTCCTGGAATGGGAATCGAACCCACAACCTGTCGCGTTTACAGTTGCAAGCATGTGCCTCTGCGCCACGACAGGCGTTCAAATGTTATTACGTATTAGGATTTATTTGTATAACTAGCTGTGCCCTGCGAGCGTTGCTACGCCACCAAAAATAAATTTGAAGGAAAAATATTAAAATCACTCAACACGTAATGCCTCAATTTGGCGGAAAATGGGGAACGGAAATGTTGAAAGAGAATGCAGTGTCTTTACACTAGGTTCTCTGGTTCCCTCTGCCTACCCCGCTATATGCGGGATACAGCGTGAACTTAAAAAAAAATTAAAATAATTTTAATGATTTTTGTTAATTGCCAAAAAATGTGTGGCGCCATCTGTCAAAAATTGGTCATACCCACTCAGAAACCTTCGTGGGTTCGTGAAGCTATTTATGTATGTAAAAATATTTGAAGTCACGACTATTGTCACAAATACCTCATAAGTACTAACACTAACTTTATCTTATCTGATAGATAACTAATACAGTTTTTGTAGAAATCTCCATGTCATAAGGAAAAGGTACTTATAATTTAGTTATAAAATAATTTAAATATTGACTTAAATAAATAAGCTACTAGTTTTATAATGAGGCACAAGCGTGCGACTAAAAACAACATTCCAGAAAATGTTTTTTTTTATTTCCTGGGTTTGGTAACAAAGCAAAGCGCGGCGTTGAGTTCCGCCACTCAGCACGCAATGCAACAATTCGGCGGAAAGTGGGGAACGGAGTGTCTTAACACTAGGTTCCCTCTGCCTGTGGAACTTAACGCCGCGCTTTGGTTATCTAGCGCGGGGAAATGACAATAATTAAATTATATTCACCCGCCGACATCTATAACCATTGTTAACGTTACTTGATGGCTTTCTTTTTATGTGTATTTAGACTGTTCTGCTAAGATGAAACGCAGCGTTAGGTTCCATAAGTCTACACGTAACTACGTAACGTAACGTAACGAAAAGAGAGAATTATTTTAATACGATTTAAAGTTACGATTAAGAACATATAATTGAAAAAAGTATATTGTTCTGTCCAAGAATACTATAATGGTGTCAATGTGTGGAATTAAATGCTGTTGACGCTCACCCGAGAGTCGGGAGTCGGGAGGCTCATCATACTTGTATATGTATTGTAAAAATTTTATTTTGAAAAGAGCAACTGTTGAGTTTCTTGCCGGCTCTTTTCAGCAGAACTGCCTTCCTCTCCGGCGGTAGCTTCCGTTAGGACTGACACGACTGACACCTTTGTAAATTGACGATTCGAAAGTTCTTGTAATAGCCTACTTGAATAAAGACTATTTTGATTTTGATTTTGAACTACGTCCTAATACTTGAAACGGAAGGTTTTAAGCTTAAAGAAGCTTTAAGCATCTTTCTCTCTTTTTTAACTAATTTATATGGTAAATATGTAACTTACCTAAACTACTAGTAGCTCTACCGCACTCCATAGACACCTCATTGTAGCAAACCTCCGCAGAGACCGCGGACAGGATTAGGCAGATAAAAGCAATCACAGCCCTCATTTTGCTAAAAAGATAATTAAAATAAAAAAAAAATATTTGAAATAAAAACTACCAAAAGAATATTAGTATGTATAACAAAACTACTTGTCAGATCTTAATTAAAATTTAAATTGAAAAAAGAATCACTAATAAATAGTTGTAAAGTATTGACTAAGGAAAACAAAGAAAAAGTCCCGCTGAGTTTCTTGCGCCGGTTCTTCTCAGGTCTGAGGCATTAAATTTAGTGAACCGGTGGTAAATTATTTGACGTTCAACGACGACGACAACGACGAGTAAAAATTTTTAACTTCACGCTCTTTCTCGCATATAACAGGGTAGGCAGAGGGAACCAGAGAACCTAGTGTTAAGACACTCCATTCTCTTTCAACAATTCCGTTCCCCACTTTCCGCCGAATTCAGGCATTGCGTGTTGAGTGGCGGAACTCAACGCCGCGCTTCGCCTTGTTACCGAACCCAAGAAATGAAAATACTAAGTTTTACATTTCCTGGAGTGGGAATCGAACCCACAACCTGTCGCGTTTACAATCGCACGCTTGTGCCTCTGCGCCACGACAGGCGTTAAAACAGAAATAACTTAGTATTCTATGTATTCACTATCCGGAAGGGAAGCTCACAGCAGTCCTACTAATGCCGCCAGCGATATATGTTCTAGATAACAGTTCTAGACAAGTCGAGATCTTTGTAGATTATAGAGATTTCAATGTTACATCTCTCTAAACCTATTCTCAGATTGTTGGTATGTTTTTTTTTTTTTTTTTTTTTTTGGAAACCGGATGGAAAACGAGCAAAAGGACCGCCTGATGGTAAGTGGTTACCTTCGCCCATGAACATCTACAACACAAGAGATGTACTAGATGCGTTGCCAACCTAGAGGATACAGATGGAAAGGGAGGATAATGTAGTAGTCCGCTATCGGAACCACCACATTTTGGGGAAAGGATGGGTGGGAAAGGGGAAAACCTGGCTTACATGCCATCGAACCGGAACACATCATAAGATATTTGGCGGTTCGTCTTTGACATGATAGTGGTCGCGAGCCAGACGGAGGACGAATGTTGTTGGAGGATGAATGTGTATGTTCAAAATTCTTGTTTAAAATAAATTAAAATAATAAATTTAATAAGTAATGTCTATTCTTGACCAATTTTTAAAAAGAAAGAGGTTCTCAATTTGACTGTTTTATTTTTTATATGTCTGTTATGTTGGTTTTCCTTTTTTGTTAATAAACTTAATTTTTCATACAAATATATGAATCTATAGCCATATCAGTTGTTTTTGAATAAAAAATCTAAAATTTATTGAATATCTACCAATCTAAGATATATTAATAAGCCGAGTCATTCACAAGAACTAATACAATGATAAAATAGCTAGAATTGATAAAATTTATGTATGCTACGTTGTCAATCACATCTTTGTCAATAAACTTTATGACCTTGTCGTTCAGGAAAATCGTCTCATGGCATTCCCCTCTACTGCCTAAGGAGTGTACATGAAAGTCAGCATTCTATTAGCCATGGTTTAGGCGAGATGTTACCTGTGGCCCGCAAGGGATCCGCACGACTATTATTTATATTACATATATAGGTATTCTCCCATTAATATCCTTTTTGTTATCTAAAGTTTATAATATGAATATAACATTAAATAAGAAGTGTGATCTGCCAAAAATTGTAAATTTTGGATTAATCTGTGGCTAAGAATAGAAGAAGAAATGTTAAAAGAGAGAACAGAGCGATTTCACACTAGGTTTTTTGGTTTCGTTTGCCTATCTTTTTTTTTGGGATATAGGGTGCAGCTATAAAAAAAATTATAAAAAGAAAACATATTTCATTAGATTTCATCATTTTAACCATAAAATCTATTCTTCTTTTGACAAAATATAAAAACAATTTATTTATAAATGGCATGTCACACAGAGATTTCCATTTTATTTTTTATTTGATTTAACTTCACACTGTATCCTGCATATAGCAGGGTAGGCAGAGGGGACCAGAGAACCTAGTGTTAAGACATTCCATTCTCTTTCAACAAATCCGTTCCCCACATTCCGCCGCATTGAGGTATTGCGTGTCGAGTGGCGGAACTCAACGCCGCGCTTTGATTAGGATTTTATTAACACTTAAACAATATTGAAACATTTATTTCTTACTTATAAAATGTGTTCATAATAAAATAAAATTATAGCAAAATATCTATTGTATGTCTATGATAATACATTCACACTTAATACTGCTTAGCAGGAAGCCTAGTGTTAAAACACTCCATCTCATGCTCCCCGTCCAAAAGTTTGAGTCATTGTGAGTTTAATAAAGACTGATGGAACTAACTAGGCCATGCTTTGTTTTGCCTAAATGGACAAATTTAAATAATATAACTCCCTAAGACATCTAGCCTTCACGGAATCATATATTGCATATCTAAATTTAAAAATCTAGTTAACAGAGCAATTAGTCATAAATATCATTTAAAATTTTGTTAATTAATTGTTATGATTTAGATAAAAGTATAAACAAATATATTATAATTATATTTTATCTCTACAAGTTATTTATTATAATAACCAAGATTAAAACAAAAAAGGAAAACAGACTTGAAAGAAAACACACTGAAGACCATAATTATTACAAATAACTCAAAAACTACTCGTCAGATCTTAACTAAATTTAAATGGGACCACATTAGAATCACTAGCTATCATATAAAAAAAGAATCATCAAAATTGATACACCCAGTAAAAAGTTTTTTTGTTGACACAAATTAAAAAAACTGTTGAATTCTCAACCTCCCCCATTTTAAAATCGGTTGATTGTTATTATTTGTAAAAAAATATATGGTAAGAAATTACTATATAACAAAATGAAACGCAAAAACAAAATTTGACATTGTAATCACATCTTGGCAATGAATTAAAAGATTAGCCTTAAACAAGATAAAAGCAATACAATTATCAATATTGGTTATTAACACTGATTATTAGGTTATTATCTTAATCTATATTATAAAAATTTGATTGATTAAATAATAATAAATAATAAAATGGGTATACCTGATTTAGTACGACGTTTTTTATTAGCGTGCTTGTATAGATGCGTTGAAAGAGCAGCCTTTACACTCACTGGCGCAGAAGGCGACTCCCAACAAAGGCGAATGATAAAATTAAAGCTGGACGCGAAATAAAATATATATTATGAATTATCAGTGCCCCAACAAATAGTATAGTGTGTGACACCAGCCACTTCAAAACTACTTTGTGGAAATTTTGTATCAGTGTGACCAGGTTATTCACTTTTATTTCCCGATTAATATGTTTTTTTTAGATTATTTTTGATGTTAAAAAAATATGCTTATTGTTAATATTTATAATATGCTATTTACCGTTGGTTTGGTTGTTTAATTGTGGATTTATTTTATTTTTGTGTTTATTTTATAGTTAAAGAATATCTCAAAATGTGGGTAAAATTGATAAGCTGGTATATTAATATCGTCCTCCCTCCCGCCTCACCATGACGTTTGCATTGCAGCTGTTAAATGTTGAGGTTTTGTGTTCCAAACACTTTCATAATATTTGTTTTTCATTACATTTCCTTTAATAAATAATGGACGTATAATTGAATGCTTATTAAAAATAACATAAAAATTGTGATGGTCATTTAAATAACTAGTTTTTAGAGTGAAAAAATTCCATATAATTCTCGAAACTCAAAACCTCGGTTGTTCTATCTCGCTCGCACTTACAAAATAGGTATATATCTGTCTCGCTCGCGCATGACACAAAGTCATTCGTAGTGGGACTTGGAACACAAACACTGTCCTCACTTCATTGGGATACGAGATGCTTTCGTTATCGCTGCGTAAAACATAATCTTATATTGAAAATATAAATCATCCGTTCTCGTAGAAAACCTTATTTTGTATTGATAAGTTGCCTTCTGCACCAGTGAGTGTAAAGGCACCTTTCAATAACGTTACTGTGCGTCCACATAATCATTTATTAACGTTAAATTATACCCTCGTCAAAATATCTGTGATTTTATTATTATAGAAAAATGAAGACGATACTTCCTTTCTTCGTTTTGGCTGTCTGCGCTTCAGCGTTCGCCACACAATGTGAGTATTCTTTTTTTTTTATTTCTTTTTAATTTTTCCCCGTACAAAGGTTATGGCCATTAGTTCTGTCAAATGAATATAAATTATAAACCTAATTAAAATATAACAGTTTATTTAAATAAATAATTTCTTTTGTTTTTAAATGGAACCTTTGTTTGATTTGTAGGTATAAAATTATTTTAACTTTTTGTATATTTATGCATGGGTAGAATTTGACTATTTTTTTGTCACTTTTTATTGGGTAAATCAATAATGATAATCCTTTTTTTGATATGATAGCTAGTGCTTTTAATGGGTCCATTATTTAAATTTAGTTAAATGATGTGAGGAATACTTTTTGAGATATTCAAAATAATTATATTTTTTAATGCATTAAATAGATCTAATATGTGTAAACTAAGCAATACAAACATGACATTTTACAGTTATTATTATATGTTTCAAATTCAAATGTTTGACAATAACAAATAATATACAATTATTCAAAATGATAGATATTTAAAGAGATTTTGACATTTGAGTTAATTTATTATAACTGCTAACAAAAGATAAACTTTTATACAATTATTGCACATTGTTAAATCTTTTTATTTTTATGCATTTTAACTATATAAGATAAGATGCCTTTATAAAAAAATAAGAAAAACTATGTTTAATTAAAGCAGATATAAACAATAGGTATCAATTATACTGATAATAAAACATTTTGTACTATTTGACAGTTGTAAAACTTTAATAAAAAGTAGATGTTGGAACTTAAATGCTTTATTATACATATATAGTTGCTTACTATGACTTAGTAGGAATAAAAAGGCTGCTTTACACAATTCCCCTCATAGCAGGGAAGTCACAAGTGTCAAGACACTCCATTCAAGGCCTACTAGATAAGCAAATTATGTTAGGTTACTAGATACTTATCCAAATTACACAAAATCTTCGTAAATTATAGCCGACGTGTTATACTGCCGTATAAGCTATATATTATCCTCTAAAGTTTTATGTAGGTACATTCAGTAGTTTTTATGTGAAAGAGTAACAAACAGCCATTTTCACAAACTTTATATTTGTAATATTAAGAATATAAAAGGTTAGAACAAATTTTATATGACACTTTCGTGTGGTTTCAATTCCCAAAAAAAATATTTCTTTAAGATGAAAAATTTTGACTTAATTTTGTTTAACTTAATTGTCGATATTATGGCCAAATTTATTTATTTATTTATAAATTATTTATTTCACATTTAAAAACAAATATCTACAAATAACATGGAAGTCCTCAAAAATCATAGCCTATATGTTCTTGTGATGTTGCTTTATTACTGTAAAGTTTCGTCTAAATCTTAAAAAAAATTAAATAAAAATATATTTATTTCACTCGGTAGTCTGTGTGAGAGTTACAAACATACTTCTATACCCACAATCTTTTGCATTTATAATATTAATAGGTTAAGACAAACCATATAAAGCTAATGCCGCCAATAAGTTTGTTGATTTTCCAATTTTGACTAGTATAATGTATGTAATGTGAATAAAACAATTGAGTTCTCAATAGGTATTCTATTCGCTTTGTAGCATGAACATGAACTAAGCTTGTCATACAAAATTCCAACATACCCAATTAATTTACTTTATTTTCAAAGAAATCAAATAAGTACCTACTAACTAAATAACAATCTTTGACCATCTATTTACTATGCTATTTATATGTAACAACTACTTACATATGTTAAAGGAAACTCTTTGTTCGCTGATTTATTTGTATATGATTGACTATCTGTGAATGAACTGAACCGTACATAACTTCAAATTCAATAACTCTTGAAATAACATTAAATTAAACTTAACAATTTAGTTTTACATTAATTTCTTTTAAGTAAAGCTTTATAAGCATATGTACATAAGAATTTTACTTTTAGAATATTATCAACTTATTTTATTCTATTTTTTTTTTAACTTCTTGCTGTATCCTGCATATAGCAGGGTAGGCAGACGGAACCCGAGAACCTAGTGTTAAGACATTCCGTTCTCTTTCAACAAATCCGTTCCCCACTTTTCGCCAGATTGAGGCATTGTGTGTTGAGTGGCGGAACTCAACGCCGCGCTTTGCCTTGCTACCAAACCCAGAAAATACTTCATTTCCTGGAGTGGGAATCGAACCTACAACCTGTCACTTTACAGTTGCACGAGAGGTGTTGCACCTCTGCACCACGACAGGCGTTTCAATCAACTTATAATTAATATAACAATGAACAATAACTTAGTTATGTACAAAATATTAATTTGTAATTTGATATATTAATTGTCAACTGACAGACAAACAGACTATCTCTATCCTAATCTATCTCACCTAAATGTAGTGTAGTAAATTAACACTTTAAAACTTCAAAAATATTTAATACCTAGAATTCTCTCTTGCCAAATGATAGTTCTTTGAAATTTTGTGGGTAACAGAATTTTCTAAAAATCTCTACAGAGATGGTAACAACATAAATAATGTTGTAACACGCGTGTTAAGTGTATAAGAATTTCCACACAGCCATAGAAAGCAAGAGTGTTTCTTTATGTCTCACTCTCTTTCTCTATCCTGCTGTAAAGTACTTGAAGTTAGGCTTTAAAATATATTCTTGAACACCAAAAATAGATTTATTTAAAATATGTAATAATCATAAAGAACAAATTCTTATCATCAAAAGATTTATCCTTTACAGTAAGATAAAAACAGTTTTTTAGATGATTTTTGAATTTATTAACTTAGTTACAATTTACAAGACAACAAAATAACTAATAAATTTATCATAAAACAATGTAATACTCCTATTCTTTATAATCATGACTCACAAAAATGTCTTTATTATCAGAAAGATGATAAAGAAATATTTTACTTTAATCTATACGCCCCGTTGAATCGTTAACAACGCGTTGTCTTTAGTAATGTATATGCCACTTTGTATAAGTATGGATGGATGGATGGATGTGAAACCAGTGTGTCTAACATTTATTTTATTTATTTAATATACTTTTTTATGCATTATTTAAAAAATAATATTAGCTTTCTGCACTCCTTCTCTATATAAACTATAAGTGTGCCAAGTTTCATGCTCCTCCGTCCGCGTAATTTTCGTAAAAAGGGATTCAAAGTTTTTGCTTTACATATTTATATATAGATATATCTATATATTTAATCTAACTTCACTCTGTAATAATATTGTTGACAAAGGTTTTAATATACCTAATTAGGCTCCCGTTTAAATTTATTATTATTATTACTTTTTTTGCACACCACAGAAAATAAAAGAAAACAAAGTTAATATATAAAACCCATGTACAATAGGTGGTCTTATGGCTAAGTAGCCATGTCTTCCAAATAACCTTTAGACCGAAAAAGAACCATTTTAATTGTAAAACTTTTTATGCATTATTTAAAAAAAATAGCATTCTTCACTTCTTCTCTATTTGAACTATAAGTATGCCAAGTTTCATGCTCCTCCGTCCGCGTAATTTTCATAAGAAGAGATCTAAAGGTTTTTGCTTCACGTTTTTATATAATATTTTTTTTTTTTTTTTTTTTTATTGATAACGGACGGCAAACGAGCAGAAGGACCACCTGATGGTAAGTGGTTACCTTCGCCCATAGACATCTACAACACCAGAGATGTTGGAGATGCGTTGCCAACCTAGAGGATACTGATGGAAGGGGGGACAATGTAGTAGTCCACTATCAGAACCACCACATTTTGGGGAAAGGATGGGTGGGAAAGGGGAAAATCTGGCTTACATGCCATCGAACCGGAACACATCATTAGATATTTGGCGGTTCGTCTTTGACATGATAGTGGTCGCGAGCCAGTCGGAGGACGAACCTCCTACCACCTAACAAAAATACACAACATAATAACAATAAAACAAAAATAGATAATTATGAGAATATATTGATATCGGATTATTGAATATCGGATATGAATCCCTAGCCAAGTTCTAGCTAAGTAAGTTATAACTGAATTGCAGTGTGAACTTTGATTTATATATTTATTTAGATCCACCAGTGATGATTACAATAATTATTACAAAATAGAAAAAATACAGATTAAAACTTAAAGCTAAATACATCATCCATTAAGGTGGATACAGCATGCATCGAGAACTTTCCATTTTACAATTTAAAAAATTTGTAAAAAGACGTTTGTGTGTTAAAGGTTATTACCTAATTAGTGATTTTATAAATGATAACACACCTTGGGAATGAAGTGCTCGCTCCAGTCTGTTTCAAAGGTATGGCATAAAGAATTGTAAACCATTGTCGAATATAAAAAAAAAAAAAAAATAGTCCCGCTGAGTTTCTTGCGCCGGTTCTTCTCAGGTCTGAGGCATTAAATTTAGTGAACCGGTGGTAAATTATTTGACGTTCAAAAAATGAAGCTTGTAACTTCTTATTTTGAATAAAATTATTTGACTTCGACTTTGCATCAATATAATAATTTCATCGTTCTAATAATAATTTAAAATGAAAAACAGAAATAAAACAAAATAAAATTGAAGTTAGATTACAAGAAGAATTTAGCAAACAAAATACAATTACAATACACAGAATACAATGTGGAATTGCACTTTATCAAATTAAAAATCGAAATGAATTATTATAAACTAGCTTTCCGCCCGCGGCTTCGCCCGCGTGAAATTCTGTTATATCGCGCGACATGGAAAGGAGTAGCCTATAGTCTTTTCCAAGGTCTAGACTATTTGTCAAAATTGGTTAAGTGGTTTATGTGGTGAAGTTGTAAACAGTTAAACAATCTTACATGATTTTATGTTTGACAATAAGGAACTTCTATACAAACTTTCATTCCCTATTTCAACTCCCTCTATCATTTTTTTCGCGATAAAAAGTATCCTATGTCCTTTCTCAAGTTCAGTTCTATCTTCGTACAGAATTTCTTCAAAATCGGTTCAGTGGTTTAGGCGTGAAAGCGTAACAGACAGACAGACAGAGTTACTTTCGCATTTATAATATTAGTAAGGATATAACTGTATGCTATTGTACAAATGACAAATGGACAATTATTTTTAAATTGGTATTAATTTAATTAAATAATTAATATTATTATAAATTTTAATACTTTTTTTATCTCTATTGTTTATTAATTATTATAGTAATTATATAAAGTTGTCTTTTGTTGATGTATACTGGACAGGCAGAGTGAGTAGAACGGTCTTTGCCTGTCCTATTTATAGATATTGTGCTAGAAGAACCCAACATGGGTACTTAAAAAACCCAAGTTTTTTTTCTTTTTTTTTTTAACTTCACGCTGTATCCCGCATATAGCAGGGTAGGCAGAGGGAACCTGAGAACCTAGTGTTAAGACACTCCATTCTCTTTCAACAATTCAGTTCCCCATTTTCCGCCGAATTGAGGCATTGCGTGTTGAGTGGCGGAACTCAACGCCGCGCTTTGCCTTGTTACCAAACCCAAGAAATTAAAATACTAAATTTAACATTTCCTGGAGTGGGAATCGAACCCAAAACCTGTTGCGTTTACAGTCGCACGGTTGTGCCTCTGCGCCACGACAGGCGTTGTACCAACGTAACCAAGTAAAGTATGTATTATGAATATAAATGTTAGAAAAGAACAGAGTGTCTTAACACTCTAGGTTCTCAGGTTCCCTCTGCGTACTGTGCTATGTGCGGGATACAGCGTGAAGTTATAGATACATAGATAAATATAAATATATAAATAAAGCCTGTTGTAGCGCAGAGGCACAAGCGTGCGACTGTAAACGCGACAGGTTGTGGGTTCGATACACACTCTATGAAATGTAAAAGTTTAGTATTTTTATTGTCTGGGCTTGGTAACTAGGCAAAGCGCGGCGTTGAGTTCCGCCACTCAGCACACAATGCCTCAACTCGGCGGAAAGTGGGGAACGGAGTGTCTTAATACTAGGTTCTCAGGTTCCCTCTGCCTACCCTGCTATATGCGGGATACAGTGTGAAGCTATAGATAGGGAGATAAAAATAATTATTTCCTTAATTCAGCTTTCAACTCACAACCTTAGTGATAACTCAAACTCTTATCATATGTACCAGTTAATTTTTTTTTTACAAATTAAATATATTTAGACAGCATTTATTTAAATATTTTATAGACGTATATAATATATTTAAGGACATTTATATCTAATATCTCTATCACGATGCTAAGATCACGTAAATTTTATCTCCACGACATTGTTGTAATAATCTCAACAGATAGTTACATTTGGAAGATATCATGTATCTATGGCAGTAAAATGGATTTAAAAAAAAATAATATTAACATATGACAAAGGTTTTTTTTTTAATAAAAAGAAAACTCTTTATCACAGATAAGAACTTTTTTTTTTTTTTTAGCTTTGCACTGACCACAGCTAGAGATTTAGAATTGCTGCTTTATCTCTCCTTTCACATAGCAGGGCAGTTTATTTTCAATTTATTATAATTTCTTTCGTGAATTATATATTTAAAGGCCTTTAAAATATTAAGTTTCAATGTATAAATTTTTAAGAGATAGATAAAGAAATTTAGTGCATCTATTTAAGAACATTAGATATTTTACTTAGTAGGGATGATCCAAAAAGTATAATATCGATATTGTCAATTTCTTTTGTATCGATATGTGATATCAATATATAATAAGAATAATAAATCCAACTAAGTCTTTAAAATTACAAAATGGGTCAAATGGAATTTTATTTAAATTTCTATTAATTCCTATGCCTCGATTCGGCGGAAAGTGGGGAACGGAGTGTCTTAACACTAGGTTCCCTCTGCCTACCCTGCTATATGCGGGATACAGCGTGAAACTTATGTTTGTATGTATGTATTAATTCCTAAAAGATTATTATAAGCCTGTATGAAATTACTGTTAGTAATAAGGCCGCCATTACAAAAACAGTGTAGGTACACAAATTTTTTCTTTTTTGCATTTGTTCTTGTATAAACTTACCTACTTTTGTGTGTCTGTGCAATGAAATGTTATTTATTATTATTTAATATTCCTGCTAATATTGTATACTTTTCAATCGATAAGCAATAGACAGAGATTCTTACTATATATGGTACAAGAGTGTCTTGTCATGTTTTCCCCCTAAGATAAGTATATTTGTATAGGTGGCAATAAATAATGATAACATCATAATGGCGCAGTATTGATATATCTGACAGTACAATTGATTGTTGTAGGTTCGATCGTCACTTAAATAAATATATTTTTAAAAAATATATAAAAAATTGAACGAAGCGGGACTCGAATCGAGTCTCTTGGAAACTATCCTGAGCCATGCGTGTCTCCATCCATCCATTGTTAGCACTAACAACAAAAATAAGTTACAAGTATATGAGAATTTCGATGTAGCGATAAGAACGTATGGCTTAGTGGTTAAAGCGCGTCGATGGTTTTGAAAAAGCACGGGTTCCAGTTATGCTACGTTCAAGTTTTTTACCTTTTCTTAATTATTTTTTCGTTCCCTAAGTATGTGATTAACATTTTAAAAATATCAAAAATACTTAAAGAAATGTCACGCGGCGTTAGGTTCCGCCACATAACACACGTCTGTAAAAATGTGAGGAAATGTGGAAAAGGGAGTATTTAATACGTTTTCTTGTCGCAAATAAGCGAAAAATACGTGAAGACAAAGAAACAACAATGACAAATTAGTGTTACAATAAAAACTTTTTATAGCTGCAGGGTAGATAGAGGGAACCAGAGAACCTAGTGTTAAGACACTCCGTTCTATTAACTAAGTTCCCCACTTTCCACCGAATTGAGGCATTGCGTGCTGAGTGGCGGAACTCAACGCCGCACTTTGCCTTAAGTAAAAACTTTGTTATTTATAAGCAAACTCAATCGATTGATATAATATAAAACATAATGTGTAACTCACGGCCAAATTGCAAAGGTCATTATGACAAGATGGCGTCGCTTTTGGCAACGTCATTGTTATTTTTTTTAATTGATTAAAAGACAATGTAAATCATATTCTGCCTAATCGTGTTAAGCACTTTGTTTGTTTGCGGAGTTTAGTTCCGGCATTTAATTAGGCGATTTTGAATTCGTGAGGAAAATAGAGAAGAGAGTGTCTTCACACTAGACTCTCACTCTCTGCCTAATCTATTATGATATATAAAGCATAGAATATATATATTTTTAATTTATTTGACGTTAATTTATTAGTTATATTTGTATGTAGACAAAGCTTTGGATTACAATGCCATCGGGATTTTTTTTTAATATTTTTAAAATATATATATTTTGCGTGTTTCAAATCAAGCACGTGTTACAATTAATTCGTATTATTTGTTGTTTAAACCTCTTTAAGTTATCAATAGAAAAACAAATATTCATGACATATACAGATAACAAATGCATGGGTCATGTGTGCTTTACGTACTTATGTACCTAGATTATAAATGGTTTTTGTTTGAAATTGTAGATTCATTGTTCAAATAATAAATAGGTTTAGCTCTAAATTTATTTAGTCATCGTAGCGTAGTGGGAGTGGTTGTAGGTTCGATTCCCACTCGGGTAAATAATAATCTCTGTTCTTGTAAGACAAAACATATAATGTCTCGAATTTGCATGAAAAGCGACGACGGTATCGAATTCGGGACTCTTTGAATCATTTTGCTATGAGGGATAAAGCATGAAGTTGTTTTTCTTTAAATATATTTTTGTATACAAAATAAATTGAGCTGTTTTATTACTAACAAGTAAACATGCTTAAAATAGAAAACCTAATTTACAATATACAATTCTTTTTTTTAACTTCACGTTGTATCCCGCATATAGCAGGGTAGGCAGAGGGAACCAGAGAACCTAGTGTTAAAACACTTCGTTTTCTTACAACAATTCCGTACCCTACTATACGCCAAATTGAGGCATTGTGTTGAGTGGCGGAACTCAACGCCGCGCTTTGCCTTGTTACCAAACCCTAATGATAAATGATAATAGTAACACTTCCTGGAGTGGGAATCGAACCCACAACCTGTCGTGTTTACAGTCGCACGCTTGTGCCTCTGCGCCACGACAGTTATATAAAATGTTAAACAACTAATAGAAAAAAATAAAGATAATTAAAAAAAAAAAGCTAATAAAAACTACAGCACATTAATTAAAAAAGTACAAATCTGAAATGTCAAAACTTACGAGTACTTGTATGATTGTCGCATGAGTATTAAAAGCAGTTGATTGATTACTGTTCCTTTAATAAATATATAAATTATTTTCTAAGTAATATCTGTTGTAGCGCAGACGCGCAAGCGTGCGACTGTAAACACGACGACAGGTTGTGGGTTCGATTCCCACTCCAGGAAATGGAATTTTTCATTTCCTCAGTTTGGTAAGAAGGCGAAGCGTGGCGTTGAGTTCCGCCACTCGGCACGCAATGCCTCAATTTGGCGGAAAATGGGGAACGGAGTTTCTTAACACTAGGTTCCCTCTGCCTGCCCTGCTATATGCGGGATACAGCGTGAAGCTATGTATGTATGTATTTTCAAATTTAAAGAACAATATTCTTTATTTTTTCTATTTATTTTTTAATTTTATAATATAACAATAGAATTCTTTGTTTTTATTTTAAAAATCATTTTCCTGTAGGTTTCTTTTGAATTTCAAATAATATTATAACAATGGTCTATACATTAGATATATCTCTTATACAATGGAATGACGTATTTACATTCATTTATCCACATATTTAAAAAAAAATAAGTCTTTTAAAACTATTATTCAGGCCATCATGTCGTAGTAGTGTTTGTAGGGTCGATGAATGAGTATCAAGACACTCCGCTTAGTTCACCAGTTCGCTTTTCACCACTATACTTGGTTGTTTTGTTTGGTGGTAGAGATCATCCCCTCCGTCTGGCTCACAAGTGACCACTGTCATGTCAAAGACGAACCGCCAAATATCTTGGCGATGTGTTCCGGCTTGATGGCATGTGTTCAGGTTTTCCCTTTCCCACCCATCCTTTCCCTAAAATGTGTGGTGGTTCCGATTGTGACTACTACATTGTCCTCCCATCCGTCTGTATCCTCTAGGGTTATAACGCATCTACAACATCTCTGATGTTGTAGATGTTCATGGCGCGAAGGTAACCACTTACCATCAGGTGGTCCTTCTGCTCGTTTGCCATCCGTTATCCATAAAAAAAAAAAAAAAAAGTAGCAGCACTCAACACCGCACTTTGTTTTACTTGAGCAAGTTACTACTAGAGATAATGAAAATATCATCGATGCGAGCGGCCATCGAATACCCCCGATTAGAGATCGAACCTATGACCGATTGTATTTATAGCCATACTCTGTTCACATAGGCAATTTTTAAAAATAATATTTTATTTCAAAGCGCGGCGTTGAGCTAGTTGAGCTCTTAACATATCGCAGCTTTAGAATTATACGGACCTTATTTTTGCCACAAAACGGCTTAAGACAACGGTCTTTATCGACTTTGATTAAAACAAGAATATGGTAGGAGGTTCGTCCTCCGTCTGGCTCGCGACCACTATCATGTCAAAGACGAACCGCCAAATATCTAATGATGTGTTCCGGTTCGATGGCATGTAAGCCAGATTTTCCCCTTTCCCACCCATCCTTTCCCCAAAATGTGGTGGCTCCGATAGCGGACTACTACATTGTCCCCCCTTCCATCTGTATCCTCTAGGTCGGCAACGCATCTACAACATCTCTAGTGTTGTAGATGTCTATGGGCGAAGGTAACCACTTACTCGGGTGGTCCTTCTGCTCGTTTGCCATGCGTTATCAATAAAAAAAAAAAAGAAAAAAAATAAATAAATTAAAAAGATTAGAAATTGACGTTTCCCAAAAAATATATTTTTTTAAATATAAATTTTTGGGATAAGTATAAGTTTAAAATTTTTGGGTAATGTTGTTTCGAATTCAGATGGAAAGCGGCGAACGGAGTATCATAACACTAGATTCTCTTTAACTACCCTGCTATGCGAAATAAAGCTTATAACTGCTAATTATGCTTTAATTTTTCTTTACAATTCTCTCGCAGGCAACGTGAACCCGGTGAACATCCCCAAGAGCTGGATCACGATGTCGCACGGCTGCAAGAGCAGCGTCCGCCAGCAGATACAGATGGAGATAGTCGCTTCCTTACAATATTTGGCTATGGGCGCTCACTTCTCTAAGGATTCTGTGAGTACAACTACATAGAAATTCTTATACACTTGTTGACTGACTTCCTAAAAGGAGGGGATTATCAATTTGTTTGTTTTCTTTATGTGTGTATCGTATTACTTTTTACAGGGTGAAATTTTAATAATTCTTATATTTATATGATAGCTTGTGATTCTGATGTAGTCTAGTAGTTTTTGACTATTGGTAATAAATGATAACCGACTTTAAATACAAAACAGAAAAAAATAAAATGATTACGAATATCTTAAAAAGTACCCGTTGTATTTTAATTAAATTTAAATAGGACCCACATTACACGCACTAGCTATCATATATAAAAAAATAATCAAAAATGACCCAGTAAAAAAAAGTACAATAGAATTGAAAACGCCTTTTATTGAAATTCGATTAAAAATCGCAAAACCCCTAAAGATTTCATTATATATATAATTATTTGCCTTCTTTCTACCACTCAGGTGAACCGTCCGGGTTTCGCCAAGCTGTTCTTCGAAGCCAGCTCCGAAGAACGAGAACATGCCATGAAGCTGATAGAATACCTGCTGATGAGAGGAGAACTGACCACCAGCGTGTCCTCTTTGATCACTATCAGGGTAAATATTTAGTTTTAACGGCGTTTAGTTCCGCTACTTAATAGGCTTTTCGATTTTGGGTGGGAAGTGGAAAGTGGAGTGTCTTGACATTAGGTTCTGTCTGAATATTATTTGAGGCATTGCGTTCTGAATGGCGGAACTTAACGTCGCGCTATGCCTTGTTGCCAGAGCGAGGAAATGAAAATATTAAATATTTATAATAATTAATATTTAATATATTAATTTCTGGTAAAGAGAATCGAAATTACAACCTTTCGTGTGCCTCTGCACCACGACTGGCCTCCTTTCTTTCTTTATTACATATATTTAGATAATGAATTTTATTTTTAAGTCTTTTTTTGAGATCGGTCATGGCGCACAAGGGTATGGGTTTGAGATACACTTCAGAAAATGAAAATATTAAATAATATTTCAGTATTTCTATTTCCACGCTCTGGTGACAAAGCAAAACGCGGCGTTGAATTCCGCCACTCAGCACGCAATACCTCAATTCGGCGGAAAGTGGGAAACGAAAATGTTAATAGAACGGAGCGCCTTAACACTAGGCTCTTAGGTTCACTGCCTACCCTGCTATATGCGGGATACAGCGTGAAGCTAAAAAAAGCCTTTTTAGATGTTTTTTATTATAATATTATATTTTTTTTATAGCCACCAGACAGTAAACTCTGGAACTCCGGCCAAGAAGCCCTGGAAGACGCCCTCAAGATGGAGGCAGAAGTAACAAAGGCCATTAAGAACGTCATCATAAAATGCGAACACGATAAGGACAGCCAGAGCCATGATAATAATGATTATCATGTAAGTTAAATTATTATTTTTATTTTTTTTATTAGTTTTTTCCTTTTTTTTAACTTGTGTCAGAAAACTTATTTTTTTACAGGATACAGTTGTTTTTTTTTGTTTGACGCAAAATTTTGTAACCCACACAACCAATTGTGTGGGTTTGATTCCCACTTCGGAGGTTTAAAAAAAAGTTTTCAATTTGACTGTTTTTATGTAACACATAAATATATCTCATAACTTTTTATTTGCTGAACCAATTTAGATGATACACTTTTTTATAAGATAGCTAGTGTTTTTAGTCTCATTCGTTCTCTTTCTTTCTTTAATTTTATTATTTTTTTCCAGCTTGTGGATTATCTAACTGGCGAATTCTTGGAAGAACAATACAAGGGTCAACGTGACCTCGCAGGAAAAGCCTCCACCCTCAAGAAGATGATGGAGCGTCACTCCGCCCTCGGAGAGTTCATCTTTGACAAGAAACTTCTTGGCATTGACATATAAGTTATACAGCCTAGCTGGTTTTTTTTTAATTTTTCGGTATAGAGTGTAAACTTTGTTGTCTATTTTTTTTTTTTGGAAATTTAGGTATCAAGTTAAATTTTTTTTTATCTTCAAAATACAGTGTAATGAGTAAAATTGTCAATTTATGTTTTATTTTTATTTCTGTCTAATTTCATATTAACTTAATGTAAAAGAATTCCCGTAAAATATATTCATTTATTTTTAATTCTTTTTTTTAATTCTTCTGATACTTTACTAATTATGGAGTTAAAAGTTTACACTCTAAACCGAATATTTTATCTGTATATTAAAAAAATGTTTCTCTAATTAAAAAATGTAATCTTATTATCAATAAAATTTATTTTCTCTTATTTTTTGTTTGTTTATAACTTCTATTTAGTTTTTTTAATCTGTTTCTAATTTTGACGTAACAAATGTCAAAAGTAAATATTTAATTATCTGTGTTAGTACAAAAGTCAGCCATTTTGGTTTCTAGTTGTACGCTGAATAGAAGTTACGTAAAGCTATAGAATAGTATAGTTGTAATTACAATATATTCGTCAATTGAAAATAAATTGATTTTAAATTCAAAATGTTGTTTTATTTAAAACAATTAGTTTCAGTTTTCTTTGGAGTATATATTTTTTTAATATGATAGCTAGTGTTTCTGCTGTACCGTTTAAAAGGTCTAGCCTGGATATCTTTATCTATAGATCTATCTATAGATACCGACAAAATTACCTTTTTTGTTAAGGGCTGTAACCCCCATAACTCCCTTCCTGCGAGGGTTAGGGACACAAAATTAAGTGTGTCGCTATTTTAGATGAAAAGCAACATAAAAATGGTAAAATCAATTCATTATACGCCAGTGCAGTTTTTCTTAGCTTATCTGGCTAGACCTAGTTTTGGAGTTACAAGGCAAAGCGCGGCGTTGAGTTCCGCCACTCAGCACGCAATGCCTCAATTCGGCGGAAAGTGGGGAACGGAGTGTCTTAACACTAGGTTCCCTCTGCCTTTTCTGCTATATGCGGGATACAGCGTAAAGCTATATATGTATATGTATGTAGTTTTGGAGTTATTCGTAATAATTGTACTTTATAGTGCATTCTCTTTGAAGATGGTTTTCTTTTTAGTTAAAATCTTAATTATTGAAAAGCCATTTAATGGACTCTCAAAGTGGTGCACAGCATAGTTTCTTGTAAATATGGTCGTGGATTCGATTCCCACTTGTCAAAATGATTATATTTATATCATTCACAATTACACTTTAAAACTTCAAAAATAGAAAAACAGTAATTTACCACAGTAATATAGCTCAAATGTATAGTTGCTCTGGAAGCACAAATGTCACTCAACACGAAATTTATCGCATTCGGCCAAACGAATAACAGAGTGACTTGAATCTCTGCTTGAAAACGCGTTTTTTTCTTTTTCGAATGTGTAGTATGCTGTTGGTCCTATTGGCCTCGACAGCGTCACCGGGTTTTGTGGGGGTCCGAGCTTGAAGAGCTCTGACCCTGGCTTGGCCTCCGAGAAGACCATCAACTTAGGGACTTAACGTCCCCCAGGGACGCTTTCTAATGTCGTAATCACAGACGTTTATCACCAGTTAGTTCGGATGAGAAGAAGTACTTTTGAAGTAGCTACTGGACAGTTTTTGACAATGTTCTTTTATCGAGTCGAGCTTTGTATCTCTGTGGATATCGATGTTAGCGAAAAGGCGTGGTCCTGCTTAATTTTTTTTTAAGACAATAAGGCTAATAAAAAAGAAAAAATATATTTAAATCTATATTTTATTGCACATTTTTACAACTAACATAATATATACAATGTATAAAACTTTAACAGATCATTTTGTGATTAATACGTTATGAGAACATTCTCGAATCACAATTCCATTTTTTTGTGATGGCAATAATTTTTGTATGTAATTCTTAAATAAAAAAAAAATTGAAACCAAATAATGGTATTTCAGTATAAAAATTTGTATAAAGTAATTTGTACCTAGCGTGAATAAGTGGATAAATTAGAAATAGATACTTTCAAGGCAATTATTTAAATATCTTTGATAGTTTTAAAATAAGGCGGAAAGTGGGGAACGGAGTGTCTTAACACTAAGTTTCCTCTGCCTACCCTGCTATATGCGGGATACAGCGTGAAGTTATATATGTATGTAGTTGTAAAATGTTAACTTAATAAAAAAAAAATAATTAAGTGTTTCAAGTATTTTTAAGTCAACAAATTTAAATCAGAAAAATAATATGTTACATTGAGACATTTTTTAGCTTCACGCTGTATCCCGCATATAGCAGGGTAGGTAGAGAGAACCAGAGAACCTAAGTGTTAAGACACTCCGTTCCCCACTTTCCGCCGAATTGAGGCATTGCGTGCTGAGTGGCGGAACTCAACGCCGCGCTTTGCCTTGTTACCAAACAGGAAATGAAAATACTAAGGTTTACATTACCTGGACTGGGAATCGAACCCACAACCTGTCAGTCACAGTCGCACGCTTGTGCCACTGCGCCACAACAGGCGTCAAGTAATTTATTCATTCTGTAAATGTAACTTATCAACCAATTCACGCGTGATATGGACATATGGTCGACATTAACAGAGTCAGGTTCGAAGTACCAAATTTATATATAACTCGTTAAAAAACTAAAAATACATCGAATATATAAATAAATACATTTCAAGTAAATTAGAAATTATAAATACTTTTTTGCCATTATTATTATAATATGGCAAGATTTTTGTAATTTAATAAAAAAAAAAACATTTGTGCTTTAGTCCTTTGTAAATGTAAAAAAAAAAGTTTTGGAAGACCAAACGAAAGTATTGACAACTTTCTGAATTGAAAAAAAAATATATATATTTTTAAAATATATAAATTTAAAAATATTTTTTTTAATAATATTTAACCAAAGAAACCTTTAAAGTCGATTTTTTAACCCATTTATAAATTTTATAAAAAAAAAACATGTTTCCATTTTGACACAACCATAGATAAAAAATAGCTATCTGTCATTTGTTTTTTTTTTTAAATAGAATGCAAAGGCTGAGGCACACGTTCATCCGGATCAACTTTTCTGTCATGCACTTTCAAATGCCCCTTCAAAGTGCACTTTTGTGTAAAAGCGCGCCCACAGACCGGACACACAAACCGTTTATCATTATTATGGATACGCATATGTTCTCTTAGTGTCTTTTTTCTCTGATACGACTTATGGCATATGTTACAAGTGTGTATTCTCTCTCCATCGTGCTTTATCATATGCATTTTCAATGAATTTCGTGTGTAAAACGCCAAATCACATTTATTACACTTATGGTTCCTCTCATTCAAATGATCACGTCTCACGTGACTCGATAAATGCCCCGGAGTGATGTAACTCTGTGTACACGCCTTACACTTATATCTTTTCAGTTCCTCATTATGAACCTCCGCCAAATGTTTTTGCCGCGCGTAGAAAGAGGACAACGATATGTTGCATCTCTTGCACGCATACCTAATACCCGATTTATGTTCTTTAGAAACGTGGTTCTCTCTTTTGGTCACTCTGTCGAAAACCGCGTCGCAGTATCTACAGGGGAAGTCCCCGATTTCGTGAGTCCTCATGTGACCTCTAAGCCTCGCTTTTGAAGCGAAAGCCTTGCCACAACTATCGCAAATATGATTTGGATAGTGTACATTCATATGGGTATTCAAAGAGACGAAATTTAAAAACGTTTTTTCACATATCGGGCAGTCGAGTTGATCTTTTTCGAGTTTGAAGGGCAAATTATTCCAACCGCTACTTTTGGTTGAGATACAATTATTTATATGACTTTTTAGGGCATCATAATCGGATATATCACTTCTGCATATTTTACATCTCAATTTATTACTAGATTTATAAAATCGTTGTAAAGTTGACGAAATCATTTTTTTAAACGCCACATGTATGTTGGCAACACTGTGCTCCATTATGTGACTCTGTATGTCATCCAAGATGGCGGACTTTTCTGGGCAAATGGCGCATGAATAACCATTTTTGCCCATTTTAAATGGAAAAAGGCCGGATTGCAACATTTTTTCTGTTTCTGACAGGTCCGCTTGTTTTTTAACGGAGTAGGAAACCTTTTTTTTTGTTGTTGTTAATTTATTTTTTTTATTTCGCCTCGGTCTGTAGTCGTCTGGCTCTTTTTTTATGATGAGGTCGTTTAATACTGAAATAATATTATATTTCATAGAAAATAGCTTAGACATTAAATGTGGGACAACATTTGGCTGTATATAGCGTTGTGGGTTCGATTCCCACTCAAAGAACTGATTATATTTAAATTATTTTCATTTCCCGCTTTGACTAGGTAAAGCGCGGCGTTGAGTTGCGCCACTTAATACGCAATGTCTCCAATTCGAGTGGAAAGCGGCAACTACCTTAATACTAGGTTCACTGACTATACATGCTATATGGGGTAAAGCGTGAAACTGCTTTATTTTAACAAAATATCCAAGCCATGTTGTTTTTTAAAGATTTATAATAATTTAAATATATTTAAAACTTTCATAGAACTGGGAAGTTTTAAAAAAGCAATCTTCATTATATATGCATGAGTTCACAACATTTTTTTTAATTTTGAATTTAATTAATTAATTAATTTTATTTTTAACTTCACGCAGTATCCCGCATATAGCAGGATAGGCAGAGGAAACCTGAGAACCTAGTGTTAAGACACACCGTTTTTTTACAACAATTCCGTTCCCCACTTTCCGCCGAATTGAAGCATTGCGCGCTGAGTGGCGTAACTCAACGCCGCGCCTTGCCCTGCTACCAATTCCATGAAATGAAAATACTAACATTTCCTGGAGTGGGAATCGAACCCACAACCTGTCGCGTTTACAGTCGCACGCTTGTGCCTCTGCGCCACGACAGGTTTTTAAATTATATATTTATATATTTTATTTTTCATACACACCAGTATCATCAAAGTCACTATCTTCCTCTTCCTTCACAGCACCTAATAATATCCTATCGTCGTCTGAAATAAAAAATATATTTCAATAATTAAAATTTTAATAAAAAAACAAAACTGACTTTAAAACAGAGGCACTAGAAAGTTGCATTACGAATAACTCAAAAACTACTTGTCAGATATTAACCAAATTTAAATGAAACACGTCAGAAGCACTTATTATTACATAAAAAAGAACCATCAAAATTAGGTTACTCAGTAAAAAGTTATGCGGTAACACACATAAAAAAAACAGTAGAATTGGGAACCTTTCTTTATTTTTTGAAGTTAGTTAGTAAATAAAACATGTACCTGAGTCATCGTCTTGAAATCCTTTAGAAAATCCAATAACAGATGATATATCTTCATTCAACACTTCTTTTAGAGACACTGAAAAAAAAAAAGAAAATCAAGCATACTATCTACTTTTTTCCCCTTTCCTACCCATCCTATCCCCAAAATGTGGTGGTTCCGATAGCGGACTACTACATTATCCTTCCGTTCCCTCTGTATCCTCTAGGTTGGCAACGCATTTACAACATCTCTAGTGTTGTAGATGTTCATAGGCGAAGGTAACCACTTACCATCAGGTGGTACTTCTGCTCGTTTGCCATCCGTTATCCATAAAAAAAAAATAACTAAAAAATGTATGTAGTAGGAATTGTACTTCAATTAGTCAAATTTTTATTATTTGAAAGAGTTAATGAAATACTTATGAGAAGAGAAGCATTTTTAGAAAAATTTAACATATGCTTGGCATTGAGAGAAGGACTCTTGCTAGGCATTGAAAAGAAGCTTAATTTACTAATGTTCTAATATTTTAAAAAATTGGTTTATTTAAAAAAAAAAATACAAACCACTGTTTTTAGCAGGTGAAGTTTCAAGCTTTACACTTTCATATTCTTGGTCAGCTTCTGAAATAAATATATTATTGCATTATATGTGGATTATAAAATGTGTCATTTTTGTAACGCTGGGAAATATTTTTTTGAAGTTTTAAAGTGTTAATCACACACTTAGGAAACGAAAAACTTATTTAAAAAACATATAAAAATTTTGAACGCCTGTCGTGGCGCAGAGGCACAAGCGTGCGACTGTAAACGCGACAGGTCGTGGGTTCGATTCTCACTCCAGGAAATGTAAAATTTAGTATTTTAATTTTTTGGGTTTGGTAACAAGGCAAAGTGCGGCGTTGAGTTCCGCCACTCAACACGCAATGCGTCAATTCGGCGGAAAGTGGGGAACGGAATTGTTGAAAGAGAATGGAGTGTCTTAACACTAGGTTCTCTGGTTCCCTCTGCCTACCCTGCTAATGCGAGTTACAGCGTGAAGTTAAAAAAAAATGAATGCAGAGGGACTCAAACCCTCTTGGAAACCGTCCAAGAGCTGTGACCGCTAAGCTATGCATACTATATCCGGCTGCGTCTAAATTCTTAAAAAAAAAGTTTTATATGTTTTCTTAATAAGCTGGGAAATACTTTATTAGCAAACTGCTCACATACAATACAGAAAAACCAATCCTATGCTACTATAATAATTTTAAAGTGTTAATCACACACTTAGGATAAAAAAAAAATCAGATAACATATATAAATGTAAATAGCTATGGTCGAAATGCTCTGACCAAGAAGATATTTAGGAAATCTTATATACTTGTTACAATTTTTTATTGTCATTAAAACCTTTGTACAGAGATTTTTACAAACATCTACAACTCAAAGTATTATTTTTAAGAACAATAATTTAGCAAGACACAATGTAGTTTATTAAATATTTTAATTATGTTTTAAAGTCTTATTAAAAGTTACGTTTACTTACTTTTTAACCTGAGAGTGACTTCTAAAGCCTTTAATGAGGTCTCCACTTGTTCTTTAAACTTCAAGCAATTTTCTAACTGTTGTATACAATTATTACATATCAAACGTTTTGTATCATCTAATTCTAATATTGCCATCTGTAAATGTTAAGTAATTATAAATTAAAATATGATGATAATTCAAGAAGATTAAATCTAGTAAAGTTTTATTCAAAAGATATTGAAAAGCAATGAGTATTTTGTAGTAAGATCAAAATAAAAATCTCAATTCTTTGTTTGCTTCACGCTGTATCCCATAAATAGGTAGGCAGAGGGAACCAGTGACTGTTAGTGAGTGTTAAGACACTCCATTCTCTTTTAATATTTCCATTCCTTATTTTTTTATTCTTTGTTTATAATATTAAAATAAGAAAAATAATTCTTAGCAACTATACAAGACAAATTATAATTTCACAAAGATATTACGTTATTTACTTACATCTATAGAAAAACATTTGAACAGCATATCTGTGTAAGATTCTTTTTTATTATCATTAATTTGTTTAATAATCATACTTTTAACGACACCTTCGTTCAGACATAAACTGCATGTACCCAATATTGGCAATGTTTCCACCATAATCCCTGCTTCCATATTTAATATATTTATTATATAACGTATATGTAATAAGTTTTATTTATTTAATGCTCAATTCAAAGCAATCATATGCAAATAATACAAAAACACCGACAAGATAATATTCATTTTGACAATTATTTTGACAGTTCGCTTTTGACATATGTATGTATATAAGAAATGGCGTTTTGTTATTCCTATACTTAAATTTTTATATGTTTTTTTAATAAAATGTTATTGTTATATATTATTCATTTTGAATAGTTTTTAAAGTATAAAACACACGTTTAGAATAAGAAGAACATTTTTCGAAAATGTATAAACATTTGAACGTAGCGGGACTTGAACCCACGCCTCTTGGAAACCGAAAATGGGCTCAGACCACTAAGCCATACGTTCCGGTCTGTTAGAACGTATGTTTTCTTACCATATTTTTCATAATTTATTAATAAGCATTCTCTAGTTCTCCTTCTAATGCTAAGTCACTCCATTCTTTATTTTCTAAACCATACTTTATATAAAAATATCACAAACAATAAAACAAAAAATACAACAGTAGAAAAATATCACCGGGGGAAGGTCACATAACATGAGGAACCCTGAGCGACTTAAAGCGTGATCTAAAAAAAAAAGAAATGATTTAAAGAAATCTCCTCTAGGGTAATTTTATTTTTTATTTAAAATGTTATTAATTTTACAATTAAGATTTAATTAAAAAGTTGCATAATTACGAATTACTCAAAAATTACTCGTCAGTTCTTCAGTAAATTTAAATCAGAAGCACTAGCCATTACATTTGAAAAACAACATCAAAATTGGTTCACCTAGACAATAGTTAAACGGTAACATATATAAAAAAATACAGTCGAATTGTTTCTTGTTGGAAGTCGGGTAAAAAGGAAATAATATAGTAAAACAAAAAAAAAACAAAATTTTATGTATAAAACGTAATAAACAATTTACAAATCATTTTTTTTCTTTAATAATCTTTTTATTTTTATTATCTTTTTGTATTTTTCCGCGTTTCATGAGAAGTTCTTGAGGGATGGGCATCTGTCCGCGAAAGTCGACACCAGGGCCGGGCTTCAGTTTCATTCGATGTTCCGGATATCGATATATCGACTCGTTGGGTAGGAATCGAATACAACCATTGTAGAAATGTAGATCTCTAAAATTTATTGTTTAAAATAGGGTTTCTTTGGCAAAAATTTAATAAAATCCCACTCCAGGAAATATAAAATTTAGTATTTTCCTTTCTTGGGTTTGGTAACAAGGCAAAACGCGGCGTTGAGTTCCGCCACTCAACACGCAATGCCCCAATTCAGCGGAAAGTGGGCAACAGAATTGTTGAAAGAGAATGGAGTGTTTTAACACTAGGTTCTCTGGTTCCCTCTGCCTACCCTGCTATATGAGGGATACAGAGTGAAGTTAAAAAAAAAAGAAAAAAACTAAACGCCGCGCTTTGTCTAACAACTAATTATTTATGACTCACCTTATATTAGGAAACTGAAACGGCGCGAACACACGCTTCTCAATATTCTGCTTGTATTTCAACCACCGACATTTTAATAATTCATTACGTTCCAAAGAGTAATGGTTAATGAATATATGATCGAATAAACCTTTCTCAAATGTTGGTAGTGTCCTGTAGTTTTGTCCGATGTTTTTAGCGATTTCTATGAATGAATTATTACAATCAACTTAGGAAACGAGAAACATTTTTAGAAAACGTACACAAATTTCGAACGCAGCGGGACTCGAACCCGCGCCTGGTGGAAACCGTCCAAGCGCTCTGAAGCTCTGAACACTAAGCCATGCGTTCTTATTCAGTTACGTAGAAATTCTTAAACGCTTGTTATAATTTATTCTTGTTGTTAGCATCTCTATACGTTATTATGCTTATGATAAATTTTAACATTACCTCAAATGAGCTACTAAAACTAACTTGAGGGGCGCAGAGGCACAAGCGTGTCACTTTAAACACGACAAGTTCGATTCAAACTGCAGGAAATGTAAAAGTTTAGTATTTTCATTTCCTGGGTTTGGTAACAAGGCAAAGCGCGGCGTTGAGTTCCGCCACTCAGCACGCAATGCCTTAATTCGTGCAGGAAGTGGGGAACGGAGTGTCTAAACACTAGGTTCCCTCTGCCTAGCCTACTATATGCGGGATACAGCGTGAAGCTAAAAAAATACACTAATTACCACTAACTTAAGTCTATTCGCAAAGAAAGAATATCTTGAATTAATCTACGAGAGTTTACTGTATTTTAATTTTTTTTTTGTATCTTCACGCTTTATCTTTAGTGGGGTAGTCAAAGAGAACGGAAGAGAATAGTTTTTGCATATTTCTTTTGCCTCGTTCACACTCAATTCAGTTCATCTACTGAACTGACTGCAAGCACGAAAATTTGCGACAAAGTATTTGTATCGTTATCGAAAGCATTTTGTATGCGAAAGTTTTAGTTCCTCTTACGCATGGTAGGGGCGCTTTTAATTTCTATACAAATTCTGTCAATAGCGATACAAATACTTTGTCGCAAGTTTTCATGCTTGCGCTACAGTTCTTTCTTTTCAGTTGAGCATGAATCACTTCACCAATGCCACGTAGTATGGACACACGAAGGAGGATTTATCGGTAAAAAGAAATAAAAGTCCACGTCCATAAATAAATAATATTTTTACTACCTTCAGTAACAAGAGCATCGGGTTTCACTCGTTTTATATGTTTGCATTCTGAATATATATTGTTATTCTCTTTTAAAGCCATTTCTAAATTATTTTTTTAGTTTAATTGTCCGATTTTGTGATGAAGTTATCTCGAACAAAAAGCAGTAAGCTATTTCAAAATAATACAAATGAAATTACAATCGCATGTCATTAAAAAACAGATACAGATAAAAATAATTAACTAATGATTGTAAAAAGTTTACTCTACAATAAAAAAAGTATAATATATTGAAATATAACGCTAATAATATAATTAGTTAACGCTTGTAGGGCACAATCGTGCGACTGTAAACACGACAGGTTGTGGGTTCAATTCCTCAATTCCCACTCCAGGAAATGTAAAAATTTTGTGTTTTCATTTCCTGGGTTTGGTAACAAGGCAAACCGCGGCGTTGAGTTCCGCCACTCAGCACGTAATGCCTCAATTCTGCTATATGAGTAAAGCTATGTATGTAACAACTGAAAATTTAACCTGATAATTCGTTGTTACCTAACACTTTGTTTCTGCAAAACTGATTATTCAAATTATTTTTTTTGTCATCCTTTAACAATAATATATGAAAAATGAACTAAATTCTGAAATCCTAAAATACTTCAGGTAATGCCTAACCTCTAAAACCTAAGTGGTGTTTCGCTGCTTAATACGCTACTTTTAACCACACAATACAGGCGAATGCGCGAACAGAAAATAGTTTCAATAACAGGATATAAAAAAAACACCTCTAACATTATTAAATATATTTAATTATGGCATCTTTTTATATGTCGTCTCAATGAATCTTTTGTGGCAAAAAGCGTGCTACAGAGAGCACACGAGTAATTCTTTTCCCCTGTGTGTGTCACTTTATGCCTAACCAAATCAGATTTTGTGTAAAAAAAATGATTACAAACGTCACATTCGTGTTTTTTTTCTTTTTTATGCACATTCCTTATATGTATATTGCAAAGACTCTTCGTTATAAATCCTTTGGAACACAATTGACATTTAAACTCCGGCTTACTCATACCATGTTTGTCGACTAAGTGTTGAACTTTAATATTTTCCTGTGAAAATCTTTCATTACAATAAGAACATACAAATCTTAATTTTTTCTCTTTTATCACATGTTTTTGGGCGTCATGTTTTTTTTTCTCTGTTCCATTTTCAAAATTTATTTTACACTCTGTGCAAACATGTCGCCTATGAGACCTAGTTTTATGAAGATTTAAAAACACTAAATTAGAAAAGCTAACACCGCAAATATCACAAATATGGTTCTTATAATGTTTATTGACATGCATGTTCAATTTTCTAAAATTATCAAAAAGTTCTGAACAAATTTGACATTTAAGGCCTTCATTTTCGATTTTGAATGGTATCAACAGACTTCCTTTGGCTGGAAATCCAATATAATGGTTTTTTATCAAATGATCTCTTAAATCTTCTATATTTTCGAAATTTTTGCCACATTTTGTACAATTAAGCGTCGATATTTCAACTTTGACCATAATATTACTTTGTTTTATGATAATTTTCTCCAAACTCTCCTTAGAGTGTGTTAAGTTATGATCTCTCAGTGTTCCTATTTCCATGAAAGGCTCTTTGCATGTGAAGCACAAGTATCTACATCTATTATATTGAAAAGGGAACATTGTGGAATTTTCTAGAAGCTTCAATGAGTTTTCCCTCAATATCGGTCCTGGGCCTCGTCTCTCTAATATTTTTGAATACTTCTCTTCTTTACGCTTTTCTGGTTTATCTAAAAAATGATAATTTAATGTTAAAATTTCTATCTTCATACCTTTTCCCAATTCCCAATATCAGTCAAAGATACCTCATGTTAAGACACTCCGTTCTCAACTTTCCACATGGATTCGAAACATTGCATGTTGAGTACCGGAGCCAAGAAATGACAACAATTTTAAGTATAACCATTTCCCCGTGTGGCAATCGAATCTATGACCAATCGTGTTCTAAGTCCCTTACCGCCACGATGGCCCGACGAAGGATCTTAAAATTAATGCATTTTTATATTTAATTAACTTCACGCTGTATCCCACCCATAGCAGGATAGACAGAGGGAACCAGAGAACCTAGTGTTGAGACACTCCGTTCTCTTTTAACATTACCGTTCCCAACTTTCCGCCGAATATAGGCGTTGCGTGCTGAGTGGCAGAACTCAACGTCGTGCTTTGCCTTGTTACCAGAGCGAGAACATGAAAATACTATATATAATTAATGTTTTCATTTTCTGGAGTGTATATCAAACCCATAACCTGACGCATTTACAATCGCACGCTCGTGCCTCTGTGCTAAGACAAGCCCCAATTTATATAATAAGAATTAATTTATATTATATATTTATCAATGGCGAGGCGTCCATACAACTCGATTCTCACCGCCTTGGCTAACTTTTCAAAGTGCAAATATGTCCAAAAGACAAAGTCAAACAAGATGTGAGAGCTAAAAAAAACAAATCAAAAGAGATGTCAAAGTTTGTTTCTTTGCACTTTTATGACCAATATTTTCTTGGCGAACTTTTTTTTTAGCTCTCACACCTTGTTTGACTTTGTCTTTTGGACATATTTGTACTTTGAAAAGTTAGCCAAGGCGGTGAGAATCGAGTTGTATAGACGCCTCGCCACTGCTATATATTAATACGTGAAGCAAAAACTTTATAGTCTCTTTTAAACTTGGCACACTTATCCTTACTAATATTATAAATGCGAAAGTAACTCTGTCTGTCTGTCTGTTACGCTTTTACGCCTAAACCACTGAACCGATTTTGATGAAATTTGGTATGAATATAGAACTAAACTTGGGAAAGGACATAGGATACTTTTTATCGCGAAAAAAAATCATAGAAGGGGTTGAAATAGGGGATGAAAGTTTGTATGGAAGTTCCTTATTGTCAAACATAAAATCATGTAAGATTGTTTAACCGTTTACAACTTCACCACATAAACCACCTTGGGACAGACTATAGGATACTCCTTATCATATCGCGCGATATAACCCAATTTCACGCGGGCGAAGTTGCGGGCGGAAAGCTAGTAGTTTATATAGCGAAGGAGTGCAGGATGTTGATATATTTTTTAACATAATGCATAAAAAATATGTTAAAAAAGATTATCATATAATTAATAAAAAAAATATTACACACTGTACGGTTTGCCATACATGTACCATATACGTTACTAGACAACGCGTTGTTAACGCGTCAATGGGGACACTAGTTATTATTATTTCTTAAATAGCAAATATTAGCATATGTAAAATTATGTAAGGGAAAAATAAATGAGAGATATACTATTAAAAGTAAAGTAATTGCACTCAATTAAAGCAATCTTTGGAAATTATTTCAGGAATTTCTTAAATTATAAAACTTTATAACTTGATATTTCAAGAAAAAATATTGTACATAAATATAAGACCAATGCCACTACAATGATTAGCCAGTTACTTACATACATACATACAAAGCTTCACGCTATATCCCGCATATAGTAGGATAAGCAGAGGAAATCTAGTGTTAAGACACTCCGTTCCCCATTTTCCGCCGAATTGAGGCATTGCGTGCTGAGTGCTTAGTCTAAACAACCAACCAAAGCCAGGAAATGAAAAATTCCATTTCCTGGGGTGGGAATCGAACCCACAACCTGTCGCGTTATAGTCGCACGCTTGTGCCTCTGCGCCACTACAGGCGTTAATAGTAAATTTATAAATATAAAAAAAAATCAGCTTCGCTGTATCCCGCATACAGCAGGGTAAGCAGAGTGAACCTAGTGTTAGACACTCCGTTTATCGCTTTCCGCATTATAAATGATTACTTGTTTTTTTAGTTTTACTTTTTTTTTTTAGGCAGAGGGAACCAGATAACCTAGTGTTAAGACACTCGATTCTCTTTCAACAATTCCGCCTGTCGTGGCGCAAAGGCACAAGCGTGCGACTGTGAACGCGACAGGTTTTGGTTTCGATTCCTACTCCAGGAAATGTAAAATTTAGTATAATAAAATTTGGTAACAAGGCAAAGCGCGGCGTTGAGTTCCGCCACTCAACACGAAATGCGTCAATTCGGCGGAAAGTGGGGAACGGAATTGTTGAAAGAGAATCATTACTCTATTTTATAATTATAAATAAAACAATTTATAGTATTGTGATAAAGTTTAATAACAACCATTAAATCAAATTTGCCCTAAATACGTTACTAACATTGGAGTACGTCTTGCATTTCGTCCATATATTATTATGTTTTTAGTACATTCCTTCCAAAAATGCTCAATCATTTATTTATTGAATTTTAAAGAGAAAAGGTTGCCCTTTTTCTGAGCAGCAGGACTATGTCCTGCTGTTCTGCAGCATCGACAATCTAGATGGAGTGACGCATTATCCAAAATCAACAACCATAAAAATTTGGTGCCTTTTTCGCCAAAGAATCAAATAGTATATTTTCTTTTAAAAAAACCTCATTTTTTGCTTGTCACCAAAATGTTTGATATGTTATTGTGGACAAAGGCTGTTAGAGAACCTTCTCCAACCAAGATTTTGTGATGTACATGTATTGTAAGCCGGAATCCTTTTTCATCGACATAATATTCTTTTAACTTCAGACTATATCAGGGCAGAGGGAACCAGAGAACCTAGTGTTAAGACACTCCGTTTTTTTAACAAATCCTTTCCCCACTTTCAGCCGAATTGAGGTTTTAGTCAAAATTTACATCACAGTATACTTCCCGAGAGGCTTTTCAATCTCTGCCATCCGTAAACTCCTGAGGATTTCTGGATTTCGAATGAAGAAATTATGAAGCCAATCCTTGCCCGCTGCCTTCGTTCTTTTATTAAAAGGATTTCTTATATTATGTGTCTCACAAAATAGGTACGCTTCCTCACATATCATCTGCCTAGTCAAGGATTCTTTTGGTATTTCCTTAATTCTGTCAACGAACGCCTTTTCTTGTGAGTCGGTAAAAACCGGTCTTTTCCCAAAGGTTTTCACCACGACTCCCGCGTCTAGGTAACGTTTTAAGGTGGAACGAGCCAAATTAAATTTTAAAGCTGCCTTATTTACGGTCATTTGGCGAGTTTTTATAGCATTTATTGCATTTTGATAATTAGCTTCTGACCATACTTTTCTTTTTTTTCTCGATGCTTTCGTTCTTTTCTCTATAGACAATGAGATTCTTATATTAATATTTATATAATACATATTACAAAAATTTTGATAAACGAATGGTTAATTTAATAACTGGTTTAATTTTTTTTTAATATTTGTCAAGGTCCAAGCAACGAAAGGTGTCTAAAACAAGTGTCATTTTCGTTAATGTAATTTTCACGAAAGTGCCACTTGGCAGGCCAACTGCTTATTTTTTTTAGCTTCACGTTGTACTTCCCACATAACAGGGTAGACAGAGGGAACCTGGGAACCTAGTGTTAAGACACTCCGTTCAATTTAAAAAATTCCGTTCTCCACTTTACGCCGAAATTAGACATTGCCTGCTGAGTCCCCACTTTGTATGGAAAACCTTTAGTTCCTCTTATGCACGGTAGGGGCGCTTTTCAATTCCCATACAAATTCTTTCGATAAGAATACGAATACTATGTCGCAAATTTTCGTGCTCGCCCTACAGTAGGTTTTACGTGATTGTCGAACAATAAAATACATTTATATTTACGGTAAAAGATTACATTTAGTGGTAGCTCCGTTCTTTTGCATTAATTCTTAATTCATATCAGATTACAAGGAAAAAATCTATCTATATTATCAAACGAGGTCATCGTGGCTTATTGGGACACCGTCTAACCGTCTAAATGAGGGTTCGATTCCCACTCAGAAGAATGTTTATATTCAAATACTTCCTGGTAACAAATATCGCGGCGTTGAGTTCCGCAACTTAACACGCCAAGTCTGGAATGTAGGAGTGTCTTAACACTAGGTGTTCTGACATACAAATTTAATAACTAACCTGGTTTAACTTCCAAATTTATTGTAATTTTCTTAGACGACAATGTTTTTTCATATTTACTAAATCCATCTCCACTGTTCTCATCACTATCATCTTCAGAATCTTGTTTTATATTAACATCTAAAACAAAAAAAACTAAACTTACACCTATTATTAATACTTCTGGAATCCGGACACATGTGCAAATTTTCAAAGAAACAAGAAGTGTTAAAATAATATTACAATTTTTTCATAAATCGATTATTATCTTTTTTTAATCTAGTTGTAGGTTCGATTCCACTCTAAGAAATGAAAACATTGTACATTTAGTATTTTCATTTCCTCGCTCTGGTAAGAAGGTAAGGCGCGGCATTGAGTTCCGCCACTCAGCACACAATGCCTCAAATCGGCACAAAGTCGGAACGGAATGTTTTAAAAGAACGGAGTGTTTTAACACTAGGTGCTATAAAAAAATTAAAAAATATATTACCATTAACATTGCAAACTGTTCTTGATTCAGTTTTCATATGTTCTACAATATTATCACCAGTTATATATTCTTCTTCTGCTACAAATATTTCAGATTTTATGAGTGGGACTTCCAAGTTTTTTAAATTACCTAAAAATCAATAAAAAACTTTTTAAAATGAAAAAGCTCAGTTAATACAATAACGCCTGTCGTGGCGCAGAGGCACAAGCGTGAGACTGTAAACGCGACAGGTTGTGGGTTCGATTCACACTCCAGGAAATGTAAAAGTTTAGTATTCTCATTTCCTGGATCTGGTAATTAGACAAAGCGCAGTGTGGAGTTCCCCCACTCAGTACGCAATGCCTCAACTCGGCGAAAAGTGGGGACGGAGTGTCTTAACACTATATTCCCTCTGCCTACCCTGCTATATGCGGGATAAAGTTTGAAGGTGTGTATGTATGTACATAGCCTTTTTCAAGGTTTTTTATTTTATTTCAATGTTATTTTATATTCATGAATCTTAATAACTAATTTGTTAAAGAAAACATTTTACTTATTTAAAAAAATCATATCAGCTTAATAAATATCTCAGGCCATTGTGGTGCAATGATATAGCATCTTCATTATGAATGTGGTTGTGGGCTCAGTCCCCATTCTAGAAATACTCGTATCATTTTTGAAATATTTTCATTTTCTCACTGGTAAGATTATCGGTGTATCGCCACGTGACGTCGCACAGTAGCGCGACCGAGGCTGCACTTTATCGCTTAAAATCTCAGTCATTTTTGAAGATAGAAAAGAAATAAAAATAGATTCTATTTTCTTCAGTTACCTTCTACTTAGATATGCTGTTAGCTAAAAACGTTGGTGTGACTTATTCTGCGGAAAGTGGAACCAAAAGTTTTTAGTGAACGGAGTCTTAACAGTAGGTTCCCTCTGCCTACCCTTATAATAATAAATACCTGTATATTGAATGTTTTGTTAAAGACTTCTTCATATGTTTCTTTTCCTTCAGAAATATTAAATTCTGCCGACATATCTGTATAGAATCCTGATGTAGGACAACATCGACAAATATTAAGAGCTATATACGTTAGCGCTTCTATTGAAGTAGTCATTTTAATAAAATATTTATATTTGTAATAAATTAACATAACTTGTAATAAATAAAAGAATGTTGTCATTTCTATAATATTCTAGCAAAAATAATTATATTGCGTTTCTCATAAACAAGTTACAATTAGTGAAAATTTAAGGTAGGCAACATTAAATTGTGAAAGGAATGAGGGTAACTGTTGTTTCGTCTACCGTCATTTCGTCATACAAGAAAAAACTGTTTTTAAGTAAAAAAAGTTTAATAAAAATAGTAGATATTGGAAAACTTTTAATATATACACTCGTAGATGTAATCTAACAACAATTTATCAAGGATCTGAAGGTAGGTTGTGATACTGCATATGTTTCTTTAACGTCACTTTATGCATGTACGTGTTCCTGCATATTGGACAGATGAAGTTCTTTTCCCCAGTATGCGACCTAATGTGTTCCTTTAATCTCGACTCTATACTAAAACATCTAGAACACGTTTCACATTTGAATTTCTCCGTATGTTTCTTCGTAGTATGTTCAGTTAGTGCACGACGCGTTTCAAAATTGGCCTTGCAAATAGTGCATGGAAAATTTTTAACTACACCATGTATAGTTTTCATATGCACCATCTTGCTGTAATGTTCCTTAAATGTTTCAGCACATAGACTGCACTTCTTTAGCTGCACTCTGGTTTTACCCTTATGCGCTATTGCAATATGATATTTTAATTGTCCCTTTCTCAAGAAAGTATTTTCGCAGAATTTACACTTTATGGTCTTATTAATATGGGTGTCTTTATGTTTTATTAATAAATACTTGGTTAGAAATCCTGCTCCACACGTCTCGCAAACAACTTTGCCAACATGATTGTTTATGTGTGAATTTAAATGAGAAAACGAAACAAATTTCTCATTACATATATGACAAACAAAATGTCCGTTTATAACCTCCATGTTATATTCCGTCATACCGTTACTTGCGGGGAAGAATTGTTTGCAGTGAGCAGTTTTCAAATGATCACGGATTGTGTCCAAGTTCTTATAGTCCTGGTCACATAAACAGCATTTTAACTTTGATATATCGACTTGTAGAGTGCGCTTTCCTTTTGGAATATATTTTTGTAAAATAGTATCTTTATCTAGCAAATCGTGCGTGGAAGTGTGCTCCAAGAGTTGAGAAATGTCCGAGTAATATTGAACACAGTAAAAGCACTTAAAACTGGAGCCCATAAATAGAAATGGTCTCACAGTGGTATAAAGTAAGAAAATAGCGGCGTTATTCCTTTCCGGTATCGTCATTTGCCATATACTTGAAGGTCTAGGACCTGTGGAAGAAATAAATTTCCTCAGAAAACGTCCTTGTGAGGTGATATACTAAAACATAGAAATAAACTTAAAAAAGTTACTCTTAATATAACCTTATTAAATATAGAAACGGGAACGGAAATGTTGAAAGTGAACGGAGTGTCTTAACACTAGGTTCTCAGGTTCCCTCTGCCTACCCCGCTATATGCGGGATACAGCGTGAAGTTAAAAAAAAATATACAGAAACACTACTTAATCGAAAGCTCATACAATTTATTCACTAAATCACAACACATAGTTGAAGCTTTCATAGTTTCAATTGAGATCAAAAATTGCTTTAGTTTTATTAACATGCTTCTAATTAAAAGGAAAATTGCAAAAAACATTCGGATGCCACTCCTTTACGTGATCGTTAAAATCGTTTTTATTTTGAAAGCCGTTTCCGCAGCACGCTAACTTATTGCAGTCACCAATATGCATTCTCATATGCCTGTTCAAGCTTTTCTGTTGCCCATAAGATTTTTTACAAAGCGCACAACTGTAGTCTTTCTGACCACTATGAGCAAGCATATGTTTTTTTAAAGTAGATACACAGCTAAAACTCTTTCTGCAAATTTGACAAAACGTCTTTTGCGTGTGATATTTATTGGTATGCGTGGTAAGAGACCTTCTACTAGAAAACGTTAAGTTGCAAATATCGCATTGAAAACTAAACGTGATTTCATGGACCTCTTTTAGATGTTTCAGTTTTCGAAAATGCTCTGTGAATCTTTCGGGGCAATGTGGACAACGTAACATTCTCATTTTAGTAGCTCCATTATGACATTTTTCAATGTGATATTTCAAATTAGATTGAGTAGTGTAAACTTTACTACATTTGCTGCAAGGATATCCTCCTGGAGAGTGAATTTCTTTGTGTTGGATCAACCTTTGGTAAGTCATGAACCCTGCGCCACATACCTCACAAACGGCATTGCTAAAATGAACATTCATATGTCTATTTAAAAGTATAAATGTCTGAAACATCTTGTTACAAATATGGCAGCAAAATTGGCTATCTTTCAGACTCAAGTTGTATCCAATAACTCCATTACCAGACGGAGTGAATATTTTCTCATGTTCCTTCACCAAATGTTCCCTCACTTGATCTATATCTGCCAAAGTTTTGTTGCATATTTTACATTTGAGATCTGATATGTCTATTTTGACAGAACGCTTTCCTTTTGGCAAAAGATTTTGTAAAATTGTGTCATACTTAGGCATAGTATGTTTACTGGTATGGTTTAAAAGTGAATGGATTTCGGGATAATGTTCAAAGCAGAAGAAGCACTTAAAATAATAGCGGCAATAAATAAAGGGACGCGCTGTTGTACTTTCGAGTATAATTGCAGCATTTTTTCGTTCTGACAATGTCATCTCCCATATACTTGAGAGCACTCCTTTTCTTCCTGAAGATCCTGAGGAGGCAAAACGTCCACATTTAGTTCTTTACGCATATTCGTCCAGAGATTATTTATAAATAATAGTTTGGATTAACAGGCATTTTTATCTCCATATCCTTATTTTCTTACCTAAATGATTATTTCTAGCATTCACAATATAATGAAAATTTGTAAAATAAAAATTTGTACTTCACACTCTCGCTCACTTGCGTATTTTACACCTATCAAATGATATGGGTATACATGATATACTCGTAGGTACTTATATTATGGGGAAAATTATAGGAAATCTTTATCATCATTCCCACTATATTCTAGATTTGCTTAGTAGTTTCTACGTGAAAAAAACAATTCAATCCATTTGTCCTCGCAAACTTTCACTGTTATAATATAGGTAAGAAAACTTTGAAAAATAACTGAGCCTAACTAAAATAACAAAGCTGTCATGATCAACGTCTACTGTAAGATAAGGTAATTATTATTCGCTTAAAGAAAGAAATATACTTAACCATATTTTTTACCAAATATTCATAGAAGAAATCAATAGAACTTGTGCAAGTCCCAGGTCCAACCCTTTTGTCCTATTACAATATAATAAAACAAATATATCTTGGTAGACGCTTTATTTGAACGTTGTTAGTGCTAATTATTTACAAAAAAATTACAACTGTATAATTTGCATAAGCTTCAACTCAATACTTCACTATTAAAATTTTTCACAATAGTCCTAAACTGCCACTGAGGATGCCACTGTTTCATGTGTTTGTTATAATCATTTCTATTATGAAAACCGTTACCGCATTCTGAGCACGTAAACTTCCAGACCGGTCCATGCACCCGCATATGCTGCCTAAGAGTCCGTTCATGCATGTAAGCCTTCTGACACACACCGCAAAAGAAGTTCCTTTCCCCAGTATGTCCTCGCATATGCATCTTCAACAAAGATTTAGTTCCAAAACATTTACCGCAAATTTTACATTGGATCTTTTGTGTGTGTTGTTTTGTTGTGTGTTCTGTTAAGGCTCTCCTTGTTGGAAAAATGGACTTACAGATGTGACACTCAAACGTAAAGCTAATACCGTGAGCTTCTTTCAAATGAGTCATTTTCCGATAGTGTTCAGCAAATCTTTCCAAACAGTGGGGACATTTTAGAGGTTTTGAACGTTTCGCATTGGACACTTCATGTCTTTTTAATATGTGATACCGTAGTTTTAATTTAGTTGGATACACTTCTTGGCATTTGTCACACTTGTGCATACCAATTTGGTGAACTATTCTGTGATTGATCAAACGTTGGTGGGATATGAAGCCAAGTCCACATGTTTCACAAACTACACTGAAATGAGCATTCATGTGTCGATTGAGAAGGAAAAAGGAATTAAAACTCTTCCCACATTTGTGACAAGACAAAACACCATTAATCATACTTAAATCATATGCCATAAGACCATTTCCAGCCGAATTAAACTCTTTCTTATGCGCAACAATCAGATGTTTTCTAATATCATCTAAATCTGAGTACTTTTGATCACAAATCTTACATCTCAAGCTTGAAATATCAACTTTTATTACCCGTTTGCCTTTTCTTAAATATTGTTTTAGAAGACACGCTCTATCCGGTACAGTATGAAATGCTGTATGCTGTAAAACTGACTGTATTTCCGGAAATATTTCTGGACAGTAAAAGCATTTAAAGTTTGCTTGTTGATAAAAAAATGGTTTGATAGTGGTAGACTCTAGAAAAGTCGCGGCATTTAGCCTTTCATATATTGTCATTTGCCAGTTACTTGTTCTTGGCGTTGGTCGCTGAGTGCCCGGTATCACTGAAAATAAAATTTCTTCTATAAAAAGCTTGTTACTCTCGGCTTACTACAAATCCGTGCAATTTCTAAAAGTTACTAACCTATTGCGTACCTTTCTCGGCACTTTAACTAATTAATGGCATGGAAAGCAATTGGCAAGTACCTAACAATAATAATCTATTTCTGGTTGTGTGTAAGGAAATATCAAGTATGTATATAATTTAGTACAACTACAACACGTGAGAACTATTCATATGTGCAACAAGCAACATATGATTATGAAAATCTCGGCCACAGACAGAACAAGCATATCCAATTTCATGACTTTTTGCATGTTCTTTTAAGTTCTTTCTTCTTGAGTAGGCTTTTCCGCAGATTTCACATTTAAAGTTTTTTTCTCCAGTGTGAATGATCATGTGTCTCGACAAACAATATTTGGAAAAAAATCTGGAATTGCAAATACCACACTCTTGATTCCTTTCTTGTAAGTGAACAGATCTTATGTGGACTAGCAATTGGTATTTCAAATCGTACTCTCTGCCACAAGTCTCGCATTTAAATAAACCAGAACTATGATTGTGTACTATGCGCAAATGTTTCGTCCTTTGATAATTCGAATTAAATCTTTCAGGACAAATTGGACAAGTTCTGGGATATTGCTTTAAATGAACTCCTCTCATGTGCATTGTTTTTTTAGATGCATTAGTAAATATTTTTTGGCATATTTCACAAGGGTAGATACCAGACTTATGAGTTTGTAAGTGTCTTTTGAGAAGATGAAGAGATATAAATCCAGCGCCACAGGTCTCACAGCTATAATTATTAAAATGTTTGCTCATATGTATTATTAAAAGCCGCAATTTAATGAATGTTGTATCGCAGATTTGACATTGAAAATTTACACCTCCTAATTTAAACGGGATGATATTGTCTTGGAAATCAGGATCTATTGGCTTTCCGTGGCCTTTGAGATGAACTTTCAAAGAATTGATATTTGGACAAACTGCTTCACAAATTTTACACTGCAGGTATGTCACGTCTACTTTTATACTCTTTTCACGAGCTCTATTATTAAGCTCTTGAGCGAAATCCTTCGCGTTGTGACATTCAGAAGTATGCTTTTTTAAAATAAAGGCCTCTAGAAATACTTTAGCGCATACGAAACATTTATACTTATTGAAAGCGTGAATGAAAGGATACACGTGTGAAAATTCAAATATTGTCAGTGCGTTCTGTTTCCACTTCTGAACATTTGTAGAATTATCTTGGTTCATATGGTTTCGCTTTTTTATAATTTTTACATTTTTCGTAATAGATTTTACTATACATTTTTTGTTTAGTTCCATTTTATCGAGTGATAAAGGTTCCGTCAATACAGACACAGATGTAACTTCTTGAGTTTCAACATTTTCTTTACATAATTTTTCTGCTCCATGATCTTTTGTTTCAAATTCGCATATGAGATTTTCAATATTTATAGGATATTTTAATAATTTAAGTTCTATTTCGCTGCCATCATCATCTTTCAACACAATAGTCGAATCACTCTCTACGATGATGCCTAAAAAAGAATAACTGAAATAATAATTGGTCTTCAAATAAAAAAAAATATATGAGGTAAGTAAAAATAAAAAAAAAAACTATATTCATGTGATTTCGTAACTTTATTCTTTCGTTTACATAATGTTTTGAAATTAGACTTAGACGATAACTTTACTTGCACGTCTAAATTAGTAACATAATTTGGAGTTATAAATGTATTAACAGTACAAATATCATGATGATTAAGAGAAAATTTCAAATTGCAATGTGTCACGTTTCATATTTGCATTCGATGTTAGAAGACACTAAATTTCATTATTGTAGAAAAAAAGACTATAATTATAAACGAAACTCGTTACTAGCTGGAAAACGTTATCACCGACTGTATAGGACGTAACAAGCTGTAATTTAATAAGGAATAGTTAAATCTAGGAAAGCATTAACGGGATTTCTCATAATTTCTAATGGAACATCATAAAAGAAGAATTTATGTTTATAGTTCACGCAAACCAAATTGCGGGCAACTGCAACTTAACGTCAATATTAATCAATATAAAACAAAATATTTTTTTCTTCAGTACTAACTCTATACAACTTCATGTAAGCGTAAATGGTCCTTCAAATTCTTTCGCCGTAGGAATGCCATGCCGCACAAGTCACATTTGTGATTTTTCTCTCCTGTATGGATGACCATATGTCGTTTCAAAGTTTCTTTGTTACAAAATCTCTGCAAGCATACTTTGCATTGATGGTTCCTTTCTTGTAAGTGCACTGATCTAGTGTGACATATTAAATGATACTTCAGATTGAACCCACGACCGCATGTTTCACACTTATGAACTCTTGTGGACTGGTTGTGGACGTCTTGCAAATGAATAGTCCGTCGATAGTTTGAATTAAAACGTTCAGGACATATCGGACATCGGCGTGGATATTGTTTAAGATGTACACCACGAATATGCAGAGATCTTTTATGTGTGGTACTGAATACCTTATTACATTTATCACATGGAAAGTTGCCAGTTTCGTGAACTTCTAAATGCTTTTTCAGAAGGCGTAGTGTCATAAATCCTGATCCGCAAATTTCACAGCTATAATTATTAAAATGTACACTCATATGGATCACTAGAATTCGAACTTTTATAAACACTTGCTCACATATCACACATTTATACGAGCCCTGTTCCTCTTCTAATTTAAATGGAATCATATTGTCTTGTAAATTAGGATCAATAGGTTTTTGATGAATTTCTTTCAAATGGTTTTTTAGATCTTGCAGACTTTTAGGTTTGTTTGGACATAGCTTACACATTAATTCACCAACATCAACTTTGAGGACATTTTCTCTTCGATTGTTTAATAGCCTTTTAAGTGGAGAGAAGGTGTGAGTTTCTTTCATATGTTGTCTCAGAAGAGCAGTTTCAAGAAAAGGTTCAGCGCAAACGAAGCATTTGAATTTATTGTTACCGTAGATGAAGGGATAAACAGTTGAAAATTCGAAAACGGTCAATGCATTTTGTCGGTAATCTGCTTGTTTCTTGTTATTTTTTTGTACAGACATAACAGGCGTGACGACTTTCACTGGAATAGGACTTGTTTTTCCCACTGACAGAGGTGATGGGCTACGGGACGGTGTATAGGACTTCACAGCAGGAGGAGGTGACGGTACTTTAATTTTGCTTTTGAGACGCAATTTCCGGAAAGCTGTCACAGTTCCCAAAGGTTTACATAGCGTTCGATCATATGCCACTTGAAAAAGTGGTATAATTCTTGCTGGCGCCTGTTTTTCCGTCGTTATAGAGTCCGCGCCTAAAAACAGAAACAAACTCTGTATTCTCCCCAATACCTTGAACATGCAGTGATTTAGATGTTATAATTAGGTGCAGACAAGATCATATCCAACTATAAATCTTGTTTTTTGAACTTCGTATCAATATACAAATCCAATACAGCTTGAAAATTTATACAATTTGCAAATTACATTATGTGTGAATCATACCTATTGATTGTTTGTGTTGTATTATAATTGTATATCAATTAGGCAAGATAAGTAACGGTAGTTGTAATTATGTAATTTAGGAGATTAAATTTTGAAAATCGTCGGTTTTAATCGAAGGATGGTTAACTTTGACATGATGTTTCAAACTACATTTTTGTACGAAAGATCCTCCGCAGATAGTGCAGACAAATCGCCTATCGTTCTCGTGAATTCTCATATGTTCCCTTAAGGTATATTTCCTGGCGTACGATTTCTTACATATATTACACTGAAACTTTCTTTCTCCGCTATGTCTGATCATGTGCTCCTTCAATTCCGACTTTGAATAAAATTTCCATTCACACACATTACAACTATGCCGTTTCATCTTTAAGTGTACCGTTCGTACGTGTACACCTATCTTGCCACTGGACGTAAACACTTTCGGACATAACGAACACTTAAATTCTTTCAATTTCATTCCGTGCACTGCAGAAATATGTTTATTTCTTTGAAAATAATTTCGGAAAGTTTCAGGGCAGTAGGGGCATCGATGTCGTTTAACTTTCTTGTGAACAGTGGCATAGTGTTCGTTTTTCGCATTCATTGATCTAAATATTTTATCACAGATTTCACAAGCAAAAGCTCCAGTCTCGTGCGAGAAAGCGTGCGTCCGTAGTCGATCAGGCGTTATAAAACCTGTGCCACACTGCTCGCAAATAAAATTTTGATAATGAACATTCATATGATGATTGAGAGTTTTGAACTCTTCAAACTTCTCATCACACATAGCGCAAGGAAAACTATTTTTAGTTATTTTAAATGGGAGAACACCGTCTTGAGAGTTCATTTGTATGCTTATGTTGTGATTATCTATTAAGTGTTGTTTTAACTCTGTGAAGCTACAAATATTTAACAAGCAAAGCCTGCAACCTAAATCTGTTATATCAACTTTAACCAATTCATGTTTCTTCAGTCTAGACAACGCTGCTTTAATCCTCGCAATACCTAAAGCTTCATGTTCCAATCCAGTGTGATGTCTTAAAATAGCCTGATCAGTAAACTGTTTATCGCAGTAAAAGCATAAATATAAATTCTTCGTCCATCTAAATGGACATATTCTTGTATTTTCCAATAGAATACTAGCATTTCGCTTCTTTGCTTTGATAGCATCCAAATCTTTCAATTTTCTCTCATTTTCTACGCGCGTCTCACTTTCAGTGTTCATAATTTCATCCAAATCCTCGTCAATTTGACCTAAAAATGATAAAAACACGTGCATGAGCTTGACTCTAATATGTACCACATGCAAAAATATAAGAAAAGATTGTAATATGGTATTGCGGCTTACCATAACCGATCAAGCACGTGCTTTGTATCATTTTTTATAGAAATACTCAAGTTCGCGGAATCATGTAACGTTGCAAGTAGGAGAAATAGATATATTGACCATTAATATAAGTGTTGTTCCAAATGACGTATTTACTGTGTGACAAACAATAAAACTATAAGTTGACAACAAACATTTATTGTCATAAAATAACTTATTAGATAATATTATAAGTACAAATAATATTCGATGATTTTATGATCAATTATTACGAATGAGTAAATCATATGTAGAAATAAAATAAAAATGAGATCTTCATTAAAATGTACAATAAATAATTAGAAACAAGGCAAAGCGCGGCGTTGAGTTCCGCCACTCAACACGCAATGCCTCAATTTGGAAAGTGGGGAACGGAAATGTTGAAAGAGAATGGAGTGTCTTAGCATTAGGTTCTCTGGTTCCCTCTGCCTACCCCGCTATATGCGGGATACAGCGTGAAGTTAAAAAAAAATATTCTGACGCCACCATGGGAGATGACTTTCTTTCCGAAGAATATAAATATTGAGAATACAAACCATTATTTATAAAAAAAGATAACAATAATATATAAATAACAGGCTAGACATAACCCGACATTCCTAAATTTTACGATAGTTGTATATTACTGTATGACTGTACACGGTGATCGAATGGTCAGATACCACTAAGTATATTTTATACATAAATATTACATGTATTCCCAACACAAGCGTACCAACATACAACATCTCTATAAAGACAAGAGAAGAACAAAATAATATTGCTTTCATTGAAACCCGCCAAAATTAGTCAGAAGGATTTTACCTAAGGTGAAAATACACATTTGAAGTATCACATATATTTATAGAATTCTATCAACAGATGTCCAATATATATGCGCTTTATTAAAGAAAATGTAAGCTTACTAAGCCATAATGAATCTGGTCTTTAAAAAATGTCAGTTTTAACTTGCATAGGATGATGCACTCGGACATGTTGTTTCAGGCTGCATTTTTGAATAAATGACTGTCCGCAAACAGGACAAACAAACCGCCTATCATTGTTATGTATCCTCATATGTTCGCGTAACGTTTTCAGTCTGGCGTAGGACTTTTTACAAACGTCACATTGATATATCCTAGCACCAACATGTTTGACACTATGTTCCTGCAGCTCATAGTTGCTAAAAAATTTCATGCCACATACTGTACACGAATGGTTACGTTCCTGCAAGTGGTGTGACCTTATATGAGCAGTTCTACGACTGCAAAGGTCGAACACTTTCGGACAGGAAGGACAGGGGAATAAGGCAGTTTTCTCCCCGTGGATTGTGTTCAAATGTTTCATCCTATATTTGTAGGACGCGAATTTTTCATCGCAAATTGGACACTTGTATCTCTTGTTTAAGCGGTGAATTTTAGCTATATGGGCGTACAACGCAGCGTAGGACGACAACGTTTCTCCACAGTGCTTACAAGGAAAATCTCTTCGTTCGTGGGTTCTGGAATGATTTAGCATCCTTTGGGTCGTCGCGAAGCCCTTACCACAAGTTTCACAGATGAAGTGTTCGTAATGATCATTCATATGCTTGTGAAGACTAAGAAACATTTCGTATCTTTTTCCGCAGACCTGACAACAATGCTCGTCCTTACTCAATTTATAAGGTAAAATAGATTCCCCATATTTATTGTCCAAAACTTTCCCATGTTCTCGTAAATGTGCCTTTAGCGTGGCATAGTTAGTAATGGAGTTCCCGCACAATTTACATGTAGCGGTAGCAAAATCCATCTTTAGAGGTTCATATTTTTTAAACTTAAACATAAGGTCTGTGTGTTCACTCTGTGTGTGCTCTCTTAACTTTTCAGGTTCAAGAAAAGTATTTCTGCAAAAAAAGCATAGGTATGTGCCTTTTCTATATTTAAAAGGGTAAGCGGTGCAAGTTGTCATTATAACTTTTATATTTTTTCTAAATGCGGCGCGTCTTTCATTTCCTTCGTTTCTTCGTTCAATTCCTTCTGCTTTGGCGACTGTTATCGGAGTATTACTTTCTAATACAATATCATTATCCATTTCCAGTTTAATGTCAACGTCTGCTGTTTTTCTTCCTAAAAATAGAAAAATATCCGATATAACTTCTTCTCATTCCCAGGATACGGATAGAATTGATATAGTTTGAATGGGGGTGGGTTTTCAAATAATAAATGTTATAATAACATCTTATGAGCTATTATTGATAGTAAATAATAAGATAAATAATACAGCATAAAAGAAACTTACACATATAACTGCAAAGTAACACCAAGATACATCGCAACTTATAAAACAATCACATAAAAAATCATAATACAATTCATAACTTTATGCATTGTATTTGAGACAGGTTTGTCAACTTTTTAATTTAGCCATTATGTTCAGTTTTTCGCTTAATAGTATAATCTTATAAAGTAAAGAAAATATGAATCTAACTAAGGAAAAAAATAATTATACGTAATCCACTAATAATTATTAGTATAATATTCAATATAATTATATTGAAATTTTCACTGGTTCTGCACTCGGGTGATGTGTTCGTATGTGACTCTTTAGACTGCACTTTTGAATGAACGCATTATTACAATATTCACAGACGAATCTCCTATCATTGTTGTGTATCCTCATATGTTCTTTTAAAGTTCTGGCTCTTGCATAATTCTTCTTGCACACGTTGCATTGGTATTCCTTTACACCACTGTGCTTTACCAAATGACTCTTCAACTGGCCAGTAGTGACAAACTTACTTGGGCAGAAATCACACTGATATTGTTTATGTTTGATATGAACGTTTCTTATATGTTTAGTTCTTTGGTCAGACATTGCGAAAACTGCTGTGCATAAGTGACAAGGATATTCTACGCTTTGGTTGTGAAACTGCTTCAGGTGCCGAACTCTATCTGAGTAACGTTTGAACGATATTCTACAATACGGGCATCTGTACCGATTTTCTGTAGCGTGTTTAGTGTTCATGTGATAATTTCTTAACGTTCGCGTCTCGAACACTTCACCACATTTGGCACATTTATGCTCCTTGTTATTCGTTTCATGTATTAGCTGATGGGCTTTAAGGCGATGAGCGGCAGAGAAAGATTTACCACAGTGAGGACAGATGTTATTAGGATAATGTTGATTCATATGACTGTTTAATCTCGAAAACAATAAAAAACGTTCATCACAATGAGTACAAAGCATTTCTTTGTTCTTCAAAATAAACGGAGTAACGCCAAGACTGAGCTCTTTAGTTATAGATTTTTGGTGAGCTTCGAACAAATGATCTTTAAGATGTTCTAGACCATTCATACTTTCATTACAAATCCCACATTGTAGGTTACTTATTTCTATTTTTACATTGTCGTAAGGGCGAGCGTACCGCATAGCCTCGAGACGATTAGGATGCTCCTGCATATGATTGCTAACGTCTTTAAAATTGCCAAATGTTCTCGGGCAATGGGAGCAAGCGAAAGCTCCACGTTTCCAGCGAAAAGGACAAACATTCGAAAATTGTATTATAGTCGCGGCGTTATCTCTGTGATCGTTATAAAGCCTTCGTCCTCGTTTCCATATAAATGTTGTGACTGTCCCTAAAAACAAAAGAAGTCCAGTGTAAAACGGCTAACTAGGCTAACACAAAATTCACTGCATTTAGTGTGATCTGACCTTTTCCTACAATTCTCTAGCCAAAGTCAAAGCAAACACTCCGATAAAAATAAAACAAATTATCAAATGAAATATTTTATTCAATCAGTCATTTCAATCACTCTACTTTAGTAAATACTTGCTTTTATCACTTAATTATTATTATTATTATAACATATATTCAGTCAGTATTTTTTAGTCCTTAAATAAAATAATCTTGACATTAAAAAATTGCATCTTATGAAATAAAAGATAATAAACTCATATATATAAAAGTTTCATTTTAAATTGGAGATTTCGATTGAGAATTTAATGATCTTAACATCTATCCTTGACTCGTGTCGTTGCATGAATTTATAAATGTTAAGATATCTTCTTTTGTTTATGAACAAGCCTCATGTGAGAGTAACGGGAAGTCCCCGTATTGAATACTGCCGGACACATTTTACATCGATATTCGCTTTTTTGTCCATGTACTTTACCAAGATGTATCAATCTAGAATGACAAGACTCAAATGCTACAGCGCAAATTGGGCAACGATATCTTTTCTTAGACCCATGCACTGTAGCCACGTGCCGATTTTTGATAACGTGATTCAAAAAAACTAAATCACATCTTGAACATGGCACTTTACCGGACTCATGACTTTTCTGATGTGCTCGCAGTTTATATTTCGCCGAGTAACCTTTCCCACAAGTATAGCATACAAAACTTTGGTAGTGCTCATTCATATGACTAAATAAGTTCACGTAACTCTCAAACAAATTGTCGCAAATGACACATCTGTATTCTGAGCCTGTTAGCACGAATGGGATGACACCGTCGTCGTAGTTTGAGTTAAACACCTTGTCATGCATCTCAACTAAATGACTTTTAAAATCCGTTATGCTTTTAAAACTATTATTACACAGCGTGCATTTCAAATCTGTAATGTCTATTTTAAGTGGGAAAGAATTGTGTACTTCTGGTTTCTGAAGTACGGTAAGTTTTTCGTGTATGTCACAGTGCTTCCGTATTTCTGCTACATTTTGGAATATTTCTGGACAGTAAGCACAAAGAAATTTACCCCGCGACCATCGAAATACTATAGCGTTAGAGCAATCTAGTATTACGGCAGAATTACCCTTGCTTTCTAAAAACGGGCGTTTCTTTCTCCACTCTATCTTTATTGAGCTTTTTGTTGTTGCGATGGCTTCTGTGCCTAAAAATAGAAAAAAATATCGTCAACTACCTCTGCTTAATCTTTACACAGGTTTTCGTTTGTTTCATGGGACATTATATGTCGCTTAAGTTTCGACTTGCTAATAAAGTACCACGGACAACTAGGACAATCATATCGTTTTTCCAACGGTTTGTGGCTAATACGAATATGCGCTGCTCGCTTGCAACTTGTTTCAAATAATTTTCCGCAAGAGGTACACTTATAATCTTTCTTTTGTTGATTATGTTCATCCACTAAATGTTTGGCTCTGGCATAATAGGTTGTAAAGACTTCTGGGCAATATGGACACGTGTACCGAACTCCTTTTTTGTGTATTCTTAATCTATGGCACATTCTAGCAGCTCTCGTTTCCAAAATCTCATCACACTCCCCGCAAGGAAAACTACCGATTTCATGCGACTGGACGTGAGTCCTAAACCTTGATTTTGATACAAATGCTTTACCACATGTATCGCAAATATAATTCTTATAATGAGTGTTCATATGTTCATTAATTTTACAAAAACTGGAAAATACTGCATCACACATTTGGCAGTCAAATCTATTGGGTTCGAGTATAAAAGGCAGAACTCCATCGTTATAATTTAGGTGAAATATTTTCTCATGCACAGATATTAAATGCTTTTTCATTATTTCTACATTGCTTATTTCATAACCACACAACTTACAACGCATATTAGAAATGTCTATTTTAACCATATTATTTTCAGTGAGTTTCGAGAATATTCGTTTTGTAGGAGCGTCAGCGAGATGAAAAGTCTGTACATGATTACGTAAAAGTACTGGATCAACATATTTAGAATCACAATAGGAGCAAAAGAAAGCGCTTTGAAACCAGCGAAAGGCCCAAGCAGTTGAATATTCGAGTAGCGTCATGGCATTCCTACGCATCATTGTTTTAGATATTCTTTTCTCAGATTCCTCTGGCAGCTCGTTGTTGGCGCGCCGTCGACGACGCATTTGCCTCGCACAGACATTCTCCTTTAACTTTCTAACGCGTTTAACTTCTACTACTAAATCTTCGTAATCCGCAATAGCGGAACCTAAAAACAAAATAATACTTTGTTACTAGAATTAGTACCAAAGCCCCGAGACATGCATTACCTACTAAAGTTATTCAAAATTATTGAAACTCATTTTTATGATAGTTTACTTTAATACTAATCAATATACATATTTAATTTCAAAATATTAATACCAGGGCAGTCTTTTATCACATCTTTTCTAGTCCGGGCAACATTAAATCACTTATCTCTGGATGATTTGTTCGCAAATGAGTCACTAAAAGAGTCTTTTGTTTGAAAATAACTCCACACCACTTGCAATTAAGGTCTTCATGTGTTTTGAAATGGGTTCTTAACGCTCTGTTTCTTGGAAACGTCTTCCCACAAATGGTACAACAAAAATTTCGTTCCCCTGTATGCCTCACCATATGTCTTTTCAGCTCATAACCAGTTTTAAACAACCATTTACAAAATGGACAGGAATAATTACGCTGTTGCGGGAAATGCACAGATCTAACATGAATTGCTCGTTTTCCACTAGTCTTAAAAGACAATTCGCAATGAGCACACTTGTAGGAAACTTCCTTTTCTCTATGAGCCTCATTCAAATGATTCATTCTTTCGTAGTAGCCCCCAAATCTCATATTACATTGTGGACATTCGTAACGAGGTCCCTTGGCATGTGCATGTGCCTTGTGGTAATCTCTAGCTGCACGCATGGTGAAAACTCGCCGACATTTATCACATGGAAAGGTTCCAGTTATATGAACTTCAGAATGTTTGCGCAGTCTCGGTGCTGTCATGTATCCTTTACCGCAAGTGGCACATATGTAATGCTGGTAATGTATATTCATATGTTCATACAATTTGAGAAAGTTGTTAAAAGATTCCTGACATATAACACACCGCCATGATTCTTTGTTTAAGCAAAATGGCAGGATACCGTCAGGATATGCAGTATCCACATCGTACCCGTGATCTATAACGTGATTTCTCATTTCAGGAATACCTTGGATGGGCAAAGCACATATTCTACAGGTGGCCTCAGTAATATCAACGTTTATTAGTGACATTTCCTTAAATTTACTGTATATATCTTTGACGCTGTGTTGCGTCGAGCACATTTTAACGTGTTCTCGTAACTCTGAGCATTCAGTAAAGTTATCTTCACAATAAGCGCATTTGAATCTATTTCTTTTCCACCTAAAGGGACATAACGACCAACATTCGAGTATGGCTGTGGCATTCTTCTTTGTAATAAATCTCGCTTCAGCCCTCGCACTTCTCTGATATCGTCGTTTTTCAATTACTTTCGTATCACTAAAGACTAAACTTTCTGAAGATGTTTTATCATTTTCTTTTTCTGTTTGACCACGTTCTCCTAAAAACAGAAAACTTGAGTCAGTTCTTCCACCGTCCATAACATTTAGAGGTAACACATGCGCTTGTTCCTGGTTATTTTGTATTTTCTTGTTAATTTTTTTTTATATATTTTTTGTATCTCTTTCATTTTTGTAAAATTAATGATCTTGTTAAATAATCATGACATAATATTTATCTTCAATAAAGTATACATTAAAAAAGAAAAAAAAGTAAAGGTCACCGCTTCTCTAAATGTTTTGTATATATAAGTTACAATATTTTCTTCAGAAAGTTTTAAATGAAAGTCATTATAAGTATACAATAATTTAATTACTTCTTAATTACACAAATACTTTATTATGCAAGTCTTCTTTAATTATTTTATATAATACATAGTTAACATTCCTTCGAATCCATAAATATTTACAATGAGTGTAAAAATAATAAAATCTAGCTTAAATCAAAATCTAATAAATAGAATATAAAGTAGTATATCATTAAAAAATCTTTAGACGTTTGTAGTAAAAATAAAGTTATTAAAACAGGATCGATAGAAGTCATGGATTTCTGTCAAAATTCAAAAATAAATACTCGTAATAAGGTTCTATGAGAATTGTTGTAAAAGATCGGAGTGTCTTAACACTAGGTTCTCAGGTTCCCTCTGCCTACCCTGCTATATGCGGAGTACAGCGTGAAGTTAATAAAAAAAGGGGTTCTAAATTTTAGGATAAAAATTATCCGAATCAAAAATTAAGTAAATGAACTTTGCTACTGCTGTAGAACAAATTTGAATCATTTTCTTCACTCTTGATATCACAACATGCTAAAGGATTCAACTTATAAAGTACTACATGATTTACATTTTCCTGTTATTTCTTTTTCTAATTTAAATAACCACATCAAAATCGATCCAGCGATTTATATCTATTAGGCATAATACTCCAAGCAGTCAAGTAGATTATTTTAAGTACAGATGAGTTAGCAGAATGAGATCATTATAATATTTCAAAACACCACGTGCCAAAATTACATAAGAGATAGATGTTCCTTGTGAAAGCCATCAAACATGGAAATGCTTTTTTGCTATATGCTTATCTAAAGACAACTTTGTCGCAAAGCCTCTAGAACAATGACCACAAGAAAAATCAAAATCCATTTCTTTTTTCGCGCGATGCACTTTCACGTTATGGTGATATTTTTGGGACCGAGTCTTGAACATCATATGACACGTGGTGCACTCATACATTTCTGCTCCAGGCTTGTAATTATGAATTTCCATTAAATGTCGTTTTCTTAGTTCCCAAGTGGCAAATCTTGGTTTATCTTTGCAATAAACACACATATATGGAAGGGTCGTGTGCTGTGTTTTGACATGTATGTTTCTCTCTTCTAAGGTAGTAAACGTTGCTATACATCTACTACAATTATATTTGTTGTCATGTGGAATTTTCGTATGTGCTCTGAGGGCAACCTCTGTTATAAAACCTTCCCCACAAGTGTCACAGACATAGTTTTGAAAATGTTCTGCCGTATGCTTTTTCAGGGATATAAAATCTGAAAATTGTATTTTGCATATCGCACATTTCCAACTAGAGCCATCATTAAGTTTAAAAGGAAGTACTCCTGGCTGAACGTCCACGTTAACGGGTTGCTTGTGATCATTTTTTAAATGAGTTAAAAGATCGTCAAGAGTGTCTATGTGCATAAAACATAGCTTACACTGTAAGTCGGTTATATCTACCTTCAGAAATTCTTTACGTAATTTCCTACTAAACACAAGTTGAACATCGAAGTTTGCGTGTCGTGACGCCATATGAGCACGCAAACCATTTGGATCATTAGACTGAACACGGCAGAAAACACAATTGAAATTTTGGCCCCAAGTACGAAAAGGGCATGCCGTTGAACACTGTAAGATTATTTCAGTGTTAAACCGATGTTTCAAAGCTTTTCCAAAACGTGGCTTATATGTCGCCTTGTAGCATTTAAAATTACGTTCGTGTTGCTTAAGACCATGCTCAGACAAAAATGTTGCTCCGCACTTATCGCAGGTGAAAATTTTTGCATGACTACGCAAATGACCGTTTATTTGAGAAAATTCCGCAAACACTTTGTCGCAATCTAGACACATCCACACCCCAGTCTCGTTTTGTTTATACGGTAGAACGCCAAAAGGCACATCAAAATTAACAACTTTCCCATGATCCCGAGATAAGTGGGTCATAAACATTTCAACACTTTGAATATTTTCCGAACATATATTACATTTAAAATGGCTTATATCTACTTTCAAATCATCTACAACTTTATAAAAAGCACTATTGTAATCAGCGTTTATATGTTTGGTCTTGACGTGATCTCTTAAAGCTTCCATAGGTTCGAATTCATCGTGACAGTAAGAACAAAGAATTCTATTAAATCTAGTTTTAAAAGGAATAGCAGATGAGTGTTTAAGTATTAAGACAGCATTTCGCCGTTGGGGATTCTGCTTAACGGACCGTTCAAATAAACCTTTTTTAGGTTTACTTTCTTTTTCTTTGTGCCCGTCAATATCCCTTGTGGTCCCTAAAAAAAGAAAAGAACCACATCATTATTCAGTCTCACAAATTCTTCTCTTAATTTAAGGACCTTTAGGCATGGCAATGACGAAGGTCAAAAAAACTAATATGTTTATAAAATTTTTCAAGCATCAAAATGTTTCTTCGCAACATGCTTATCCAAAAACAATTGGGTAGTGAAAGCCTTAGGACAACTATGGCACGGATAATTTAATTCAGTATCTTTTTTTACTCTATGCGTCCTTGCCATGTGGTTGTATTTTCCTGATCGGGTTTTAAATGATTTTTGGCAAGTCGCACATTCATATTTATCAGCACCAGTCTTATAATTGTGTACTTCCATTAAATGTTTCTTTCGGAGCTCCCAATTAGCAAAACGGGGCTTATCCTTACAGTAAACACACATGTAAGGAGTCGATGTATGTTGAGTTTTTACATGAACATTTTCTTGCGGCTGAAAATGTTGCCACATCGACTTCTAATTATATTTGTTTTCATGGCTGATATTTTGGTATATATTGCAATCATGGCAGATTCAGTGATAAAACCTTCGCCACAAGTGTCGCAGACGTAATTTTGAAAGTGTTCAGATGTGTGCTTTTTTAAAGAGACAAAATCTTTAAATTCATTTGGACACATTGTGCATTTCCAGATCGATCCATTGTTTAACCTAAATGGTAAAACACCCACTTGGGCATCTGAATTTATTGGCTGTTGATGATCATTCTTTAAATGATATGTTAAGGTTTCAAAATTTTCAATCGGCATAAAACATAATTTACAGTGAAGATCAGTTATGTCAATCTTAAGAAATTCTTTACCTAATTTTTTATAAAAAGCTGCTTGTACGTCATAATTCTCATGACGAGTTGCCATATGAGTTCGAAGCATACTTGGGTCACTTGATTGGACCCTACAAAACACACAATTAAAATTGCTTTTCCATGTTCTAAAGGGGCAGGCAGTTGAACATTGAAGAATAATTTCAGCGTTAGTACGAGGTCTCATGACTCTGCCGTTACGCGGCTTGTAAGCAGTCCTAAAACATTTAACCTGACGTCGATGATCTCGCAAGGCGTGATCGGATATGAAGGTAGTACCACACTTGTCACAGCTGAAATTCATGAAGTGTGTCGCTATGTGTCGTTTAAATTGAATAAATTCTACATAAGTTTTTTGGCAATATACGCATATCCATTGGTCATTGGCATTTTGCTTATACGGTAACACACCGAAACGCGCATTGAATTTAACAGATTTGTTGTGTTCTCGAGACAGATGACCCATTAACGTATCTATATCTTGTATATCCTGACTACAAATGTTACATTTTAGATTAGTTATATCAACTTTTACTAAATTATCTTTTGTTCTATAGAAAACATTTTTAAAATCAGTATTGACATGTTCAGTTTTCATATGATATCGAAGACTAGCTAAAGTACTGTATTCATCGTGACAATAAGCACAAAGGATTTGACTAAAACGGGTTTTAAATGGATAGGCGGTAGAATGCCTGAGTATAAGTTCCGCGTTTCGACGCTGAGGCGTCTGATATACGAGTACTATTTTCTTTTTCTCAGTTTCATTCTCACTACGCCCGCGAATTTCCAATGTCGACCCTAAAAACAAAAAACAAATTGGTCAATGTCAAACCAAATACCGGAAATCGTAACGACGGGGAGATAAAAGTTAAACACGAAGTATCTATGAATTTTTTTATTTAACACAATCTATCTAAAAACGTTTAAACTTCTAGAGTGATTTCAGGATGATGGGTCTTCATATGGCCTTTGAGGCTAACTTTTTGTGCAAACTGCTTATTACAGATAACACATATGAATCTTTTATTATCACTATGTATCCACATGTGCTGTTTCAGACTTTTACTTCTCGAGAACAATTTTAAGCAAATAGTACATCTGTATGGTTTTTCCCCAGTGTGACAGAATCTATGTTCTTCCAGTTCTTTTTTGGTGCCATATTTCAGTCCACAACAAGAGCATACGTAGCTGTCATCGCTGTGGTTTACTTTAAAGTGAGTATAGAAATGTTTTCGCGATTCAAACGTTTCCTCACAATCAGGACATTCATACATCTTCTTTTGTCTCCCATGTACTTCCACTAAATGTTTCTGCTTGCCTTCCCAGGACATAAAACGTTCTCCACAACTAATACAACAGAAAGTCCAACAACGTTTTGATTGTTTTAAGTGCTCCTTTTTCTTTTCTAATGTTGGAAAATCTATCCAACATTTCCTACAAACATGATTTCCATAAGTATGACTGCATCGAATATGATATTTCAATGCTTCATTTTTCAAATATGTCCTTCCACAAACATCGCAAGTATACTTTTGATAGTGTGAAGTTGTATGTCTACATAATTTGGTCAACGATGGCATCTTTTTGTCACAGAGGAAGCAAACCCACTTCTCACCGTCCATTCTGTAAGGATGCATACCAATTTCATAGTTTAAATCTATTTTTGTTACACCGTGAATTTCTCTAATATGCTCAGCAATTTCTTCTAAATTATTGCAAGGTAGGGAACAAATTCTGCATTTTAAGTCTGTGAGATCGACTTTGAGGTATTCTTTGCCGTATCCACAATGTGCTAAAGCAGTAGATAACGTGAAAGTTTTGTGAGCTTCGTCCAAATGATTTCTATAGTCTTTGGGGTCTTCGTACTCTTCGCAGCAGTAAACGCATATCATTGTCTTACTGCGAATTCTGAACGGGTATACTGTAGAATACTGCAAGACAAGTTCTGCGTTCCGTTTAGTCATCATAATGCGACTGGGTTGTTTGAAGTCTAGAAAAAAAAGAAAATTTCCATGTTGACTCATTCTTCTGATTTTTTTTTTGGCTGTAAATTTTATCATTAAAGTTGATACTTATTTGATTTATTAATTTTGGGATAGACTAAATATTTACGATACCTAAAACTCATACCACATATATCTTAATAAATCGAATAATACTCTAAAATACTATAAAGATATCAATCTTTTCTCCATTCTTTAAGTACATAAATTATCAATAGCCTAAATCATACTGTTTACAATTTCACCCCCCAGATATGTTGGATTTTAATATTAATAGAAATATTTTAATATTCTGTTCTAAGAATTATATATTTACAAACTTTGTCGCGCTAATCGTATACATAAATGATGCTATAATTATTTAAAGTTACAACATATATATTATGTACCAACATTCCTTCAAATGTTCTCAATTTCTGGATGATGCGCTTTCATGTGTGATTTATAACCGACGCGTTGATTGAACTGTTTTGAGCATATAGAACATTCAAAACGTTTATATTCGCTGTGAATCCACATATGTTGTGTCAAATTTGCCTTCCTAGGAAACGACTTGGAACAAACAGGACAGTCAAATAGTTTAAGACCGGTGTGTACAACTGTATGCTGTTCTAAATGCCTTTTAGTGCTAAACTTTCGACCACACCACGAACAAACAAAATTAACTCCAGCGTGCATCGTTGCAAAATGAACTCTGTATGAGTTTCGCGAGGTAAAAACCTGCCCACATTCAGGACAGGAGTGAGTTTTTTTGGCATGTCCATGTACAGTTATAAGGTGCTGTTCTTTTGCAGACCACTTCATGAATCTTTGTGAACATACACAGCATTGATACGACCAACATTTAGGAGATGATTCGACGTGTTCTCGTTTTGCTTCTAAAGAACTAAATGTCTTTTTACATCTTCTGCAAATTCTTTCATCTGGAATATGAGAAAACCGCATGTGTTGCTGTAAAGATCCGTTTGTCGTGTACGATTTTCCACACTCCTCGCAAGTAAAATTTTGATAATGCGACGACATGTGACGACTGAGTTGACGAAGACAAGGGAAATTTCTATCACAAATCCCACATAGTAGCTTATCATTTTCAAATTTAAAGGGCTGTATACCTAAGTGGAATTCAAAATTTATCTTATGGTCATGAGCTTCCTTTATATGTTTTGCTACTTCATCTAACTTTTTGTATGAGCCGTTACAAATTCTGCATCGTAAGTCTGTGCAATCGACTTTAAGATATCCTTCATATGGGCAGTGTGCAAAGGCAGTTTCTACTTTAAATGTTTTGTGCTCATCATCCATATGTTTCCTGAACAGAGATGGTTCTGCGTAAGTCTCACAGCAATAAACACACATAAGGGACGTCTCTGGCAATCTGAAGGGGTACGCAGTGGAGTATTTCACCATGATCTCGGCATTCCGTCTGGCGACTGATAACGGTCGTAACGGGTCTAGAACAGACAGAAATGCCTTTGATCAGTTCTCTATTCTGTCAATACGCCAAAATTACGCCAGTTACTTTCTACGTATGTCTATTTTTTTCATTAGTGACATTGTAGGTACGTTTATACAATTATGCTAATACGAAATTTACGATAATCTGTAGTTAAAATTGGCGTTTTAACGTAGAAGCGAAATTATTCAAAGTTCTTGGGCGTTCTTTATTAGATCCATTTTTATTGTAAGTATTCAATTTTAATATTAAAAAAAAACAAAATCAATTAAACTTGGAAATTATTTATTTAACTTAATAATTTACTACCTATTTTACAATGTATATATCCAATATATTAGACTATAAAACGAAAATAACTTGGAAATGACGTATTGTTATTTATTTTATTCAAAAATTTTGTAAGTTAGCTACAAATTACATCTTAAAAAACATTCGACCATGTAATAACACAATGATTTAAATTATAAGTTAATTTTTTTTTTTAATTTTCTCAAATATACGTTAATGATAGTTTTAGGCACTCATTTCTGTACTTTAAATTATTTTTGTGACGTTCAACATTTTGCAAAATGCGTCTATTTAAATAAATTTCCGAATCTCACAAAAAGTAATAACAAACAAAGAACATCATTCATCATTTTTCAAGACAGTGAGAACCATTTTCACCTTATTATTTTGCATTTCTTGAAAATCAACTAAATCCGGATGATAGGATTTCATATGTGTTTTCCAACTAACTCTTTGATTAAACTGTTTGTTACATAAGGTGCAGCTGAATCTCTTCAATTCGCTATGTATCCACATATGTTGAACCAAGTTCTTCTTTCTTGGGAACGACTTGGAACATACAAGACAAGGGAATAGCTTTTCTTTCGTATGAATTACTTTATGGTTCTCCAAATTCCTTTTCGTATCAAATTTAAGTCCACAGCACGTACAAACAAAATTATCATCAGTGTGTAAAATTTTGAAGTGAACCCGATATTTCTTTCTATCGGGGAACACTTCATTGCATTCAGGACATACGTAGGTTCTTTTGGGTGCCCCGTGAACTTTGGACATATGTGCTTGTTTAATATTCCACGTCAGAAATCGTTCTCCGCAAACACTACATAAATGTGACCAGCACTTTGTCGACTGATTTAAGTGTTCCCGTTTTTCTGCTAAAGATGTAAAAGTTTTCTTACACTTCCTGCATATCCTCTCCTGACCAGTATGAGTGTAGGATATGTGATGTTTAAGCGTTGTTATGGTAGAATAGGATTTGCCGCACGTATCACATGTGTATTTTAAGAAATGAGATTGTGTATGCCTACTGAGTTGCCTGAGACATAAAGATTTTGCTTTACAAATCGCGCAAGCTATTCTATCTTTCTCTAATTTGAACGGCTGCATGCCCAATTCGAATGACAAATTTAGGGGTTGTTCATGTTTATGGTACAAATGCTGAGCAACGGATTCCAAATCTTCGAACGATTCCGCACAGAGGCGACAGCGCAGTTCAGTGCAATCTACTTTAATGTAACCTTCAGTGCAGTGAACGAACGCCATTCGGACATTGAACGTTTGGTGTTCTTCGTCCATGTGTTTCCTGTACATGGACGGATCGTCGTAACTCTCACAACAGTACACACAAACCATGGAATCCTCGGGAAGCCTGAACGGGTACGCTGTAGAAAATTTCACGATAAACTCCGCGTTGCGCTTCGCCATAAAATAGGCGTTTTCGCCTAGAACAAAAAGAAATCCCTTGGTCATTCATTGCTTGCTCGTCTTAATCTTCTTCATATTTGGGTTTGGTTTTTGTTTATTATATTAGTCTTTATTTTGTGTATATCTTCGTCTTGCGTCCATTCATATTGGCGAAATTTCATGCCAACTGATTTGTATAGTTTAGATAGAATATAATGGATAAGTAAAAATATTGATGTCAAAAATTGAAAAACGTTGTAAATTGCGTATTTTATATAGAGCTGTTAATAAAATAATGTGTATTATTGTTTTCGGTATATATATATCAAAAATATTAGCTCGTGCCTTAGTTAATATACGTTACGTTAGAATATTAATATATTCTTGGATTCAGGATTATTAAGGATCTGGCCTACAAGCCTAGTATTTTCAGTGCTCCTAAAAAATAGTTTTAAAGAGAAAGTATAATTTTATTTCAGACGCCAGTTACAACTTGTATAAATGTACTGGGCTCTTAGTTTAAGTAAAACTGATTACTTAAGTTAAGTTAAGTTTTGCGTTAAAGATTGTTATAATAAAAACCGACAGATTTCCTTTAAAAATCATTTAATATTAAGAATTTCAACCCAAAAAATCACAACTTGAAACAAAAATACGAAATATGAACATAACATAATATTTCTTTCTATGTAAAGCTTTCTATGTAATCACGCTGATACAAAACGATTGTAAAGATGGAATCAATTAATTCTTTTATTGGGATCAACTGATCATTTAGAAGTTACAGAAGGTCAAAAATCGACCAACTCTGGATGATAGGATTTCATATGGGTCTTCCAACTGACTCTCTGGTTAAACTGTTTACTGCAAAGAGTGCATTCAAATCTCTTATATTCGCTATGAATCCAGCTGTGCTGAATCAAATTCTTCTTTCTCGCAAAAGATTTGGAACATACTGTGCAAGAGAAGGATTTCTCTTTAGTATGTATTACTTTATGTTCGGCTAAAGCTCTTTTAGTATCAAATTTGAATCCACAGAACGAACAAGCGTATATATCATCTGTGTGTGACAAAACAAAGTGTGCTCGATATGGATGCCACTTGTCGAACACTTTCCCACAATCAGGACATGTGTACTTCTTGGGTCTTTGTCCGTGAGCTTCAACTAAATGGTCAAGTCGAAGCTTCCTAGATATAAATCTCTTTCCGCATAAATTACAACTTTGTGGCCAACATCGTTCTGAAGATAACACATGTTGGCGACGTTCCTCGCAACTAGGGAAAGCTTCTTTGCATTTTAGGCAAATTTTATATTGACTATGACCGTATTGTATGTGGCGAGTCAGATTTTCTTTGTTTATATAAGACTTGCCGCAAGTCTCGCACGTATATTTATGGTAGTGACAGCTAGTATGTCTACTCAGTTCTCGGAGACTTGGAAGTTTTAGGTTACAGAGAGCGCACACCCATCTCTCCGGACCCAATTTGAACATTTGCATTCCCACTTCTATGTTTAGATTGATATTCTTTTTATGCTCTTGGACCAAGTGCTGCGCAATAGAGACTATACTATCGAAGGGCTCCATACAAATACGACAGGTAAGATCAAAGCAGTCAACTTTTAGGTATTCCGTATAATTATTCATTGAATGCGCGAATGCGGTTTCCACGTTGAAAACTGAATGTTCCTCGTTCATATGTTGCCTGTACATCTTCGGATCGTCATATTGCTCGCAACAGTAGACGCATACCATGGAATTACTCGGTATCCTGAACGGATATGTCGTAGTATATTTCAAAACTACCTTAGCGTTGAGACGCGCCGCGACTAACCAATCCACCTCTAGAACAAAGAGAAAGTCCCGTCACTATTTTGTTCTTTTAGTTAACTTATATCTGTAATAGGATAGATGGCAGCAGGGTCGTTTTTTAAGTTGGAAAGGTCTTACATAAAATATGTTCTATGATGGCTTTATTAGAGTTTCGAGTCGACAAAGAAACAAGATGCCTATCTTGTTTCTTTTTAAATAGAATTTGATCGAGTCAAATGGATTTCTTTAACTATGCTACGCTCTTTTTTGCTTATATATAATAAATAATTAAGAAGTACAAGGAAACATCTTTAAAAACACTAATATGTTAAGTTGATATTAGAAATACCTTTAATATTCAATCATGTTTGAGAATTATACTTTCATTTATATTATCGAGATTCGAAATGTTTTTTTAACTTACATTGAGAATATGTAATAATTATGACTAACGTAAGTATTATCAACGCATTGGCAATTTCATTTGGCGCATCATGAATCTCATGCTACAAACCGTTACGTACCGTAAAATGATCCTTCTTTGCTTCGACTTTGGGAAATTGTGAATATTCTTTGAATTGTTAAGTCATCTTTTTCATCGTTTTATTATAAACTAGCTTTCCACCCGCGGCTTCGCCCGCGTGGAATTCGGTTATATCGCGCGACATGGTAAGGAGTAGACTATAGTCTTTTCCAAGGTCTAGACTATTTGTCAAAAATGGTTAAGTGGTTTAGGTGTGAAAGTTGTAAACAGTTGAATAATCTTACATGATTTTATGTTTGACAGTAAGGAACTTCCATACAAACTTTCATCCCCTATTTCAACCTCTTCTACTATTTTTTATCACAATAAAAAGTATCCTATATCCTTTTCCAAGTTCAGTTCAATCTTCATACCGAATTCTATCAAAATCGGTTTAGTGGTTTAGCCGTGAAAGCTTAACAGACAGACAGCCAGAGTTACTTTCGCATTTAAAATATTACTAGTAAGAATAATACAACAAGAAAAAGTTGCAAATGTACATAGACGGTTATTCATTGTCGTACTTGCTTAGGTCCTAAATACGATCTACAAACGATCTAAGCTGTAAAAGTGCTAAACATTGGAGCATATTTATGCTTCCCTAACTAGAATCATGGTACAATTATTCTGATGCACAACCTATATTACTGTAGTTTAATCCTAACTAGTTTAGTAGTTTTTGTGTGAAAGAGTAACAAACGTCCACCGATCCTCACAAACTTTGAAATATTTCCGGTGAGCTTTTATTTTACTGTGACTGAAAATTTATTATAAATATGATTGATAAAAAATATTGGCTAATTGGTTGGTTACACTTTTGTAAAACAAGAAAGTATCTACTAAATATTTAAAAAAATGTTTTAAGTCAGCACTATGATCAAATGATATTTTATATGATTTCCATGAATCTGCAGGTCGATCGTTAAATGCACAAAGTAATCATATAAGTGTCCTCTTTGGCATTTTCGCTCTATTATTATTTATCTTGCAGAACTCTTTCAACACATTCTTCATAATTTCTTCATTGCTTCTAGTAATGTTTTTAAATGTGGTTTAGTTGGGGTATAAAAAGGAAATCTTATACTCGTGTAGCAACCCAAGTTTTGCAAATTTGATATTAACAAATTTGCATTAATTTCATTAACACAAGCGTGCGACTGTAAACGCGACAGGTTGTGGGTTCGATTCCCACTCCAGGAAATGGAATTTTTCATTTGCTGGGTTTGGTAAATAAGGCAAAGCGCGGCGTTGAATTCCGCCACTTAGAACGTGGGGAACGGAGTGTCTTAACACTAGGTTTCCTCTGCCTACCCTGCTATATGCGAGGTACAGCGTGAAGCTATGTATGTATGTATTAATTTCATGAATATACGATCGTTCATGAGTTCCTTATTTTTTAAGTCAACATTACTAGCCCAATTATCCTCTTTTTGATAGCTTCACGCTATATCCCGCGCATAGCAAGAGTAGGATAGAGAACCTGAGAACTGACGTGTTAAAACGCTCCGTTCAATTGTCCTCTTAATACTTATATAAACACACTAAGCTTTCCTTAACAATATATTTACTTATAGAACAATGCAAAAATTATAGTAATTTTTGGCAGTTTTCACCAATCATTAATGCACACTATCAGATCTTTCTCATACACATTATGAAGTACCTGTTTGCCTTGATAATATAATTTATTGGCGATATTTATCGAAATTATATACCCACAAATAGAGAAAAAGCTATCTGAATTATTATTGGAAAATCATCCTGTTTATCCATATTTAAAAATCAAACGATAAAAACATTTTAGCGTCCAACAAATCACAGAAATCTATATAAAGTATTTTAACGATGCAAAAATTGAATCATTGAATGCAGAAACAACGTAAGTCACAAAAAATACAAAAATTCGTAATCGATTTACACTAGCTTAGAAAGGCAAGATGCGTGTTGTTTTTCTACCTTCTGCAAAATTTGAAAATCCGGACTTACGTTGTTTCTGCACTCACCGATTCAATTGCAGAAGAATTAGTAAAAAAAATCAGTAGAATTTTTTTTTTTGTTGACCAGTGTTAAAATTATTATTAATTTACATAGCTTAAAACATAATTTCTCCCTTATAAAGGTGATATATATATATATATATATATATAAATCTACACTAAAAATATATTGTTAATTACATTTAATATGTATTTGCTTTTATCTATTATATTACATTATCTGCGGAATATCTTTAAAAATTGGCTTATCTTATTATAATAATTAATAATTAAGAAGTAAAATTATTACGAATAACTCAAAAACTAGTCATCAGATCTTACTACATTAATCAAAATTGAGTCACCCAGTGAAAAGTTATGTACACATACATACATAGCTTCACGCTGTATCCCGCATATAGCAGGATAGGCAGAGGGAATCTAGTCTTAAGACACTCCGTTCCCCGCTTTCCGCCGAATTGAGGCATTGTGTGCTGAGTGGCGGAACTCACCGCCGCGTTTTGCCTTATTACCAAACCCAGGAAATGAAAAATTCCATTTCCTGGAGTGGGAATCGAACCCACAACCTGTCGCATCTACAGTCGCATGCTTGTGCCTCTGCGGCACGACAGACAGTTATGTAGACGCACATATTGCAACCGAACCTCCTCGTTTTTTTTAAAATCGGTAAAAAAATATCTATTCATAACATCTTAAATACTATCATAATAAAGGTACATACATAATTTAAATTACCAATATCTTACAAAAAAAATTATAAAGTATATATCTTAGTCTTTTTTGTGAAAAAAAATATTCACATAGTAAATGTTTATGAACTTCCTTTGATCATATAAATCTAGAAATTTTCATTGTAATTTCTATAAAAAAATAAAATAAGTTTTTTTTAACTTTACGCTGTATCCCGCACATAGCAGGCTGGAGGAACCTGAGAACCTAGTGTTAAGACACTCCGTTCTCTTTCAACAATTCCGTTCCCCACTTTCCGCTACATTGAGGCATTGTGTGATGAGTGGCGAAACTCAACGTCGCGCTTTACCTTGTTACCAAACCCAGAAAATGAAAATACTTCATTTCTTGGATTTCCTCATTAAAAATAAGTTGAATTTATTAATTTAATTTTATAAACGGGTAGTTAATTTTTAATAAATAAAAAAAATACTTTTTGCGTCAATTATTTCATTCAAACATAATACAAAATATATAAAACCTAGAAACATGAGTATTTACAAGCTTCAGTTATTTCCACTTTTAAAAAGAAAAAATATTAAAGAAGAAACTTCTTAGCGCACCATAGATTTACCGTGCGGGTGCCCATCGTGTTGCAGAGAGAGGAGTTTGGAGAGTGCCTGGGACTTACAATCCAAGTGTAGGTTAAAGGGGCCCCTTTAAAATGCGCATTAACGTTCACCTCCACTTTCCGCACTCCTCTCTCTACCTAACCAAATTTGAAAAGATCCTACTAATGCCGTCTTCGGAATTGCTAGAAATGAACTGATAATATAATAATTCTAGACAGGCCGAGATCTTTTAATAGATTATAGAGAGATTTCACTGTTATACCTCTCGCGGCTACCTCTACCCCGTACAAATTAACTCTAAACCTATTCCTGGTCAGTTCGTTGGTAAGTTCGTAATACTTATTGATTTTAAAATGATGGTCTTTAGGTAGGCTTACCATAATTACGAAGAGCCAAACCGGGACGCAGAAGAGAAAGAGCTTGCTTTTCGCTTAATTTGTGTTTTTCATATTTGAAATATATTTTTTATTAAAAAGAAAAAGTGACGATTGCTTAGGGTGTCGGTGCTGTTCAAGTTTGACCGGGACGCCGGGACAGGGATATCAAACCGGGACTATCCCGGTCAAACCGGGACGTATGGTAAGCCTATCTTTAGGAATGTTCGTTTCCCACGGAACTGTAAGTTCTACCAGTACTACTCGTTTTAGACTTCTAGAGTACAGAAATATATATATATTGCCAACATTAACCCGTACAATGCTACTAGCGGTCTCTAATACCACGACCTAAAGTAAATGTTTTTTTTTTAATTAAACATAAATTACACTAAACAGAGAGACGGAGAGAATAGAATAAAAAATAGACATTTCTATTTAAAATTCGAATATTTAATATATACCTAAAATCTAGATTCACAAAACTACAACAGACATAATAATTTACTAAAGTATTCATAAGAATGCTTATTCAATATTTTTTACATACATACATACATAGCTTCACGCTGTATTCCGCATATAGCAGGGTAGGCAGAGGGAACCTAGTGTTAAGACGCTCCATTCCCCACTTTCCACTGAATTGAGGCATTGGGTGCGTGCGTGCGCCCTTCAGGCGGAACTCAACGCCGTGCTTTGACTTGTTACCAAATACAGGACACGAAAAATTCCATTTCCTGGAGTGGGAATCGAATCCACAACCTGTCTTGTTTACAGTCACATGCTTGTGCCTCTGCGCCACGACAGGCGTTAAAATTTTAGATTCTTATTTAATGATTGAATAAGTAATCATATCTACTTTATATTTTTTCTGATTTATCTCGACTTCAGGCAGTAAGCAGAGAACAGAGTCTTAACACCAGGTTCTCTCTGACAGTTATACGGGAAAAACTTTGAATCTGATATTTTCTTATGTATAAAAAATTTTCTTATACGTCAGCATTATAATGTAATTTTCTATACCTCACACATACACTATGTTATGTCACAAAGATCTTATTGTAGCGTTTCAAAAATAAACCAAATGATTAATTAAGATTTTTTTAGTTACGTACTTAAAGTTATTAGATTTTTACTATTTGAGCAATCAATACTCAGCTATTATTCTTGTTATACCACTTGTAATATTCTAAAACATAAATATATTTCTAGACAGAGACGTAGTATATACTCGTATATTAGAATATAATTTACTAAATTCATATTAAATTAAAAATATAATTTACAAAATTAATATTAATTGAGAGCCAAAAACAGCCTAAAGAAAAATAGCAAAAAATGTCAATATAACCCATTATCACTATAACATAAATAATGGTCCTAAAAGTCCCATCATCAAGACAGGGTTAAATAGTAAGAAAATGCTTATTTAAAAGAACAGAATAACTTCTAACTATGCCGTGTAACTAACATGAGTCGAGAGGTGTCGTTTGTACCGCGACCGACATATAAACTTCATACCACAATGTTTGCAAACCACACAATCCTTCGAGTGTTTAAGTTTGAAATGTTGGTAGTACGCACTTCCTTTACTAAACGTAATATTGCAGTCGGCACAACGGTCTATACGCTTTGTTTGACCGTGCTCGGTCTCCATATGCCTCTTCCGGATCTTCCAATCGTGGAATCTCTCCGGACACTTGGAACAGCAGTAAGCCATGCAGGACTTCTCTGTTCTTCTGTGTTTCTCTTTCGCTTCCATGTTGGGAAAGACCTTGCCACATCTGCGGCAGGACACTTTGTACTCTTGGTGTTTGGATCGGACGTGACGTAGCAAGCCAGTGGTTGCCACATAGCTTTTGCCACAAAAATGGCAGACGTAACTCAAGAAATGCGTTATCGTGTGTCTATTCAAATGAAACAGAGACGGGCAGCTCTTGTTACACACTACACAATTAAAGAAGTCCTTCCGTAGGACATACGGCATAACACCAAGTCGGGCGTTAGAATCGATCGCCTCATTGTGTGTCTGTTTTAGGTGTTCCCCGATAACCTCTAACGTTTCGAACTGTTGTGAACATATCCTACACCGTAAGTTAGTGAGATCGGCCTTTATGAACTCTAATTTGGGCAGATTGTGGAATGCCACTTTGATGTTGAACGTATCGTGCTCATCGTCCATGTGTCGCCGGAACACGTCCGGATCGTCGTATAGCTCTTGGCAGTAAACGCACACAATGCACTTATCGTTCACTCGGAAGGGGTAAGCGGTGGTACATTTTATAATGGTCCCGGCGTTACCGCGCGCTGGGTCCGACCACTCCTCTAAAACAAAAAAAGACCGCTATAAACCGAATTGCCTTCTTCACAATCTGAGAACATCTTCTTAGAAACTTTTCGCTTTCGAGCAATCAAATAAGACCGTTGTACCGACATTTTGTTCAAACTTGGATACAATCTTTGTTTTCTTCCAAATTTTTGAATATTAAAACGGATTTTAAAACGACACTAACATCAAAATCTATTAGAGATTTTAAGGGTTTAAGATTTATCGGTAGAATTAAAGAAGTGCGTTAAGCACTTTTAGGTTAAAAAGTTATCTTAGCTGAAATATGTGAAAACGAGAACAGGTAGTGGAAAGATCAATTCACAAGAAAAAAATATTAAACGAAATCATTTGAGACAGATTATATATAATATAAAGAAATTACAATTTCATTTAATATTTTTTTCAAATTTAGAAAAAATATTCCTGGACGGCTCCAAATTTAAAGCACTAAGTCGAAGTTAGGTTAAAAAAAAACTAAATTCGACTAGTTAACAAATATTAATTTTAATATAATAAAAAAAAAATTAATTGTACTTTGAATTGTCCACCCAAGAATATAACATATAGACTTTTCCGTCAAAATGTATAGACATGTTTCTTTTCGTTCATTTCATATTACAAACACTAACTACCACACATGTGCTTATAACTTACCTGACAATACTGAAATTTTTATATTCAACAATGCTATTAAATTCGGAATTTCAATTCTTAATTTAAATTAAGAGTTTTAATTCTTAATTTATATTCAGAGTTTAAATTCTTAATTTAAATTTCGAATTCAAATTCTTAATTTAAATGCAATCTTTTAATCCATGTAGACGTTTTCTCACGAAATCGTTCTAATAAATTCAATTCAATAATTTTCACATGTTTTTAATTTAAAATATGAATTATTTTTATATAAATTTCAATTTAACATATTGAAAGAAAAAGTTATATTGTATATTGCGTTCAGAAACATGTCCATACAAAAACATCAACACAGTCATGCAACAGAAGTATTGTCAATTTTTCTGCTGATTGAAATAAAAAAAAATAATATTTTAATAATTATTTAGACAAATAAAAATCTTCGAGAAACTTCGACCTTTTTAACGAAAAATTTACGAACGGAGGAGTGTAAAATTTAGTATAGTTGAAGTATCTATATATATATATATATATATATACTGAGAAGGAGTACCAAGAGACAATATTTTTTTTATTACAAATACATAAATATGACATACTCTAGGATACATTTGACATATACTTTGATATAGTGACATATACGTTACGTTACGGGAACGGAAATGTTGAAAGAGAACGGAGTGTCTTAACACTAGGTTCTCAGGTTCCCTCTGCCTACCCCGCTATATGCGGGATACAGCGTGAAGTTAAAAAAAAGAAATATATATACGTTACTAAGGCAACGAGTATTATACTCGTCAATGAAAGAAAAATGTGGTTTAAATTAATATCAAACATACTATATATATAATCATGTAGTTCTAATGACGCCATTGTACCATCATACTGTACAATGACAATGTTTAAAGTCCAATAGTTTAATTTATCCGGTCTAGTTAGACTAAGCGCGGCGTTGAGTTGAGAGAGAATTTACTGCCAAGAAACACCTTCGCCCAGCTATAGCATAGCACTATCTAAACTAATTCAATGCTTGTTAAATGGGGGTAAGCAGCACTCAACTTGTTGTACCAGTGAAGAAATCAAGTAACTTAAATATAATCATTCCTTGGAGTCAAACAATTTTTTTTATTATAACAGCCCTTTTACATATACTACATTAAGTTTAAAGTTGACTAAATAAAAAAAAATTATCAATCATACAATGTTTTCTATCACGGTTATAAAAATTACCACCTTCAAAGAAAGAGTTAAAAATGTAAACCTAACTTTACAAGTACAAGGTATCAGCAAAATAATTGACAATTAAAAAATATTGGCAAAGACAAATGCTGTGAATAATATATAAATAGAACAAAATTCAGAAATTCAACATAGGCTAAATTTCTACGACAACAGAAAAAAACGGGATTTTAGTCACCGGGTACATTATAAAAAAAATATTAAGCTTTTATTTAATATAAGAATCATTTTAAATAATTCTTAAACATTTCAATATTACCACAGATAAAAAATAAAATGATAAATATATACAAACATTTCTTTTTTTTTTTTAATTTAACACATTAAAACAACAATCTATTCAGCCTAACCAAAAAAAAAACAATCATTCACAGCATTTACCCCACACCAATACACATAGAACATTCTAGATGCCTACCTTTCTTCTTCCTCGGCTCAGGTTTCTCCTTGCTGGAAGTAGCAACATCTTTTTTCGTCTTAACCTTTTTCGCCGACGAAGACTTAGTTTTCGTCGAGGATTTCCTTTTTTCCGTCACTTTGTCGTTATTTAACAATTCTAATATTTCCACGGATTCCTTTTTAGGTATTTTGCTTGCTAACTTTGTGAGGGGTTGGTCGTCCACTGGAATATGTATATTACATTAATATTACGCAAGTTTGGGTGGAGAGTGGAGAATGGAGTGTATTGACACAGTAAAAATCATGAAGCTGTCAGTGGAAAAATAACAATCATTTAAATTTCCCCCAAGTGGGATTTGTACCCACAACCAATCGTGCTTAAAGTCACACAAAGACCCCATGTACCCACAGTTCAATAAGATCAATGTGTATATATTTTTTTAATTTTTCAATCACACATTAGCTACAACCCAACACACAAACAATCTAAAAAATAGGAATCATTAATTAATCATAAAAAAATAATATAATATACTCACAATCATCATAATCATCATCATCACCGAAATCGGGCCGATCATCAAGATCATCATCTTCCGACTCCCCCTTCTCCTCCTTTACACACTCCACTTTGATGCCACCCTCTGTTCTGTCCACTTCCACACTCACTGTAAATTTTCCCATAATGTTAATCTTTGCCTTTGCCTAAGCCAAATTAATAAAGCAATGCGCGGCGTTGAGTTACGTCACTCAGTCTGTAATCCCTCAATAAGGTAGAAAGTGGGGAAAAGAAATCTTAAGAGAATGGAGTGTCTTAACAATAGGTTCTCAGGTTCTCTCTGCCGACCCTGCTATGTGCAGGATACAATGTCAAGTTCAAAAAAAATGTTATTCTTATTAAAATTCCTTATAAGATGAATGTTTCAAAGAAACTGAATTTAAACCTGCACTGCTTTAATAATATATCATAGGTGATACTTTATTTATAATAATTTTAAAGCAACACTTAGAAAGAAAACATTTTCAAAAGACAAAGATTTGCACATGGCAGAACTCAAACCTACACCACTTGGCCCTACATATAAAATCATAGCAGCAAAATCTTTACAACAAAATAAGTAAGTTATAACAAGCGTATCAAAATTTTAATGACTGGATGTTTGGTTTGGTGGTCTGAGTAGTTAGTTTCCAAGAAGTGCCAGTTCTAAAATGTTTTTATAAGTTTAAAAAAAGGTCCTTAGAAATCACAAGACACAACAATAAATATTTTTACATCCTCACCTTCCATATCATTCACCGAGTTCCCAGGGTCCAAGTATGTTGTAAATGTACGTTCACATTCTTGCACTTGCCTCTTAAAGTCCGCTGCATCTCGTAATCTTGATATGCAGGGCTCACAGATGAGGCGGCTATGGCTGTTAGGCCCGCCAGATTGTGAATATGATATCTGTAAAGTACTTTATAATAAAAATTCTAGAAAATTGCAAAAGATAATATTTACATGATTATATAAATTATCAAGTTATTTTTTTTTTTGTTTTCTTTATTGCAATAGGATCCCAAAAAATGTCCAAAAATGTTCTATATCACAATTTAATAAAGTTGTGAAAAGATGTTTGAGTGTTAAAGGTTATTACTTAATTAACGATTCTATAAATGATAACAAGCGTTGGAAAGGAAATGCACGCTCCAGTCTATTTCAAAGGTATCATTGTCACTAATAAATAAATGTAAAGTATTGAAAAAAATAAAAAATATAAAATTAAATATAGAAAAAAAAAATAGTAATAGTAAATCTGGTTCTTCTCAGGTCTGAGGCATTAAATTTAGTGAACCGATAAATTATTTGATGTTCAAAAAATTAAGCACATAACTTCTTACTTCGAATAAACTTATTTGAATTTGCTGCTCAAAGTAGATTACTATACAAAACTTTTTTAAATATCTTGTATTTTATTTATAAGTGTGGATTTGTATATGATGTACCTAATATTGATTATAATTTAAATAAAAAAAAAAACATTTGTCAAAATATGTATGACTTAAAAATGATAGAGAATAATAAGAGAAAATATAATTTTACTTTTGTCTCTGCAGCTTTTGTGCCATTTTATTAAAAGGATTAATCACAAAAATTGCCAATAGCGTTTTGATACAATATATAGTATAATAGTTTTAATAATTAATTCAGTATTGTTCAATAAATTATCAAAAAAATAATGAATGAATTAATTGTTAGATAATAAATGTATCTTTTTAATTAACCAAAACCATAATAAGACGGTAGTTCTACATCAAGCACTTAAAAATCAATTTCTAACCCGACCAAATTAAGTAATACTAAACATTGTCCCTTCAAAGAACAAGAACAGACGCATCTTAATTCAATCGGTTTATACTAAAAAAAAAAATTAGAATGCTATAAAATGGACGCCAACATACAAAAACTAAACAAAGCACACACAAAATATACATACACTTAAATCAAACGTTTCAGACAACATATCCGCATAAACTTCTCTCTTTCCCATCCAAAAATATTCAGTTGAAATGTCTTTGTAGCAACCTTCGCTAAGACAACATCGGCAAACTGTAGGCCCGGGTCGCCATTCCGTAGTTTTTGCTGCCATTTCTCACAATTTACACTTATTTTCACAGAAAATATTTGTGTCACATATTACTAGTGCTTAACATATTTATTATAACTAATTATAGGCCGGTATTGCGCAACTTTAAGGATATCATTACGAACTCGCATACATAACGCGACGCCATCGACGGCCGACAAGCCTTAGGGTTGGCGTCAAACATTAAATTTAACAGTTCTGCCAACCTTAAGGAAACTCCTTACAAGAATCTTGCAAGTTATATGTAACAATGCGCATAATTATCGATTTTTACAAATTTGAATATAAAATTTATTGCAATAGTCAAAAAATATTTGTTAAATAGAGAACAGGGTGTCTTTAAATGTACCTTACATACATATGTGCTTTTTGTTCATCTACCTATACCTCTCATCATTTCTTTCTGCTTTATGAGAAAGAAGCGGAAAACTAATAAACGATATTCACAATCACGCGTTTCTATAACAAAACTTTTGAGTAATTTTTACATTAATTTCAATATGTTTATATATAAACGTTTTTCTTAAATATGTACAAAAATTTCTAAATTAAACACAATTTGAACTTTGTTTAATCGAGCTACTTCTACATACTTTCGATTTCAAATAAGCTTTCATGAATAGTTTTAAATCCATACTTTACGGAGTTTGACAATAAATTGTGTACTAAATATCAATAACAAAAAAATATATAATATTAAAACTGCTCCGTGAAGTAGAAACATAATTTAAAAAACATATTTCGACTCTTAATTCTTTTTTTTATATTGACAAAATACAAAATAACTAAATTGACATTTGGCATCTGACATATTAATTAATTATCTGTAATGTATACGAAATATATGTGAATTAAAATTAATAAATGTATATATTTTTGCTCAAAAATGAGTAAAAACACAGGAAAGGGGCCCATTTTCGACCCTGGTGTGTGCAGATGTTGTGGGGCGTTAAAGAAATGTCGCTTATTAAACATAGAATACGAATGGCAAGGACAGAAAGAGATATATTCAGATATGTTTGTTGATTGTTTTGGTTTATTGGTATGTATTGGTATACATATTATTGTTTTTAAAATAGAAAATAATCATCTATTACAATTTACACATATGCTTCTTCTATTAATTTTACTGATATATCAGATAATATTCATTTTCAAATAAGAATAGTCAAAATCAAGAAATGTTGACTAAAATATATTTATAATTTTTAGCTATCACACCTAGATGGTGAAGAAATAGAACGTCTTATTTGTGCTACATGCGTATCAAGGCTTAGAGAAGCTACTTCATTCCGTCGGCAAGTGTTACAGTGTGAAGAGAAACTTCTAAGAACTAAAATACATGAAGAAGGTAATTTAAAAAGAAAGAACAGTTTGTGTTATGTATTTGTATTAGTTTTATATTATTAATTTATGTTCCTTATGAGGATAGATAGAAATTTTCTTTGTAAGGAATGGTCTAATGTTAAAACAAACCAATCTCCAGTTCATTGTAATTTTTTTCCCAATTTAAAGAGATAACTTCTGATAAGTGAACTCTTCTCTAAAATATCTATTATATCAATTTTAATATATAATTAGATAGCAATAGAACGAAAGGAACTTGGATTTTGAAGGTGAAACCTAATGTTTATTTTATTTAAATTTAAAGCTTACAATTGAATTACTAGGAACAGTTGCACTGTTCCAAGCTCCTCTCCCTAACTGCATGGTGAATCCCATAAATGCTACGGAATTTTATCTCTTATACTGTCTTTTTTTATATTTCTAGAAGAAGATTCCAATACTAATGTGAAAATAGAGTCAACAGTGAAGGACGAGCTAGACTCACTACATAATGGCTATCAAGATGATGTTGATTTAGATTATTTGGATAATGAAGGTAAATATAGGACTTATGATGAGGAAAATGTTTTTGAATATGAAAAATAAAGAACAAATATGGTGTTAAAATAAATAATAAAATTTTATGTAAATAAGAAACCTAAAAGAAACTTTAAATATTTTTTTCCTATCCCAATCTATTATTATATCATAATAGACAACACCTGGCGCCTGTCATGGCGCAGAGGCACAAGCGTGCGAATGAAAACGCGGCAGGTTGTGGGTTCGATTTCCACTCCAGGAAATGTAAAATTTAGTATTTTCATTTCTTGGGTTTGGTAACAAGACAAAGCGGGGCTTTGAGTTCCGCCACTCAACACGCAATGCCTCAATTCGGCGGAAAGTGGGGAACGGAAATGTTGAAAGAGAATGGAGTGTCTTAACACTAGATTCTCTGGTTCCTTCTGCCTATCCCGCTATATGCGGGATATAGCGTGAAGTTAAAAAAAAAAGAAAACACCATTTTATACCATATACATATGTCCTACATCATGTTTGAAAAGAGCTGCCATTATTTAAACTGCTGAACCGCTTTTTCCATACAACATTAAGAATTACCACAAGTTCAAAAAACCTGCAAAAACTTTCTGCAAGCTATGATGTTACAGACAGATACACAGATATCAATGTCGAACTTATAACAGCCCTCTTTTTTGTGTTGGAGGTTGAAAAAAATACAACCAAATTGCATGAAATTTTAAACTAAGGTAAAGGTAAAGGAGGAAATAGATAGATATGCAGCCGCATATAAGCTAAGACTGTCAAAGCACCTGAATCACCTAGCGGGGCAGCTCACTATCCCGGAAACAATTAGCCGGCTTAAAAAGTGGCGAGATGTATTTGACAAATAAAGGCTCTGATATATAGGCCTTATTAAATTATAGGGTATAGCGCCGATGGGAACAGCGTCCCTAATAAAAAATCACTTACCACATCTGCTTATAGTCTTAAAAGACTGATTGCATGATAAAAACCAATAATAAAAAAAAAAAGAAAAAAGAAAAATTTAAACTTCTACTATACATATTTTTCTCAAAGGGTTGAACTTGAAGTATTTTATTAATGTATATATTACATTTACACAAATATTATAACGTAATTGGAATATTTTTTTTTTTATTTCAGATACAGATGATGTAAAAAACGAAGTAGTTGTTAAGCTTAAAAGGAAATCATTACGTCAAAAAATTAAAACAAAAAAAGAGAAAAGGTCAAAAGAGGATGTATTAACCAAAGAAATGCTATATGATGCCCAAAGATTGAAGGAAAAGTTAAAAGAAATGCAAGATATTGGTAAGATGGTCTCATTTGTAGTTGGCATAAATTAAATTGTGTTTTTTTCTGCATACTCTACTATTTACTGCTTATTTATTTAAAAAACGCCTTACGGGGCGCAGAGGCACAAGCGTGTGACTATAAACGCGACCGGTTGTGGGTTGGATTCCCACTCCGGGGAATGAAATTTTTCATTTCCTGGGTTTGGTAACAAGGCAAAGCGTGGCGTTGAGATCCGCCACTCAGCACGCAATGCGTCAATTCGGCGGAAAGTGGGGAACGGAGTATCTTAACACTAGGTTCCCTCTGCCTACCCCGCTATATGCGGGATATAGCGTGAAGCTATGTATGAATGTTATTTAAAAAGTTAAAGATAGGCGGGGACAACATAGTACCAAGTTACAAATTAAACAATTCTGCACTTTTCGCCCGAATTCGAGACACTGCGTGTTGAGTGACTGAACTCAATGCCACGTTTTATCTTACCAGAGTGGGGAAGCGAAAATAATCAAAATATAAATCCTCCCAGTGAGAATAGACAACACCATACTCAGTTGCAGTCGGACACCGTATCACTGCGCCACGACTGTCTCTCGTTTTTTAATCTCGTTGATAAGAATGTAACATTACAAATAGGCACTTAAACCTGAGCAAAAATTTGAAATGATTCTTGATAATATTAAATTTGCTTCCAGAATTATTATTTTTTTTTTTACAGAACTTCCGGAACAATCCATACAGCACAAGGCAAACGGTTGCAAAACCAATGAGAATTTAAAGTCCTATCATAACATTACTACTATAGTAGAAAACTCCTACGCCTGCCCCTTCGACACTTCATTCAGTGACTTTTTCTGTGTATACTGCAGAAAAGTATTCACAGATCCTAACAAACTTCGGGAACATTCCATGACGCATGATCCGATGACCTTTAAAGATGTCCTCTCGAACACTCTAGCCAATAAAAAGTTACAAATCGATATATACCGAATAGATTGCAGACTTTGCCCGGAAAATATAGATAATTTAGAAAAATTTACCTATCACATCCAAAATGTCCATCAAAAAAGTTATCATCCAAATTCGGATAACTTCCTCAAATTCCGTTTAACTTCCGGTCCGCCATCTTGCACTGAATGCGGTGCTACGTTCAGTTTCTTTCACGCATTAAAAAAGCACATGGCTGAACATTTTGGGACATGCATTTGTGATATATGCGGCGCCCATTATTTCGAGGAACGTATGCTGGTTCTCCACCAGAAGACCCATCAGAGGTCTGAGGAAACCTTCGCGTGCAAAGACTGTGGGAAGGCGTTCAAATCTAAATACACTAGATATATACATATAGCGCGAACGCACAAAAAGGAGGCCGCATACCATTGTATTAAATGTGACGAAGTGTTTTTCTCGTATACTTTACGTTATCGGCATATGATAGAAGTACACGGAGAAGAAAGAATGTTTAAGTGTGGACAGTGTGATAGGTCCTACGATAGTAGAAAGTCTTTACGCGAACATAATAGAAGATACCATTTAAAAATATTCAAACATCAGTGCGATTTGTGTGAAAAAAGGTTTTACTTGCCGTCCAGATTGAAGGAACACATGGCAAGTCATACTGGAGAGAGGAATTTTAGATGTGATTATTGTGGAAAGAGTTATCCGAGGTTAAGAGGGTTAAAAGTGCATATGCAATCACATAATAGTGAGAAGAAATATAAATGCGGGTTATGCAATGCCTCGTTCACGCAGAATGTTAATTTGAAGAACCATGTTAAACGGCAGCACCAAAATGTGGGCATGGAGGAAGCTTATGAATAAAATGGTTAATACATACATACCTAGCTTCACGCATGTATCCCGCATATAGCAGGGTAGGCAGAGGGAACCTAGTGTTAAGACACTCCGTTTCCCACTTACCGCTGAATTGAGGCATTGCGTGCTGAGTGGCGGAACTCAACGCCGCGCTTTTCCTTGTTACCAAATCCAGGAAATGAAACATTCCATTTCCTGGAGTGGGAATCGAACCCACAACCTATCGTGTTTATAGTCCCACGCTTGTACCTCTGCGCCACAAAAGGCGTTAAGCTGCAAAAAATAAATCATAGTAACCATACTATGATTTATTTTTTGCAGCTTCATGCTTGTTTCGACATAGCAGGGTGGGTACTTAGAGAGAGTCGACACATTGTCTGTTGAGTGGCGGATCTTAACGCCGCGTTAATCTAACCAGAGCGGTGATCCTTACTTGTAAGACGAAACGCAGCGTTTAGTTCCGTCACTCAACACACAATATTTTGAATTCGGACAAAAAGTGGAGAACGGAGTGTTGTAACACTAGGTAAAAAGGCGTGAAACGCGGAAAAAGACGTAAAAATGGTAATAATAATAATTAAATATATGCCCAAGAGTTGGCTGAACTATATCTAAACTATATTTTTGATCACGACGGCTGCTTATATACATATTTCAATGTTGTAAGTATTAGAGTAAAGAAATTATAAACGCATTTATGAAATATTGGTTTTCTTGTATTATATTATTTATATTTGTTTTTTTTTTATGTATAAAAATATTCTTATACAGTCTGTTTGATTGTTTGTACAGTTATAGAAAAGAATTGTGTTAATATCAATAAAGATTATGTTAAATAAATATTTATTGTGTATCAGTTATCGAAATTTCTTAAGCATGTCCTTTATGACCCTTGCCATATTATATGTATTTCTCTTTCATAGTTTCTTTTGAATCATATTAAATTTGAAATAATCCTCCTTCTAGTGATTCCTAACACTCCCCAATAACCCTTAACAAATAGAAAATTTCATGTTTTTGTACTTGCAGTAGTTTAGGTCATCGAGCTGTCAATGTTACTCAGTGTGTAATCGTTCCTGTTTGTTTCGCTCGCTAATATCATCAATATTTATAAAATTACCTTTTTTAACATTATAAATACTCAATGCGTACAGTATTACTGTATATTTAGAAAAGTTAATGTAGTAAATACACCCGAACCTTTGCCAATAAAAAAACAATTATAGTTTTTGAATTGTCTATGACAATTTACCAATCGGCCTAATGTCAAATTGTCAAAATTGAAAACAATCAAATTTTGTATCTTTTTTATTTACTTTAATTATAAGTGTAATTAAATAAATGGTTAAAAATGGAAAATAATTTAAATACTACTCGATTTGGTAAATGCAGGTTTTGCTTTAGTAAGGGAAACCATAGAGATATCATGAAAGAATACAACTGGAATGGAATACGCGAAGTTTATTTCGATATTTTTCAAGAATGCTTCAATTTATATGTATGTACGATTAAAGTTATATTTATTTAATATATTTATATTTTGAAATCATAATATTTAAGTTAAGAATCAAGGATTTCTCTTTTGTTGATAAATAAATACTTAAAATTCGTGTTTTGACATTATTATTTTTTTAAATATTTCAAATTTGTATTAAAATTCGCTTACATTACAATTTTCAACGTTATTTATTAATTTTAATATTGCAAAAAACATAATAAATATAGTCGGTGGAATCATTGCATTTATTTTTTTTTCGCTCTGGTACGTCAAAGTGCGGCGTTAAGTTACGCCACACATTTTAGTTTTCGTTTCTACACTCGAGACTCTTGAATACGGGAGGTAAAAGAACAATGGCATTCACTCATGACATCCTGTACACGAGGGCTTAACATATATTTAAAAGAAATTTAAAAATACCAGTCATAATTCATTTTAATATATTTCAGTTATGTACAAATGGAAGAAGTTCACTAATCTGCACATCTTGTATAGAAAAATTGAGAGATGCTAGTAGCTTTCGTATGATGGTTGTTAACGCAGAGAGACAATTACTGGACACTCTTGATGAGAAACAAACATTTTTTATTAATTGTAAGTATTTAGAACTTTGGTTATTGTTTTGGTATTAAAGGAAATATAATTTTTAACTTATTATGCTAAGTATTTCTATTCATAGTATGATAGACAAAGATAAGCAGGATAAAGTATGAAACTGTTTTTTTTTTTAATTTAATTAATTCTGCCATAAATATTTGTTACAAGTGTATTTAATGAAAATTATGAATAAACTAGCTGTACCCTGTACATGTTGCTACGCCACCAAAAATTAATTTCATGGAAATACATTATATACAAATATTCAAATCATTTTGAGTAATTTTAATGATTTTGTTAATTTCGAAAAAATTGTGTGTGCCATCTGTTGAAAATTAGTTGTACCTACTCAGAAACTTTTGTTTTTTTTTATTTATTTTTTTATTGATAATGGACGGCAAACGAGCAGAAGGACCACCTGATGGTAAGTGGCTACCTTTGCCCATAGACATCTACAACACCAGAGATGTTGTAGATGCGTTGTCAACCTAATGGATACTGATGGTAGGGTGGACAATGTAGTAGTCCGCTATCAGAACCACCACATTTTGGGGAAAGGATGGGTGGGAAAGGGGAAAATCTGGCTTACATGCCATCGAACCGGAACACATCATTAGATATTTGGCGGTTCGTCTTTGACATGATAGTGGTCGCGAGCCAGTCGGAGGACGAACCTCCTACCACCTAACGTTCATGCATAACAATTTTGCTAAAGATCATCACATGATCAAACGCATGGTTCACAATTCTGTAAAGGACATACAGACAGTCATTCATTTTTATATATAAAAACTAGATACTTATTGTTATATTATGACCAAATACTTAATCTTAATACATAAATAATCTAATAAATTGTAAAAAAGTTATTCTGACATATAAGCTATATTACTATTAAGTTTCATCTATATTTGTTTAGTAGAATTTACATTAAACACTTTTACATACATAATATTAGTAGAAAAATATCTATTATAAAAATATCTCTTACTAGTAAGAGAGCCACTAATGGAAGTTGACGTTAAAATAGAAAAAGATGCAGATTTTAAAAGAGAAGAGAATAATTTAGATGGAAATTTGAATGAGGATGATGATGATGACATACTGGATAAATATGATGGTATGTATTTAAAAAATTAACTATATATTTGTTCTTGGTATAAATATAATTTTCATTATAATTTCACTTTATGCTCAATATATGTTTTTTCTGGTGTCAAGATGCTCTAGTCTCCAATTTCCGGTCGAATTCAGGTTAAGCGTGTTGGGTCGTCCGTCGCTTGCGCATTGGTGGTTGTGGGTTCGATTCCCACTCGGGTACCACCCACCGATGTGCCACAATAGCAACTATATAAGTATATATTTTTTTTAAACTCATCATGATGCAGTTAGACAGTATCTGACAGAATAGAAATATTATAAAACTAAAATCAAAATTTTCTTTATTTAAATAGGCTATTACAAGCACTTTTTTTTTAACTTCACGCTGTATCCCGCATATAGCAGAGTAGGCAGAGGGAACATGAGAACCTAGTGTTAAGACACTCCGTTCTCTTGCAACAATTCTGTTCCCCACTTTCCGCCGAATTGAGGCATTGCGTGCTGAGTGGCGGAACTCAACGCCGCACTTTGCCTTGTTACCAAACCCAGGACATGAAAAGACTAACATTTCCTGGAGGGGGAATCGAACCCACAACATGTCGCGTTTTTACAGTCGCACACTTGTGCCTCTGCGCCACGACAGGCGACAAACACTTTTGAATCGTCAATTTACAAAAGATGTCAGTAGTGTCAGTCCTAACGGAAGCTGCCACCGGCTCAGAAGGCAGTTCTGTTGAGAAGTTGCTCTTTTCAAATAAAATTTTACAATAAATTTACAGCAACGATAAGCCTCCCGAGCGAGTATCAACAGCATAATATTGTATAATATTGTTTCCATATTCAGATTGGGGAATGATTATTACAAAGCGAGGTGAGTTCCGCCCAATGACACACAATGTTTCGATTTCGGGCGAAAAGTGAAGTACGGAGTGACTTAACACTAGGTTCTTAACATCATAGCTAGGTTCTTACATAATGTTAAGTAAAAGTAAAGTATTGACTGAGGAAAAAAAAAATCCCGCTGAGTTTTTTGCGCCGGTTCTTCTCAGGTCTGAGGCATTAAATTTAGTGAACTGGTGGTAAATTATTTGACGTTCAAAAAATGAAGCTTGTAACGTGTTACTGTGAATAAAATTATTTGATTTGGTTTAATTTAATATCAATTATTATTAATTGTAATTAGGAATAATAATATATTAAGTAGGCAACTATAATACTTGGACTCTCTTTAAAAAAATCTTATTTCCCAAGCTTAGTTAAGTAATATGAAAATATAGTGAAAGTTGGCAACAGTTACGGACCAGATGTCCGTAGTGATCAAAATATATAAAAAAAAAAAGAAAAAAGAAACCACTAGGTTCTCTCAAAAACCTTGCTTCAAAAATAAATAAATGACTTAATATTTTCAGAAACACTATCAGATAACCTGTCAAATTCTGATGATTTAGTGGAAGGGGAAGCGGAACTCCTTGCAAGATTTGCACCTGGCACTTTAAAACCGTTACCCACAAGAAAAACATTAGAATACACATGTAAACAGTTTGTTAAGGAATTGGAATTATTGAAAGGTATTAAAAAATACATTTTTTGGAAAATTTGATGTAGCAGGATTTGAACCTGCGCCTTTTGGATGCCGTCACTCTGTGCCTATCAAGCTACGTCGAAATTTTTGTACGCTTGTTGCGCCTTATTTTTATTGTTTTTTTTAACTTCACGCTCTATCCCGCATATAGCAGGGTAGCCAGAGGGAACCAGAGAACCTAGTGTTAAGACACTCTGTTCTCTTTCAACAATTCTGTTCCCCACTTTCCGCCAAATTGAGGCATTGCGTGTTGAGTGGCGGGACTTAACGCCGCGCCTTGCCTTGTTACCACATCCAGGAAAATGCTAACATTTCCTGGAGTGGGAATCGAACCCACAACCTGTCGTGATTACAGTCGCACGCTTGTGCCTCTGCGGCACAACAGGCGTTATATTTTTATTGTTACCATCTCTTTAGAGAGATTTTTACAAATTTCTGCTACTAACAAAAAAAAGTGTGTTATTAATTAATTTACAGGTGACACTTAAATTTAACATGTCCTGAAAATAAGTATTTTCGACGTATCAAGTTATTTACGCCTGGTACGGATATTCGTCAATACCTACCTACCTACCTAACTTCACGCTTTATCCCTAGCGGGTATTCTTTATCCCTAGGTATTAAGAGAGAAATTTAAATTAATTTCCAATTGATTTATATTCATCAAACAATTTGAAAATTAGCTTATAACTAAAATATATATTTTCAGACAAAAAAATAACAGCCAGCTCAATAAAAACCCTTGTCACAGACTCTACGCCGCAAAGAATTAGGAACAAAGTGTATATGACAGAGAAACTAGCTCACATAGCCAACGTCTCGACCGTTCTAGAACATTCCAATCTCACCGCCTTTAAGACTAGACGACGTTCCGGCTTTCCTTGCTTTTACTGCCGACGAATATATGAAAACTTCGATGTCCTCAGGGACCATCAGTACAATGATAGATGTAAGGCGAATTTGAGGAAAATGCTTGCAAAGTCCATCATGGAGAGACTAGTTGTTTATGTTCACATAACCGAAATCAAATGCACTATATGTGACCAAATACAAGCAAATTTAAACGAATTGAAGGCCCATTTAACGAAAACCCACAAGAAGAAACTCCACCCAGAATATGGGGACAGGATAATACCATTCAAGTTGACCAAGACCAACGAATATGAGTGCCAAAGTTGCGGATTTAACTTCGAAACTTTCGGCGCCATCGAGCGTCATATGAATGTGCATTACAGAAACTTCGTGTGTGATCAGTGCGGTGCCGGTTACGTTACGCAAAGTCGGTTAAAAGTGCATCTAAAGTATTCTCACATACAGGGTGTGTTTCCATGTAATATATGCAACAAAGTGTTCAATACCCAATATAAACATAAGTGCCATGTGGATGCAGTGCATAGGATGGTGAAGAAGAACAAGTGCCCCAAATGTCCGGAACGATTCACGGACTACTTCGACCGCCAACAGCACATGGTGGAAGCCCATGGAGAACAGCCATTAAGGTACCGTTGTAATGTGTGTGATACCGTATTTAAAAGACGTTACGCGTTATCTCTTCATATGAAACGCCGCCATCTTGAGGTTAAGGAGAAAGAGTGTAATTTGTGTAGTTACAAGTGTCATACTATAGCGGAATTGAAGGCGCATATGATTAAGCATAATGGTGAACGGACGTATGAGTGTATGGTGTGCAAAAAGTCGTATGCTAGGAAGAAAACTTTGAAAGAACACATGCGTATACATAATAATGATCGGAGGTTTGTTTGTGTTGTCTGTGGACAGGCGTTTGTCCAAAATTGTAGTTTAAAAGGTCATATGAAAGCTCATCATGCGGATTATAACATCGGATTGGCGAGGAGTTAGGTGTTTTGGGGCAGTTCTTGGGTATATCTTTGATTGGTGTTTTTGGAGCCACTTTGGATGATTTCGTGCTGGAAATTTTGGAGGGAACTTCGTTGATAGTATAAGAAGTGTATGTAGAAGATAAGGGAAATATATGCAGAAGGACAGAAGTTGTCAAGTTCAAGAAATACATTTTTTAGTTGAACGTTCCGAAGTAATAAGAACATGTTACGTTTAGTAAAGTATAAGAGTTACGAAAAAATGCCAAATGAAATATTGTAGAGTTCAAAGAATGTAAATTAAGAAAAGATCTAGAAAGTTCTATATTCATAGTGGTATTCAAATGTATGTCAAAATAACACTTGTCTGAAAAACCTAGGTGGGTAAATTTTGACGTCTAGGATTCTGGACGATTTCCTGATTATACAAAACAATTATGAAATCGATTCTCATTCGAGAAATCTTTGCTCTTTTTAGACAACGTACAAGAGTGGTGCCACTAACTATGCAATTGTACAATTGGCCGGAAATTTGTGACGTAGTGTCATGACACTAAATTATTTACAAAAGTAATGATTTTTACTTGTCTTACTTTATTTTAAGCAGCAATTTTTTATTCTTGCCGTCCGATTTGCTTGAAAATTTGTCCAAGTATTCGGACTCGATGACAAGACGAACCAAATATCGTTCCTAGGACGATCAGCTCGACACGGGGTTATAATTTTAAACTTCTTTTTCAATGTTTTTTTTTAAACTGTTTATTGGTTATCCATTATACAATCTCGTGATGTAAAGATATGAGGAAGAATCTGAAGAACATACATTTCTGGACTGATTTTTGAAAAGTGTAAAAACGAAATACATGGTTGTATATTGCATATAATTAAAAATAAATTATTGATGAGAAGTTATAGATTGTGTTTTGTTTTATCATTCCTGAATCTTAATTAATTCCTTTTTGTTTACTCAAGGATTTAAAATAAAAGAGTATATGTTTCTGTTTTAAGAAATATATTGTGATTATTTTAGCTTTACTTTTTGTCTTGCAGCAGTATAGGTAGAGAGAACGTAGAGTCAACAATTCGTTCTCCGTTTACCGCATGAATTTGAGACATTGCGAGTTGAGTGGCGGCACTCAACCCCACCTTTTGTCTTACAAACAGAGCGGGGAAACGAAAATAATTTAAATCCCTCGTAAGATTTGAACGCACAACCACGGGATTAAATCTCATAAACGTCACATACCACAGATCATCTGCGCCACACGCCCTTATTTTCTCTTTTAAATGATCTCGTCTTAAAAACTCTTGGACTTTTATGATTTTATCCGTTAGAAGATCACTTAACTTTCTTTCCCAACACGCGATGAACCATAGCTATGTGCTTCTCCTTCTTCTCATACGTCGTAAATTCCTCCCCACAGTGACCGCATTTGCATTTCAGCAAATTGACATGATCTTCCAATTCATGGGAGCGTTTCTTTCTCCGTGTGTCAAATATTTTGGCACAAAAGTTGCAAGAGAACACACCATTTTTATGTGTTTGGTAGTGAAAACTTAAATAGGTCCGATTAATAAAACCAGAATGGCATATATCACAAATGTAATTTCTAGAATGTCGATGCATGTGTTCTTGCAATTTCTTGAAGTTATTAAACATGGAGTTGCAGATAACACAAGTAAAACCATGGCCCCCAAATTTAAAAGGCACTATATGATTGTTTATATCCAAGTTGACCTTCTTCCCGTGATCTTTGAGATGTGGCAGCATTTCGTCCAACGTCTCAATACAAAGTTTACATATTTTACAGTAAAGTTCTGTAATGTCCAGTTTGACCAGGTATTCGGACATACGTTTACCATTTATAAAGTTCATTTTATCAAAATTTTCGTGTCCTAGCGAATGTAGTTTTAAATTGGCAGGGTTTTTATACACTTGGGGACAGAATGAGCAAGCATATCCGAAGTCGTTTTGGCAACGTATGGGCGTTGCGTTGGTATAAATGAGTATGCTTGCAATGTTTTGTCCATGTTCTTGCAAATTGCCTTTCTTTTGGTAATCGTTAATTTGGTAACTTTCCACGTCGGTGGCTGATGTGAGGTCGTCGTCGGAGCTTCTTCTTCGTTTTCCTATAAAAAATTATGTCCATTTTTTCAAATATTATAACAATACGGAATAAGAATTAATTTTTAACGGACTTCAAAAAAAGGGCAGAGGTTCTCAATTCGAATCGACCGATTTTTATTTAAATGTGTTATTGTCTTGCTTTTTACTGGGTGAGCAAATTTAATGGTATTTTTTTAATATGATAGCTAGTGGTTCGCTTGTGGCCAAATTTAGTTAAGATTTGACAAGTAGTTTTTGAGTTATTCGTAATAATTCTACTTTTTAGTAAATTTTGTTTGAAGTCTGTTTTCTTTATTGTTAAAGTTTTATTTAACTTATGTCATCTTTAATTTTTTGTTTAATTGTTATTTTATAAAACTGTATCTCAATGATGAGAGTTTAAAATCGAAAGATTTTTATCAATTGAAAAATTCAACGTATACCTTTTCTAGCTGTGATTTTTATCCTAAGTGTGTGAATAACACTTTAAAAGTATTAAAAACTTTACGAAAAAATATATATTTTGTGATTTTACTCTGAGATATATGCATATATGCATACTTATTTGTACTTTTATGATTTTTTAGGTGAAGCAAAGCGTGGTGTTGAATTTTGCCAATCAGTACATAATGTCCAAAATTTAAGAGGAAAGTACACAATAAAGTGTGTTGACACTAGCTTCTTTTTAAATATGGGTTAAAGTGGGAAGCTGTGCAAAAATGTTCACTTTCAAAACTTAAAGTAAATAAAAAAAAAAAAAAATTCAACACTTTATTGATAACAAAACAAGCAAATATTAACAAAAAAAACCATTTTTAACAAAAATCATCAAACACTTTCACCATGCTTCGTTCGCATATGCGTCTTCCAACTACACTTCTGTACAAACGCTTGCATACAATGCTCACACTTGAAGCGTCTATCGTTCGCATGTATGCGCATATGCTCGCGAAGTGTTGACTTCCGTCCATACGACTTAGAACAAACTATACAAACAAAATCTTTTGTCCCATTATGTTTTATCATATGCATTTTTAATTCAATATTCTTGAATGCACTAAATTCGCATTCCTTACACTTGTAAGGGCGAAGCATCAAGTGATATCCACGTATATGTGTGCGAAGTGATCTTTGACTCTTGTAACTTTTGTTGCACGCTTGGCAACAATACATAGGTTTAGCTGCATTATGCCTATTCACTTCGTGGTCCTTTTTTTTAACAACGTCTGTGAATCTCTCCCCACAGTAACCACATTTATGACGTTTGCTATTAAAGAAGTGTACGGAACGCTCGTGCGAGACTTTACGGACGCGAGTGGAGAATACTTTTGGGCATAATTGGCAAGAAAACACACCCGTTTCGTGTCTATAGCTATGTGTAATTAGAGAACGCTTGTTTATGAACCCGCGACCGCATTTCGGACAGGCGTAATTTCTATAATGATTCATGTTCATATGATCGTTCAAAAGTTTGAAACTTTGAAACACTTCGGAACATACAACACACTTTAAAACTTCACTATCAAATTTGAACGGTATTAAATAATTTGCTGTTTCAATATGAATTTTCTCACTATGCACTGCACTCAAGTGTAATAAAACACTTTCCAGTGTGTCAATGTTGACATCACAAATTTTACACTTTAGGCCAGTGATGTCTAGTTTGACGTTTGTATCTGGCAACACTGTCACTTGCATTACACTTTCGGTGAAGTGTTTTTTGATTGTGTGTGTTTTTAAATCACTTGGCCTCTCGTATTCTTCTGGGCAGAAGTGACATGAATATCCAATTCTCAAAAAGCCTTTGAAGGGGGTAGCATTAGTATATTTTATTATGCAATCCAAATTCTCTTGACATTTTTGTAAATCTGGATTTTTTCGCCTTTTCTTTGGTTTTCCTGTTTCGTCTAAACGTTGCATTTCTAAAATTAAAAGTTACATTTGAAATTTAATAATTATTTATCAATTAAATGTAATAATAACTATTTAGTAGCGGACCAAATAGGTTCTTCTTATTCTAAGTGTATGAATTACACTTTAAAAATATTAAAACTACACATTATACCTATGAAATTTGTTAATATCAGGAGGATATGAGTAATAATTAATTATTTAATTAAAAACAATATAATCATACTTACCTTTGTATATTTTCCTATATCATTATCACACAACACACGCACACACATAAAAACAGCATTCACTGACTAGACACTGACACAAAAGTTAACAATCGTAAAATACCATAGTAAATTTCAAATTTGTCACCCCATATCTCATAGATTATCTAAATCTATAAAAAAAAAAACATACATACATATCTTCACGCTGTATCCCGCATATAGCAGGGTAGGCAGAGGAAACCTAGTGTTAAGACACACCGTTCCCCACTTTCCGCCGAATTGAGGCATTGCGTGCTGAGTGGCGGAACTCAACGCCGCGCTTTGCCTTGTTATAAAAATACAATAAACAATATTATACTCACTAGAAATAGCAGAACTGATAGATTTTCTAGGTATATTATACAAAATGGATGCTTTGTTCTGCGACAAAGTTTTATTTAAAACTGCTTCAACGCATTTCTGTAGATCGTCTTCCGTATATTTTTTAATTCTTCGGTTAAATAGTAATTCTTCTTTGATTGGTTTATTTGGGGATTCCATTTTGATTTCTAGAAAGATATGGAAATAGAATTGTAATAATTATTATATAGCTAACGTCTGTCGTGGCGCAGAGGCACAAGCGTGCGCTGTAAACGCGACAGGTTGTGGGTTCTATTCCCACATCAAGAAAAGTAAAAGTTTAGAATTTCGTTTCCTGGATTTGGTAATATGGCAAAGCACGGCGTTGAGTTCCGCCACTCACCACGCAATGCCTCAATTCGGAACGGAGTGTGAATTATGTACATATTCTGCGCATTTTTAAGACATTGTAATTTGAGTGACGTAACCCAACGCCGCACTTTCTCTTACCAGAGTTGAGAAATGGTCTATGAGATATATATATATATATATATATATATATATATATATATATATATATATATATATATATATTATGGATAACGGTTGGCAAACGAGCAGAAGGACAACCTGATGGTAAGTGGTTACCTTCACCCATGGACATCTACAACACCAGGGATGTTGTAGATGCGTTGCTGACCTAGAGGATACATATGGAAGGGGG
>JAKGSA010000748.1:119730-141038 GCA_033558755.1 Philaethria dido
AAAATATAATAACCATTCTCCCAGTAGGAATCAAACCCACAACCAATCGCATTTACAGATACACACTACCACTGCTCTGTGAAGGACTAAAATTTAAAATTATATTTTACTTATAATGAATATAACAATAGTTTATTACGTTTCCTCTCCCTTCCACTGTCGTCATCCTCCAAAAATTCAATGCTCAGATATTCAGTTTCTATATCTGTGTCAGATTCCTCCTCTTGCTTCACTTCATCTAGGGATTCTAAAGAAAAAAATAAACAATATATATATTTTTATATGAATTAAATTACATCCATGGGCTCATACTTGCCTGTACCTTTTGTTTCTTTTTTTTTAAATTTATTATTTGTTACATGTCCATCATACTTAAATAGAACTACCTAATTGTATCTTAAAACTATGGTGAGACTGACTAACTTTTTTTTTTTTTTGTGTTAGTCAATTGTTATATATATCCAAGATCAGGTTAGCGACTGTAATCATCGCGTACGTTTTTACTTTTTTCTCATATTGAACAATAAAATATTTAAAAAATATGTTCATATAAGCAATATTATAAAATATATATTTTAGCTTTTTAGCTTCTCGCTGTATCCCGCATATAGCGGGGTAGACAGAGGGAACCTGAGAACCTAGTGTTAAGACACTCCATTCCCCACTTTCCGCCGAATTGAGGTGTTATTGCGTGTTGAGTGGCGGAACTTAACGCTACGCTTTGCCTTGTGACCAAACCTAGTAAATGAAAATACTAAACATTTACATTTTCTGGAGTGGGAATCAAATCCTCAACCTGTTGTGTCAACACGTGCGCCACGACAGGCGTTTATTCTTTAATTCTTAATTAAAGTACATGCTATATATATATATATATATATATATATATTCTACAGTGCAGGATTGACAGAGAGTAGTTTCAAGACACTCCAGTCTATGCTTTCTGCCTAAATACATTAAGCAAAAACTTTAGATCCCTTTTTACGAAAATTATGCGGACGGAGGAGAATGAAACTTGGCACACCTAAAGTTCGTTATATAAGAAGGAGTTCAGAATGGTAATATTTTTTTTAAATAATGCATAAAAACTACATTAAATTCATAAAATAAATTTTACACACACTACCATGGTTTGACATCCATGTTTTATGGGACACTAGTTTATATAATAATAAATATATATTTACCATTACTTAATTGTTCTGATAGCAATTGGTGGGAGAGTAATATCCCTTTCTTGAAGTTAGCTGCGTTACGCAACCTGGTTATACATGCCTCACATATATGCTCAGTGTAATCATCTTTTGTCGGTTGTTCCCACTACAATTAATAAAATGTAATTTTTAGAGTACTTATTCTAGTTACTTACCCTCAAATATACATATTTATATTGCTAGATGCGTAATAATTTAGTTTTTTTAATTTCTTCAATATCCACAACAAGGAAAGCAGAGGATCTAGGAGGTAAGTACACATATATACATACATAGCTTCACGATGTATCCCGCATATAGCAGGGTAGGCAGAGGGAACCTAGTGTTAAGACACTCCGTTCTCCACTTTCCACCAAATTGAGGAGGCACCGAATTGTGCTGAGTTTCCTGAGTGGGAATCAAACCCACTACCTGTCGCGTTTACAGTCGCACGCTCGTGCCTCTGCGTCACGACAGGCACAGGAGGTAAGTACATCCATAATATAATAAATTTTAATAAATATAAGTAACAGGAAACAAAGCTATAAAGTTATATCTTATATATGTTTATCAGTATGTATTTAGTTTGATTCTTGTTGTTTTTACTGCATTATGGCATCCATTATCCTTACAATTACTAAAAGATAATTTTTTACTTATAATAATAATAATAATATGCTTTATTGTAGGCAGTGTACTCACTTTATATATACATTCATAAATACATAGATACATACATAAATAGAAAGACATTATGAATATATTTATATTAAATAAAATTATGGAAAGGACTAAAATATATTAGTTGTTCGAAAAAAAAAGGAATTGAAAGTAAAATTATACTACAACAATAAGAAAAATGTCATCGAAATATTTTTATTTGAAGTCTAATAAAGACGTAACATCTTATCTTCAATCAACCAAGCTAAATAAGCTGAATCTAAGGCAAAGTATTGCTTACCAATGATCTTTAATTGTTTACATACTTACATCTAAAACAAAACAATTGTTCAACATTTGTCCATATATCTCAAATTCACCCCCTTTATTATAAGCTGTCCACATGTTCTTCAAACCCACTACCTCCAGACAACATTTACATCTCTCAATATATTCTATATTCCTATTTATTTCCATATTTTTCAACAAAACTTGCTTAATTTAAATTTTTGAACATTAAAGGAGTTTAACCATAAGTGACATTTGTGATTTGACATTGACAGCTTCAACTGTACATACTAGTGAAGCGCAAAAAAGTTTTTATATTATTAAAATGAAGAATCGATAAATAAGCAGTAAGGAAGTTTAAACGAAACAATTTGTGTTTTTTGGCAAAGAAAAAATGTTTAGGCGTGCTGATTACTTCATTTATGAGCAATTATGAGTCAGAGCCTACGCTCCGGTCAAAAGCGATGATTTATATATAATTATAATTAAACTTGCAAATGTTATTGCAAAATTTAAATAATAAAATAGTAGGTGGTAGGAGGTTCGTCCTCCGTCTGGCTCGCGGCCACTATCATGTAAAAGAGGAACCGCCAAATATCTGATGATGAGTTCCGGTTCGATGGCATGTAAGCTAGGTTTTCCCCTCTCCCACCCATCCTTTCCTCAAAATGTGGTGGTTGATAGCGGACTACTACATTGTCCCCCCTTCCATGTATCCTCTAGGTCGGCAACGCATTTACAACATTTCTGGTGTGTAGATGTTCATGGGCGAAGGTAACTTACCATCAGGTGGTCCTTCTGCTCATTAGCCATCCGTTATCCATAAAAAAAAACTGGGGTAGGAGTGGGCTAGCGTTGCTCTTTTATATTGTGTCTTGCCTTCTACCTCTTCAGTACTGTAGCTTCTATATATACTAAAAAACTATTAAACAGCCGATTATATGCAGAATTTATATCACTAATGCATTTATTTATTCCATTTTCATTTACGCAACGTGACATATTTAGCTCCAATGTGACATATTTAAAATTTGGAATTAAGGCTTAGGAAAAGATTTAACACAAATACTTTTTGTAATATCTTTATTATATTTTATATTGTTCATGTAAAATATTTACAGTTCTAACTATAATAACAATCCATATTGTTAAGTAATTACAAATATGCAATGTCTTTTCTGCCACACTTGTAATATATAAGACTTTTTTGTAACAGACACTCCATTCTCTTATTCCGACATTCCCTTCCACATTTTACTATTCCCTTCCACATTTTACTTTACTTGGGACTTAACTCCATGCTTTGTTGTAAGAAATAGATTTTTTTTTTTAAAGTGTGGATTGAACGCATAACCATCGGCTTTTACCGTCAGACACTGTCCTGCGCCATATATAAATATAATAATTTACTTTAAATACAAAACAAATGTATATCATTCAATAATTTCCTCTTCATGAGTTGAACAATGCTTTTTCAAACTCATCATCCTAGTAAAACCCAAGCCGCACAGACCACATACAAAATTCTTCTCCCCCGTATGCCTGACCATATGATTTTTCAACTCATATTTCATCAAGAAGCACTTCTCACAATATTTACACTTGTACTTCTTCTCTGAACCATGCCTTCTTTTAATATGAGCTAGAAAATATGGTTTCCATGTATATGTATTGCCACAGTACTCACATGTCATGTATTTGACTTTCTCCTTATGTTTTTCAGTCACATGTACATGCCTCTGGAATATGCCTAGGAATTTCTCCGGACAGTACAAACATTTGACTGTGTTCTCTTGTATATGGACTAAACTTATATGCTTCGCCCTATATTTCTCTAATTTGAAAACCTTATCACAATATTTACATGGATAATTGCCTATTTTGTGGACACTAAGATGTTTATCCAAGCGACTTGCTGATAAAAAGGTATCTCCACATTCATAGCATATATAATTACTATAGTGATTATTCATATGGCTGTCCAAATGTCCAAAATTGTGGAAACTCTGGCCACATAGAAAACATTTTAAATTAGAACTTAAGGCATATGGTATAATTTTAGTGTAGGCCATGTCAAACTCCAGATTGTGTGTTACCGCTAAATGGACAAACAGATTGTTCCAATCTGGCAACATTGTCTGACATATCTTGCAATGCATGTCTTGGACATCCATTTTTATCACCTCATTCAACCATTGAGGTCTCATATATAATTCTATTTTGGTCCACTCATGTTCGTGCTCAGTTTTTGTATGTTCCCTGAGCTCGTCTGTATCCTCAAAGTATGGGCCTTCAGTGGAACAGTAGAAACAGTAGTATCTAGTTGTTTTGGTTTTAAAAGGCACAGCGGTTGTGTGTGTTAGTAGCACTTTGATCTCTTCTATTAATTTGTAATGTTTGTTGCTGGCATCATCGCCTGGAACAATGGAATATTTTTTTAATTAGCAATATCGACTTTTTTATTTTTTTATTTAATTTAAGGTTGCCTGACAGCGATAAGGTCGCCTGCTGTACATTCATTTATTTTTTTATTATATTTCGTTTTGTTCTCTGTAATATTGGTGTAAAATAAAGTATATTATGCATACATACATAGCTTTACGCTGTATCCCGCATATAGCAGGGTAGGCAGAGAGAACCTGAGAGTTAGGACACTCCGTTCCCCACTTTCCGCCAGATTGAGGCATTGCGTGCTGAGTGGCGGAACTCAACGTCGCGCTTTGCCTTGAAAACATTATAATAGGTAAAAGCTGCAACTTACCATCGTAATCACTAAACGAGTTAACCTTAACTGTCAAAGTCTTCTTCGGGACGCCATATTTGACAGCTGCGTTTGCGCAACTCATTTCCCCATTCCTAACTACTCTTATTGCTTCAGCCAAATCCTGTTTAGTGTATTGCTTGTAGAATTTTGTCAATTCATGTTTCTTCTTCTTTTTGGGCCACTTTCTTGCTGGACTGGGGGGCCCTGAGCTCGAGGCCCCTGGGGTCGAGGGGCCTGAACTTGTATTAGCTAATTCTGTTAAGATTTTTAGTTGTGGTGGTTCTGTGGAGGACATGTTTGAACAGTTATTATTATTATATGTATATCTATATATATCAGGGCCAGTCGTGGTGTACGACTGTAAACGTTACGGGTTGTGGATTCGATTTCCGCTCGAAAGAATAAAAATATCAAATATTTATAATAATTAATATGTATTATTTTTATTTCCTCGCTCTGGCAACTAGGCAAAGCGCGGCATTGAGTTCCGCCACTCAGCACGCAATGCATCAATAGATAAAGATCAAATGTCAAAAAGAAAAAATGTTAAGAGATCAGAGTGTCTTAACATTAGGTTCTCAGGTTCCCTCTGCCTACCCTGCTATGTGTGGGATATACAAAAGTTATTATTATTATGGAAGCGAGGCGTAATGGAACTCATAACTGCTAACGTTTGCAATACGCAGCAGTGGCGGATTTACCAGCAGGCTGAGTAGGGTGAAGCCTGGGGCAATATCAATAATTTAGGAACTGATTATTGTTAAGGTAAGGGCGGGAGAGACTGCACAGCCTATACCTTGAAAATGTATCTATCTGCTATAATATACTTAAATATATTTGTATTAATTGTATGTGTTAAATTAATATACTTATATTTAACTAAAGGATCTGATATCTGAAATACAGGCTGGATTGTAGTTCGGATATCAGACAGCTTGTTACCTAACTTTAGTTATATTCAAAACCAAAACATGAACTATCCTTACTAATTTATAAATGCGAAAGTAACTCTGTCTGTCTGTCTGTTACGCTTTCACGCCTAAATCACAGAACTGATTTTGATGAAATTCGGTATGAAGATAGAACTGAACTTAGGAAAGGACATAGGATACTTTTTGTCGCGAAAAAAATGGTAGAAGGTGTTGAAATAGGGGATGAAAGTTTGTATGGAAGTTCCTTATTGTCAAACATAAAATCATGTAAGATTGTTTAACTGTTTACAACTTTCACACCAAACCACTTAACCAATTTTGACAAATTGTCTGGACCTTGGATAGACTATTGGCTATTCCTTACCATTTCGCGCGAAATAACCGTATTCTACGCGGGCGAAGCCGCGGGCGGAAAGCTAGTGTATCCAAGATAAAGTGTTAAGCTGTATAATAATAAAATATACATATATTACCAGGCGTATATTCAGGTGTTTCTTCGTACTCCAAATATTCAACATGGTCAAATTCTTCTTTTATTGGAACATATTTAACTAGTGTTGTGGACGATGTTATATCTGACTGACTGTCTATTTCCTCTTTAATATCTACGTCTGTGGAAAAAAAACAAGTAACCCATAGTTAATATTGCTAGTTCTCGTGTCTATTAAAAAAAGTACACAATTGCATTTTCACACTTGCAGAGTTAAGACCATATGCATTTGTTTAAAAATATTAAAGTTATTATAGATTACATATTGAAGAAAATAGAAACGCCTGTCGTGGCGCAGAGGCACAAGCGTGCGACTGTAAAGCGACAGGTTGTGGGTTCGATTCCCACTCCAGGAAATGTAGTATTTTCATTTCTGGGTTTGGTAACAAGGCAAAGCGCGGCATTGAGTTCCGCCACTAAACACACAATGCCTCAATTCGGCGGAAGTGGAGATAGGAATTGTTGAAAGAGAATGGAGTGTCTTAACACTAGGTTCTCAGGTTACTCTGCCTACCCTGCTATATGCGGGATACAGCGTGAAGTTAACAAAAAAAAATAAAAAATTAACCCAATGTACTACTATGCAAAAATTAATAAAATTATTCTTTTACAGCATCAAGCTTTTTCCGGCATCAGCAGAGGCAGATAAAATCTAGTGTTGAGACACTCCATTCTCAACTTTCTGTCTGAATATGGGGCATTATGTATTGACGGCTGAACACAACACTGAACTTTGCCTTTTCATAGAAAGGGAAATGTAAATAATATGCATATAATCATTTTCATGAGTGGGAATTGAACCCACAATTATTGCGTTTACACCCAAATAATATCACAATTGCCTCAATAATTACATATTATTTTATTTTTCACTAAAAATTAAATTATTGTAAGAAATACATATAAAACAAGAATAAAATGTATATTTTTTTAAATATTATGGTACTTAATTATTTTTATAAAGAAAAATATGATGGTATACCATTTAGCAGAACATCTTCAATAGCTAATATATTTCTTTTAAAATCAAGTGCTTCACAAAGTTTTATAATACATATGTTGCATATATGTTCAGGTTCATCGGAGGGTACCCACTGAAAAAATATACAATAATTCCTTACTTTAATTATCAATCTTTAAATATCAATATAATATATTATTAATATTATAGCTATAACACTATTTAATTCATTGAATATTTCCTAACTAATTGATCTATAATTATTCATATCTTACAAAAACATATCTCTAGGCATTACTATAATGATATATAATAGATAACTTCAAATTTATTATAAAAAATGATTTCTACCTAAATATTATAAATTATATATATAATAAGCAGAAAAGAAGACATACCGGTAACCCAAAACACTCAACAATCATATTCCCATATATTTCTTCACCGCCATCATTCTCATGCACGTCCCACAAACTTTTCAATTCTTTATCGTTTAAACAGCATTTGCATCTACACAAATATTCAGAAATCATAATATTATCATCTTCGTTCATTTTAAACTCTATTTACAAACAAAAACTTTTGGTTTTTAAAGTTTTTCACGAAATTACGGCGTGGAAACTAGCCTTTTGCAAAATGTCAAATGTGTTCTTGTTAGTGATGTTCTGAATGTATTTAAATTAATATGTCGATAATTATGATATTAGTCTTAAATCGTGATATTAAATTAAACTATTGCAATTGTATATTTTAGTATTTGGAAATAATTTTTTGGAAACTCGACGGTTCGACTTTATTGTAGTTCATGGTCACAGGTAGACATGTCGAATACTAAATATACGCGACGAATAAGGTTGAAATAGCTTAATTTAAAATGTTTAAAAAACTTTAATCTACTTTTAATGGTTCATAAGAGTATTATATGTGTAGTATTGTTTTTGAATAATAGTCGCTGAAATATAATTCTAACAATATGAAATCTAAAGTGCCCAAAATATAAAGATTTATAAACTAATTTTAATAACAAATTAATTGCCTAAAGCGTTAAACTATTTACTAAGCTATGACTTCTTTGAATTACTACAATTTTATATTAAAGAAAAATTAAAATATAAAATATAAACGCATTTACATAGTTCTTTTATTATCTGTATCCATTTGACATTTTGTTTGGGCTTGTTGGGTTGAGAAGCTGTCGATACTAAAAACATAATAAAATATGATTACGACCATTCAAAAACGAATTTTATTATAAAAAAATGATATATAATTAAAAAAAACAATTATAAACTACTATTAAAGTGTTAAAATGGCTTTAATTAAGAATAACGGAGCTATAATAGACCCAGCTCTCTGTAGATGCTGTAGGGCTATAAAGAAATGTAGAATTATGACTTCTGAGTATACATGGATGGAAAAGAAGGAGGTTTATGCGGATATGATAATGGATTGCTTTGGTATACTTGTAAGTATATGTAGTTTTAAATATTAGCACAAGTTTCTTTCATTTAGTTTTAATTATTTGTATTTATTGATATATCTTTTTTAAATGTTGAATTTGCAAACATTATTATGGTTCTTTATTAAAATTTATTTTGTGAGTCATTATTTAAGTAAGTAAGTAAGTAAGTAACTTTATTTCGGAACACACACTGCTTACAAAGTAACAATAATAATAACAATAAAGAAAAATACAGCACGAAAACACAACAAATACTATAATTCTAATGTATATAAAAACAAAACAAAAATGTGCAGCAGTGTGGAGCGAAAAAGGAAAGTTACTCAGCTTTTATGTTGGCATGAGCTACAGAGCAAACAGTACCAACGCTGGTTTTCAGTGACTGCCTTGCGAAAATCGCGCCTGCGAACCAAGTTAAATATATAGTAATGTTATAATTTAAACATATACCTTAATAAAATTTAATATATATATATATATAACATAGTATAGTACATAAACAAAATACAAAATATGTTGGTGTAAAAAATAGAAAAATATAATATTAAATTATATTAATATAAATAATAAATTGTTATAAATAGATATGTACATATTTTAAATTGTGATTGACAAAGTTAAAATATATAAATGCCTTTATCAATCAGTTAGGTTTAGGGTTAAGGGATTTAACCCTTTAGGTAATATTTTGGTTAAGCTGTTGTAAGAAAAATGTTTTTGATAGGTATAAATATTAATATTTTGTTGAATGTGTCTAACTTTTGCACAATGTGTCGTGTCAATTATTATTTTTTTAACTAATGTTAATACTTAATATACATTTTTGTAAATGAAAATACAATTTTGTATTAAATACAATAAATTCTGTCCTTAAAAAGATATTAAACTTTTCGCAAAAGTATATTTCTTAAACAAAATAATGATTATTTTCCAGCTTTCACATGTAGATGAGGATGCAAAAGACAGTGGTGTGTGTGCAACATGTGTAGTGCGGTTACGAGATGCATGTGCTTTCAGACAACAAGTGTTGCAGTGTGAGGAATTATTTCTAAGTGCTAAATTAGGTGATAAAGATGGTAAGTATTGGAATTATTATTGTTTTTTTTTCTAACTTCATACTGTATCACACATATAGCAGGGTAGACAAAGGGAACCTGAGAACTTAGTGTTAAGACACTCTGTTCTCTTACAACAATTCCATTCCCCACTTTCTGCCAAATTGAGGCGTTGAGTGTTGAGTGGCGGAACTCAACGTGCACTTTGCCTTCTTACCAAACCCAGGACATGAAAATACTTACATTTCCTGTAGAGAGAATCGAACCCACAACCTGTTTACAGTCTCACGCTTGTGCCTCTGCATCACGACAGGCATTTATTGGAATTGTTTCGGAAGAATATTATATTTTGAGGTCATTGTGACACAGTGGGACAGTGGCTGACTGTAAATAAAAGTGGTTGGGAGCTTTATTCCTAAATTGGGGGGGTATGATCATATAACTTAAATTCGTTTCCCGGTTCACATAAGCTTAAGCATGGTTTATGTTTCAAAATTCAGGTGGAAAGTCAAGAATAGAGTGATTTAACACTAGTTTCTTTCTCACTGTTTTCCTATGCCAGAAAAAAGAATGGAGCTACAAAAAAGGAATTAAAAAGAGTATATTAATCGATTATTTATTTATTTTTCTTTTTTAAGGAAGTATGTCTATGTAAGTATGTATAGATATTTATAATATGTATGTATATTTGTTTTTTATTCATATTTTGGATTTTTATCTACTCTGTGCACCCCTTCCCATTTCATATGTTCTCTCCTCTACCTAAAGGTTACCTGGAAGATATCGCTCTCTTAGCGATAAGGTTGCTCATTGTACTATTATAAATATTAAGATCTTTTTATTTTGTATGTTTCTAGTGCAATAAAGAGTATTTATTATTATTATTATTTATTATTAACTTATCAATTTTTTGAGTAAAAGAAAATTCACATAATACCCTTAAAATATTACAGAAACTAAAAAGGATACAGATATAGAATTGAAAACCGAACCCAAGGATGACTGTAGTGAACATAATTCATCTAATGAGGAACATCAAGATGTTATATCTCTGGACTATCCTCCTGTTATTGAAGGTATGTAACATCAAAAATTAGTAGCCCTGTTGATGTAAAATATGCATTGCCACAGCAACATGTAATAATAATAATAACAAATATAAATAAATTACAAACACCATATACATAATAGACATAGCTGTACCCAACTCTCACAATATCCAATCAACAATCGCTGAAAAAATAACTAAATATCAGGAACTGGCATTGGCAATAAAAACCCAATGGAAAGCAGAAACTATCCATATAGTACCTATAGTCATATCCACTGCAGGAATAGTGCCTAAAACATTACACAATAGCTTAAATATCTTAAAAATTCCCCAAACAATCATCAACACCATGCAAAAAGCAATCATCCTCAATATTTGTTGCATTACTCATAGGTTTTTATCATCACACACAACACACTCAGTTGCCTCTATACTTGGCTAAAGCCCATATATATGGTAAATACCTCTTCTCAGGAAGAGAGATCTTTCAAAGAAAACAAAACAAGAATAATAATAATAATAAAGCCTCTTACTTCGGATATTTGATTATACAATGATAAGTAAGAAATAATAAGTCACACCAACACATCTAAATCTTATTAAAAAAATAGAATGGATTAATGCGCCTGCTCTTGTAAATAACTATAGTTTTTGTTTTATCAAAATCGGGCTAGGATTTCAGAAATTAGTGTCTTAAAGTTTGAACGTTTCTAAAATTAGCGTTCCGTCGATATCGGCTGGTGACGTCACGTGGCGATAGGTATGTGTGTGTGCGCATGTTGTTACAACGTACTTGTGAGTGTGCACGTGACGACACACAGTAGTGCGACCGAGGCTGCACTTCAACGCTTAATATCTCAGTCATTTTTGAAGATAGAAAAAAACAGATTCTATATTCCTCAGTTACCTTCTTAGATATGCTGTTAGCTAAAAATCTTGGTGTGACTCATTAGTTAATTTGAAAGAGAACGGAGTGTCTTAACACTTGGTTCTCAGGTTCCGTCTGTCTACCCTGCTATATGCGAGATACAGCGTGAAGCTAAAAAATAAATAAATATTATCATTCCCCCCAGTGGAAATCGAACTCACAATCTATGGTCATTCATTTTCAGATGTAAAACTGCCCAAGAAAGAAGAGAACGAAGAAGACAAACTAAAAATAGAAGAACAAAAAGAAATACAAAAAGATTTAAACATGGATATCGACATGGATGATGTGGATGATGATGACTATCATGATGATTATTCAGTGTCATCATCAGACTCTGATAAGCCAATTAAGAGGAAAGCTAAAGGAAAGAAGGCCAAGGTCAAAGCAAATGGTACATCCAAGAAGAAGGTATTGAAGAATAAAGTAAAGAAGTCAGGTTAGTTTTTTTTTAAATGATTGATGACTGGAGAAGGTTTAGTGATACATATTTAGAAAATGTATGAAAATTAACTTTGGGACTCAAACCTGCACCTATTGGAAACCGTCCAAGCGTTCTGCCCACTATGCCATACGTTTTACATCTGGCGTCGAAATTCTTACACACTTGTTACAAATTATTTTTGTTGTTAGCAGATGCTAACCTTACCTTTCTCTCTCTACAGAGATCTGTAGAGAGAGAAAGGTAACCCTTGGACGGTTTCCAAAAGACGCGGATTCGAAACTAATTTCAAAACAGGTTAATGATCATTTTTTTTTCCAATTTTGGTGTCATTTTAGAATTAAATGATGTAATCCTACGCTCACATTCATTACATACGGTTACTGACTTAAGTGTCTACTTTTTTATTTATTTTTTTATTTTATAGCTTTATCCCGCAAAGAGTAGTTTTGCTTTCAAAAAAGAACCTAGTGTCAAGAAACTCTGTATTCTACTTTCCGTCAGTATTTGAGACATTGCGTGTTATGTGGCGGAACTCAACGCCGCACTTGTCTTGCTAGAGCGAAAAAATGAAAATAATTTAATGTCCACTCCATTAAGTAAGGGACAGAAATGTTGAAAGAGAACGGAATGTCTTAAAACTAGGTTCTCAGGTTCCCTCTGCCTACCCTGCTATATGCGGGATACAGCGTGAAGCTACAAAAAAATATGTAATCTTCTCCTCGAGTGAGAATCGAACCCACGACCAATCACGCCTACAGTCAGATATCAATTTAAAACGACCTCAATGCTTATATATTATTTATTTACCTTTATACGTCTATAGAAACATGCATTTATTAGTTTTCTGATCACTATAGTAGTGTCTTTCAAATTTACCCCTAAAATTGTTTCTAAAATCATTGAATTATATAAATGCTCTCATAACTCACAGGTTCCAGCAAAAAATCATCACCAAAATTAAAAAAACCTCCCGTCGAAAAGAAAAACACATACGATCGAGACCTAGATTGTATGTCTGAAGAGAATCTCCTAACCATCATACAGTATTCATACGTCTGTCCATTCAAGAACAGGAGAAATAATTACTATTGCTTCTACTGCAAGGATTATTACCCTAAACCTGAGGATCTGAGGGAGCATACCGTGACCCATGACACCAAGCCGTTCCAGCTCTTAATGGGGTATAGGAAGATGCCCAAAATCGACATAACCCGGATCGACTGTCGGCTGTGTCCAACGAAAATTAGTGACTTGGAAGTGTTCAAACAACATATAGACCAAGTGCATGGGAAGAAAATATATTTTGAAGCCCCAGACAAAATGTTGCTATACAAACTAACATGGAACGATCTAGTTTGTCTCATGTGCAACGACATTTTCGAGGACTTCAATACCCTGAACACACATATGGTGGAACATTTCAGCAATTTCACGTGCGACATATGTGGTGTGTGCTTCCTGGAGAAACCTCGGTTGGACGCTCATCTAAAACGTCACAAAGACGACGAGCGACATACATGCGAAGTTTGTGGGAAAGTATTCAAATCCAACCACTATAAGGACATGCATGTCGATATAGTTCACAAAAAGAAGGCCATAATACGTTGTCCCCAGTGCGATGAGTGTTTCATGTCATATGCGTTAAAAAATAAACATTTGACTGAAGCCCACGGTCAGAAGAGGACGTATCCGTGTAATTTGTGTGATAAAGTGTATAATAGGCAGAAAACCTTGACAGAACACCAGAGGAGGAACCACCAGAAGGTCCTGAAGCATCAGTGCGAATATTGTGACCAACGGTTTTATTTACCATCTCGGTTGAAAGAACATATAGCAACACATACCGGGGAGAGGAACTTTAGGTGTGAGTTCTGTGATAAAAGTTATCCAAGGCTCAAGTCCTTGCAGTATCATATCCGTACCCATACAAATGAAAGGCGGTACCGGTGCCATATTTGTGGGCAGGCGTTCATACAGAATGCCAGTTTGAAATCTCATATAAAAAGTCATCACCCCGAATGTGATATAGAGGGGTGTTATTTTTAATTTTAATGTATTGGTTAGTTGATATTAGTGATGTTACAAATATTCGTTATTCGGTAACGTTTTTTTTAATATTCTACTCGCCTACTTATTTTTCATATTCGGTATTTGGTCGAATACCGAATATCAATTGATTGTGGCGATTTTTTTAAAACACTTTCTACAACGCCTCGTGGCGCAGAGGCACAAGCGTGCGACTGTAAAGGCGACAGGTTGTGGATTCGATTCCCACTCCAGGAAATGTAAAATTTAGTATTTTCATTTCTTGGGTTTGGTAGCAAGGCAAAGCGCGGCGTTGAATTCCACCGCTTAACACGCAATGCCTCAATTTGACGGAAAATGGGGAACGGAAATGTTGAAAGAGAACGGAGTGTCTTAAGACTAGGTTCTCTGGTTCCCTCTTCCTACCCCGCTATATGCGGGATACAGCGTGAAGTAGAAAACAAAAAAAACCTTTCTAAAACTGTGTATTTCAATGAATTTATTCTTATAAGACTAAAAGAATTTTGACCTTATTTTAGTTCGTCAGTCATCCTAAGAACTTAATTTTTAATCGCGAAACAAAAGAAGTGGAAACTAATTTTTATTCATTTTCCTCTAAATTACACATAATTTATGCCGGACGTTCATTTGCTAAATATTCGGTACTTTGCCGATTATTCGGTATTCGGCCAAATCACTATTTATGGCATCTATAAACGATACTTACGTATGAGGATTTTATTTTTATTATTATTTTTTTTTAACTACACGCTGTATCCCGCATATAGCAGGGTAGGCAGAGGGAACCTGAGAACCTAGTGTTAAGACACTCCATTCTCTTTCAACAATTCCGTTCCCCACTTTCCGCCGAATTGAGACATGATATGAGTTATGATACATAAAAACCAGTTGAAGTTCTTTTTTGAAGTCGGTTACATAGGGATGTGTGTAAAATTATTTATATTATTTATTAATAATCTGTAATTAAGTACATCACTATTTTATTTTTTTTTTTTTTAAATAAGGACAAGACACAAATATATGCTTTAATAAATACTCAAAACATCACTGAACAAACAGAGACTTACAATAAAATAATTTTATAGTTTTAATGAAATTAGTATTGTATTTAATTAAGTAATTATACAAATAATGTATTATGTAAGGTTATTTTAAATTATGATTTTATAAATAAAATTATTTGTAAATATTTCAGTTTTTTTTTTATTTAAATGACTTCTATATATATATATAAAAAAAAAATTACATACGATACTACTATTTCCTTGGAGAGTGTAAGGGATAAGGATTTTGCCCAAATTGATGTAGAAATGTCTGTCGTGGCACGTGCGACTGTAAACGCGACAGGTTGTGGGTTCGATTCCCACTCCAGGTGGTGTAAAAGTTTAGTATTTTCATTTCCTGGGTTTGGTAATAAGGCAAAGCGCGGCGTTGAGTTCCGCCAATCAGCACGCAATGCCTCAACAAGGCAAGTTTTAACACTAGGTTCCCTCTGTCTACCCTGCTATATGCGGGATATAGTGTGAAGCTAAAAAAAAATTTCATAAATAAATATGTCGCGCGAATAGGGTGCACATCAGGTAGAGTACACAGGGTAAACAAAGAGAAACTAATGTTAAGACGTTTTCCCATCACTTTTTTTAAATTATTAAGAAAATACTTCTTATTTTTTTTTTCACCTTCACTCTGTATCCCCCACATAGCAGGGTAGGCAGAGGGAACCAGAAAACCTAGTGTTAAAACACTCCGTTCTCTTTCAACAATTCCGTTCTACACTTTCCGCCAGATTGAGGCATTGCGTGCTGAGTGGCGGAACTCAAAGCCGCGCTTTGCCTTGTTACCAAACCCAGAAAATGAAAATACTTCATTTTCTAGAGTGCCCACACAATCTGTCGCGTTTACAGTCGCACGCTTGTGCCTCTGCGCCACGACAGGCGTTACTTCTCTTATTATTTTAAATTATATTTTCTTGTAACCCAACCACATACACGCAAAAGAGCAGTTCATTCCATACTGCAAATGTTTAAGAGATGAAATGATAATAAAAAAATATTCTTTCCAGCTCACATTTTATCACATAGCCACCACTATCAATTATACCAATTTTTAAATATTATAATATGTTTATTTATCATCTTACCTTCACTCTTTATCCGGCATATAGTAGGGTAGGCAGAGGGAACCCAAGAAACTAGTGAGCTGAGTGGCGGAACTCAACGCCGCGCTTTGCCTTGTAACGAGACCCAAGAAATGAAAATACTTTTTAATTTCCTGGAGTGGGAATTGAACCCACAACGTGGCGCAGAGGCACAAGTTTAAATAATTTACATTTTAACAGTAAATTTATTGTCAATCGATTTCACCAAAGTATTCATACACATCACTAATTCAAAGCAAAAACAAAACGCTTCAAGTCAATATGTCAAATGACAAACTTCATCTCAATTTGACAGATTATAAAAAAATGCATCCAGCTTCGTTTGTGTATCTTTTAAATGTTGAATTCTAATATATTTTGAAATAATGGCGGAAGTTAATTTAAAGAAAAATCAAGGACCGTTAATAAACCCCGCGCTGTGTCGATGTTGTCGCTCAATTAAAAAATGTCGATTGTTAACAACTGACTATGAGTTTATGAACACGAAAGAAGTGTATTCTGATATGTTAATGGATGTTTTTGGACTTCTTGTAAGTTAAAAGTTGCTTATATTTGTTTATTTATTAATAGAAATACCAGCCAGAGGCTATTGTGACGTAGTGGGACACTATCTGTCTGTAAATGCGTTTGGTTGTTGGGTTCCATTCCCGCTATGGAGAATTAGATTATATTTAAATTATATATAACGTCTGTCGTGGCGAAGAGGCACAAGCGTGCGATTGTAAACGCGACAGGTTGTGGGTTCGATTCCTACTCCAGGAAATAGAATTTTTCATTTCCTGGGTTTGGTAACAAGGCAAAGCGCGGCGTTGAGTTCCGCCACTCAGCACGCAATGCCTCAATTCGTCGGAAAGTGGGGAACGGTGTCTCAATACTAGGTTCCCTCTGCCTACCCTGCTATACGGCGTGAAGCTATGTATGTATGTACCTTTGTGTATTATTTAAAATTTTTGTTTATGTATAATTTCAAGTGTGCAATAAAGTTTTTCTATCTATCTATCTATCTATGTAAATTATTTATATTTGTGCAGTCTAGTAAGGGAATATGGGGTGTTGAGTCAAACAGTCAGACTGTACCACTGCGCCACTATGGCTTATAAATATATTAAATTGTTTAGATGTATCAATTCTATTTAAATTTATTCTATTAACAATTGATTTTAAAACTTAAACTTCACAAATTAATATAACAAAAATATATTAACCAATCATAAATAAATGATGGTGGTGGGGCAGAGGCACAAGCATGTGGCTGCAAATGCGACAGGTTGTGGGTTCGATTCCCACTCCAGGCAATGTAAAGTTTAATGTTTTCATTTCCTGGATTTGGTAACAAGGCAAAGCACAGGGTTGAGTTCCACCACTCACGTGGGAAGTGGGGAACGAAATTGTTGAAAGAGAACAGAGTCTTAACACTAGGTTCTCTCGTTCCCTTTGTCTACCCTGCTATATGCGGGATATGGTGTGAAGGTAAAAAAATAAAAAAAAATTAAAATAATAAACTATTAGAAGTATATACATATATAATTATTTTAATTACAAAAATTAGTTAATGTTCACTTTATTTTCATTTTTCATATTTCAGTTATCACACTTAGATGGTGACAGTAAAGACTGTTGTATTTGTGCCACATGTGTATCTCGGCTCCGGGAAGCTAATGCATTTAGACAACAAGTTTTACAATCAGAACAAATGTTCCTTGAGGCAAGGTTGCAGAATAAAGGTAAAGATATATCTTTCTTTTTTCTTTTAGCTGTGTGTATGGTCGGTAGAGGGAAGCTGAGAACCTAGTGCTAAGAGACTGTTCTTATTCAATAATTCCAATTGAGGCATTGTATGCTGAATGGCTATATAACTTAATGCCATGCTTTGCCTTGTTACCAGACCCAGGAAATGAAAATTTCCATTTCCTGGAGTGGAAATCGAACCCACAACCTGTCGCGTTTACAGTCGCACACTTGTGCCTTTGCGCCACGACAGATGTTAATTGTAAATTGTTAATTACTCCAAATAATCGAATTTTTTGTGTATTAACTTCTTGTATTTCAGAAATTGATGAAATTATAAAGACTGAGGTAAAGTCGGAGCCGCTCTGTGACTCCGACACTCCTGATGTGACTGATGACATCGTCGAAGAGAATCATGGTAATATTTTTTATTATATATATATAATATATAATTTTTAAAAACTATATACTATTTATATTTTTACTTATTCTACATCAGTGCCGAGGGGTGAAAAATTTGGTTAGGCAAGCCAAATTTAGAGAAGCTGATGTATATTTAGGGAAGTCGGTACATATATTTAGGGAAGGTATTTAGTAATATCGATTTCATTTTGGCGATGATCTTTTTTTCTTAGATGTTTAAGTTGTCAAAGTTTGTTTTTTTTTTTGCAATTATGCCCAATATTTTCCTGGTGAGCTTTTTCGTTTAGCTCTCAATCTTTACTTGACTTTTTTTTTGCAAACTTCACTACAGTTCGCGCTTTGCTTTGTTACCAAACCCAAAAAATAAAAATACTAAACTTTTACATTTCTTTTAGTGGGAATCGAACCCACAACCTGTTGCGCTTACAGTCGCACACTTATGCCTATGCGCCACGACAGGCTCATTCATAATTATTTCTGATTTAATTTCTGTTTTTGTCTTTGTTTTTTATTTGTATCCAAATATATTTATTGTTATTTAATTTCAGAAGAGGATAACGTTAAAATGGATACCCAAGAAGTTACAACAACTAAAACTAAAATAAAGAAAAGTAAAAACGGTCACAAAAGTAAAGTGAGCAAAGAACTGAGGAACGGGAAGAGGTTGAGGGTGAAGCTAGACAAGTTATTGATAACAAGTATAGTATTTATTGATATAAAATTTTTGAGTTCATCTATGACATACAGACAAACATTCGTTATTATATATTCATCATCATCATCTCAGACTCTACAGCCGCGGGTGGGCCTTGGCCTGGTCCAGTAAATTTCTCCAACCAGATTTGTTTAGGGCTTTTTGCCTCCAACTCCCAATTCCGAGGGATTTTGCGTCACGCTCAACGTCGTCCAGCCATCGTAGCTTGGGTCTACCTCGGTTTCTGCGGCCATCAGGCATTCCGATAAGTAAATTTTTTGGAGTTCTAGAGTCATCCATGCTCAAAAGGTGTCCGACCCAACGATGGTGTTCAATCTTTATTATTTTGACAACGTCTGGCTCGTGATACAACTCCTTTATCTCGTGGTTGTACCGTGTCCGCCAATTTCCGTTCTCCAGGACAGCGCCGAAAATACGTCTTAGTACTTTCCGCTCGAAAACGCACAAGGACTCCTCGTCTTTCTTACTTAAAACCCTTTTATATATTCCTCTGTGTAAAAATACATGGTCATACTGATTTTCATGTCAATCGGTTGAACGGGGCAGAACTTGCTACTCTGCAGCTCCACCTGGTGGCGAGTGGCATCAATGAGCATATTGTACAAACCTTCTCTGAAGAAAAATACATGTATATACCAATTTTCATAATTTTCGGTACATTAGTTTTTGAGTTCACCGATGACGTACAGACAAATATTTATTTTTATATATAAAGATTTTAATCGATTTCAAAGAAGAACGAGGTTATCATTTTTTTTAGTGTATGTAACTTTTTACTGAACAAATTTTGTTAATGTATTTTTTTATATGATAGCTAGTGCTTCTGATGTGGTCTCATTTAAACTTAGATAAGATATGATGGATAGTTTTTGAGCTATTCGTAATGGTTTCAGTCCATTTTATTTCAAGTTGTCTTTCTTTTTTATGAAATTTTGTCTTAGCAAAGTGGCAAAATGGAAATGACTTAAACATAATCATTCCCCTGACTGCTTTATTTAGATTGTTAAATTTTAAACTATTTTCCAGATGGCCTTCCCAAGAAAATGCCATCAAAAGACATCATAGATCACGACCAAATGGCGTACTCCAACACCGTGACCATAGTACAAAATTCCTTCGTCTGTCCGTTTCACAATAGAATCAGTATATATTACTGTTATTACTGCAAAGACCAGTTCACTAACCCCAGCGAACTTAGAGACCACACTCTCCTACACGACCCCAAACAACTATTCGAGGATACCACAGAAAATAAGAAAATCCCCAAAATCGATATCACCAGAATCGATTGCAGACTTTGTCCGGAGAAAATCGATGATTTGGAAACGTTTAAACGTCACATCACTAGTGTCCACCAGAAGTCAGTGTTTCCCATCACTAACGAGTTCCTAAAATTCCGGTTGACGTTAAATAATCTTACTTGTACAGAATGTAATAGTGTTTTCCCTTATTTCGATTCTTTGAAGAAACACATGATTGACCATTTCGGGACTTTCACCTGTGACATATGTGGGACATGTTTTCTGGAACAGGCCTCTCTAAGAACGCATATAAAATCGCACACTAAAATCGATTTGAATTTTCCTTGCGAGATTTGTGGCAAGAACTTAAAATCAAAATATAGTAGAACGTTACACGTAGCGACTGTCCATGAAAAGAAGCCATTTGTGAATTGCTATAAATGTGACGCAGCGTTCCTATCCTATGCTTTAAGAAATCGACACTTGATAGAAGTACATGGAGATAAAAGAACGTTCCCATGCAAGCTGTGCGACAAAGTGTATAACAGGAGGAAAACTTTAATGGAACACAATCGAAGAAACCACTTGAAAGTGTACAGACACCAGTGCGATTTATGTGATCAAAGATTTTACCTACCTTCCCGTTTAAAAGAGCACATGGCAACACATACGGGGGAAAGGAACTTTCGATGTGAATTTTGTGATAAAAGTTACCCAAGACTTCAGTCCCTTCAAGAACATGTAAGGAGTCATAACAGTGAAAGATAC
>JAKGSA010000748.1:153944-173646 GCA_033558755.1 Philaethria dido
TTTATTATTGGCAATGATACCTTTGAAACAGACTGGAGCGAGCATTTCATTATTCATGTATGTATCATACACAATGGCTATCATATAGAAAAAGAATCATCAAAATTAGTTCACCCATTAAAAAATTACACAGTAACACACAAAAGAGTTTTTAAAAAAAACGAAACATACCTCTATTTTCAGCATCATACATTTTTACCCTCAGAAATGCCTCTTCACATTGTAATACTTGTTTCTTAAAAGCTAATGCATCCCTTAGCCGTTGCACACATGTCGCACATATAAGCCTCTCTGTTGGTTTACCATCCAAATTTGACATCTTAAATAAATTACAGAACAATATTTATTTGTATATCATTATACTAATAAGAGTATAATGAGTGAGACAGTGAATCTGAGGAATGCTAGCTTCGTCTCATAGTTGCACTTTACTTAAAAAATATATGTTTAGATGTTATATTGACTAAAGTTAATATATATATATAAGACAAATTGGGAAGTTGTAATTAAAATATTTTTTATTTGTAAAATAATTAAAATTTTAACAAAAATCAATTTCAAATATAATGCAATCAAATAAGTTTTGATGAATTATTATGAATAACACAAAAAGTACTTTTCCAATTTTAACTAGATTTAAATGGGATCACATTCAGAAGCAATAGCTATAAAATAAAATCATCAAAATTGATTAATGCAGCCAAAAGTAATGGAGTTACAAACTCATACAAAATTACAATTAAATTGAAAACCTCCTCCCTTTTTTAAATTTAGTTGGAAACAAAAACTATTTTTTAAACAGTGTCAAAAATTGGAAATAATTATACTTAATATAATAATAACATAGGCAAAGTGTGGCATTGAGTTCTACCACTCACCACGCAATGCCTCAATTCGGCTGAAAGTGGGGAACAGAGAGTCTTGACACTAGGTTCTCTGGTTCTCTCTACCTACCCTGCTATACGCGGGATAGAGTGTGAAGCTAAAAGAAAATACTTTAAGAATAAACTTACAAGTAAACTGAAGCAATCCATTATAATATCAGAATATATTTCCTTTTCCCCAAAGCTTTCGTATTCAACATTGAGAATGCGACATTTCTTAATAGTTCCACAACATCTACAAATTCCTGCATCAAAAACTGGACCTTTTCCTTTCTTTATATTCATTTTGATTTAAAAATATTCGCAAAATGATATGAAACTTAAACGCAAAAATAATGCATAATATAATACTGTATATAAGGAGTAATAAAATAAATACTATAACAATAATATTTGATTTAAATTACTCAATAATTCATTTTATTTTCAGTGAAAAAACAATTAATTAATATTATTGTTTTATTTAATGTCTTTTACCAATTGTACTGTACTGTACCAATTGAGAACAATAACAATGATTTTTGACATTTCCAACAATTTGGAGTGACAGATGACAGTTACATATATTTACAATTTTTGTCTGTGGCTTGTAAATATTAAAGTTATTTTATTAGATATTTAATAATTTAGATTAAATAATCAAAAGATTTACTTATTTAATTTATTTTTATTATTTAATATAATATTACAGTTTTTTTACAGAACGGATTATATGAATTCTTAGTTATTTATCATGAAGTTTAAAAATGATTTTAATAAGTATAGAAATAATAACGCCTGTTGTGGCGCTGAGGCACAAGCGTGCGATTGTAAACGCGACAGGTTGTGGGTTCGATTCCCACTCCAGGAAATGTTAGTATTTTCTTTCTTGGGTTTGGGAACAAGGCAAAGCGCGGCGTTGAGTTCCGCCACTCATCACGCAATGCCTCATTTCGGCGGAAAGTGGGGAACGGAGTGTCTTAACACTAGGTTCCATCTGTCTACCCTGCTATATGCGGGATACAGCGTGAAGCTAATTAAGTAAGTAGAAATAATTATTTAATAGTCCAAATAGCTGTCATCGAGATTCAAGATCCCTAAAAGTAATCTTTGATTTTTTTAAAGTTTAATTAATAGAACGCAAATAAGTTATTACTTTTGACATTTTCAATCATTCAAAAGTGGGTAAATATTTCTAAAATATAAAAAATTCAGTATCTATACATTATGATGATATATGTATGTATAAATAATATAAACCACCAGGGTTTTTTATTTTAATACCAAGTATTTTCACGGATCAATAAAACCATGCTAAAATTTTTATACATTTTTATTGTAATTCATTACATAATGATTATTCAAAAATAACAAAGCCGCATAAATAAATATTAATATATACTCAAATAATTTACTCCTTTATTAATAAAAAAAAAACAAATTAAGGAGGCGTAACTAAACGCTTATCACCCTCATGTATCTTCATATGTTCCCTCAAACTGTAACTCCTAGCATATGACTTGCAGCACACATTACAAGAAAACGGTTTATCCCCTGAATGCCTCAACATATGTTTTTTTAAACCATGATTAGTTATAAAGGCCATACCACATTCAGCACATTTCTTATTCTTATGACCATGAGTCTGACGAATATGTGTTGCCAGATAATGTTTAATATTATATTCTCTACTACAAATAGGACATTTAAATAGATGTGTTATATTATGTACTTCCGACATATGCTTTATTCTATAATTATAATGCTTCATAGGTTCAAAACATATTTGACACTTGATAATTCGCTTAGAATGAACACTTTCCATGTGGTTGGCTTTGGAAATTTTAGTTTTCAACACTTTTCCACACTCAGCGCATGGAAAATTTCCATTTTCGTGCACACGTTTGTGAACTTTCAGTCTTTTGGAATTTATGAACGATTTACCGCACACATCGCATATGCAGTTCGCATAGTGTTCATTTAAATGAGTTGTCAAAGATCTGAAAACATGGAATTCCATTTTACACAAGTGACATGTGTACGGACTGGAATTCACTTTATAATCGGCTATACATTCTTTATATATTATTTTATCATGTTTTTCCAATAAATGTAATTTCATTGTGTCTACATCTTTTAAATTTAATTGGCATATTTGGCATTTTAAATCTGAAATGTCAATTTGAAGGGAGCGTGGATAACGCTTGATTTTTTTTAATTCCTCCTCAATATTTGTATGAGATTGTAGATTATGATCCCTTAATGTTCCAATTTCCATGAAGTCTTGAGAACAGAAGAAGCATTGGAACCAGCTTTTGTGGTGACGGAAGGGACATGCGGTGGTGTCTTTGAGTACATTGCTACATGTTAAAATTACCCTTTTGCGTTCGGATACTTGTTTTTGAACTTTTAATTTCTTTATGCCTAGAAATACAAAATTATCAATGTGTAGTAATGAGTAATGTTAACAATTTATACTCAAATATATGTCAAACACATGGTAGCGTGTGTGTATCCTTCACGGTTAATTCCGTCATTTAACACGCCTGCCTCTAAATCTTGCAGAAAGCAGTGAAAGAAGTGTTCTGACATGTGAGAGATAACGCTTGACGTGGCGCAGAGACACAAGCGTGCGATTGCAAATGCGACAGGTTGTGGGTTCGATTCCCACTCCAGGAAGTGGAATTTTTCATTTCCTGGTCACATTGGTAACAAGGTAAAGCGCGGCGTTGAATTCCGCCACTCAGCACGCACACCTCAATCTGGCGAAAGGGGGAACAAAGTGCATGTATGTATCGATGTATGTGTAATTTAGTGCTTTAAATATGATGCATACACACTTCAATATAATTATCTAAGTCTTTTTAAAAAAAATCCAATAAGAAATACTAAACTCACCAATTCCATTTTTAATGGTTTTAATTGCAAAATCTTCATTTTCCTTTAGTTTATTGTCACAATTTACAAAATATTTTATTCTCCCTTACCTTTTTAGAGAATGGCAATAGGTGTATCAGAATCATAATTATATTCTTCTGTCAGTAAAATGTTATTTAAATTACCATTTTCACTCTGCTACTCGTTGGTTTGGAGATGTTACCTATGAAAAGAAATTATCTTTTTTTTTTTTTTAACTTCACGCTGTATCCCATTATTAAAGGGGTAGGCAGAGGGAACCAGAGAACCTAGTGTTAAGACACATAATCTCTTTTTTTAACAATACCGCTCCCATTTCTTTCCACTGAATTGAGGCATTGCGTGTTTAGTGGCGGAACTAAACGCCGCGCTTTTGCCTTGTTACCAAACCCAAGAAATGAAAAAATAGGTTAAATTTTACATTTCCTGAGTGGATCAAAACTCACAACCCGTCACATTTACTGAAGGTCGCACGCTGTGCCTTTGCCATAAATAGGGGTTCTTTAAATATACAAAAGTTCTCTGTGGGACATAATAGCTCAGTGGGTCAGTGTCTAAGCTTTTTAGCAAGCTGTAAATGTAATTGGTTGTAGATCTGATTCTCACCTTCATGGAAATGGATTTAAATTAATTATTTAGAATTTGCCGCTCTGGTAACACAAAGTGCAGAGTTGAGTTCCACTCACTCAACAAGCAATGTTTCAAATCTGACATTTGGGAAGCTAAGAATGGAGTATCTTGATGGGTTCTCTCTGAATTAATTACTATGAGAAATAAAATAAATAATAAATTTTAATATTAATTAAATTAGCAAGAAAATAATTAAAAAGCTTATCTTGTTAAAATGCTGATGCAGAACTTTACATAGATTTAAGATATATAACTTTATCCATTCACATTTTTTCAAACACATATAAGTTATAAAAATAAAGTATATATTATAATTACCTATAGTATGATCCCAATAATTTTTAAATAACTTTTCAGCTTTAGTCACTTGTTTATAAAAGTTAGAAATGTTGTAAAGCTGGTTTGCACATGCTTTAGATATGCACTCTGCTTGTGGAAGAATCCATATGAGAAAGCTAAAAAACAATTATGATAATGTTATTCTTTTTTGACCCATTATATTTTTTTTCTTATAATTCATATAAATTATATCATCTAAATTATATTAAGCTGTCGTGGTGCAGAGGCACAAGCCAAGAAGGTTGTGGGTTCAATCTCACTTCCAGGCTCCAGGAATGGAATTTATCATTTCTGGGTTTGGTAACTGCTGGAGTTCTGTCACTCTGCATGCAATGCCTCACCCAGTGGAGGGGAATGGAGTGTCTTAACACAAGGTTCTTCTGCCTTACCCTGCTACATGAGGGATACAGAGTGAAGTTATGTATGCATATATGTATAATTTTCTTTTTCTCTCAAATCTTTATAGGACAAAGGCAAAATAGTACTCTTGGAATTCTAAGTTTTCTAATTCTTCTTTTATGGGTTGAGGAGTGCTAGTTAGAAGAAACTAATGCAATTCATTTTGTAATTCTTACTATTGTAAACCACTATATAAGGCAGCATTAGAAATAGGTGTATTTTAATATTATATTTTATAAGCTTAAGTCACATAACAAAACATTTTCACCAAATAAATAAAATGTAAACCTTTATTATAAGTATTTTTTCAATAGAATTTTTTAAATCTGCATCTACCATTTCTGTTTTCTTCCTTTTCATTTTATATAATTATAAATTCAGAGAGAGAAAATGGAGTAAAATAGAGAGTAAAGTTTATATTTAAGAATTCCTTACCGTAATACCCAAACAATCGTGCAAAATTTTTGTATAAGCTTCTGGATTAGTATTACTGGTATTTTTTTTTATTTCTGTTAAATACAAAGTCGCGTTGGCTGATAGACAACATCTACATACATCAGGTTGAGATATCCACGATATTTCATTGAAATCCATTTTTATAATTATTTAACTTTTCATTTATAACAAAATATAAATAAAAAGCGTAAACATAATCGCTCGCGATATAAATAAAAACAATGTACAAAGTGACAACTGTTTGACAGTTCCTAAATTTCATATTATACACACGAAATTAAACAAATATTTTAAAATAATATTGAAAATTGTTCATCGTGAATTGTTTAATGATTTATTTAATCTATTTAATTATAATTTTGTTAAAGATATTTTTGCATATAAAAATTTAAATTCCCACTCCAGGAAATGTAAAATTTAGTATTTTCATTTTCTTGGGTTTGGTAACAAGGCAAAGCGCGGCGTTGAGTTCCGCCACTCAACACGCAATGCCTCAATTCCGCGGAAAGTGGGGAACGGAATTGTTGAAAGAGAATGGAGTGTCTTAACACTAGGTTCTCTGTTTCCTTCTGCTTACCCTGCTATATGCGCGTTACAGCTTAAAGTAAAAAAAATATATATAGATAATCTGTACCTAATCTGTCAAATAATATATTCAAAAGCGCGCGTAAATTTGCCAATACATATTTTATCTAGACTAGAAACTTAACAATAAGAATTAAATCAATAAAGTAGTTATTATCTTTAATAATTTAAAATGCGTAACGTAGAAATAAAAGCTAAAGTACACGATGTAGAAGCCATTTGCAAAATCGCAGAAAACTTGAGCGGAACAAAACCAACAATAATACAGCAGGATGACACATTTTATAAAGTAAATAGCGGTCGATTGAAATTAAGAATATATGAAGATGAATCCGCCACCCTTGTACGATATGATAGAGATGATGAACAAGGACCAAAGTTATCTAACTATGAACTTCTACAGTTCTCAATTGAGGAGAAGGAAAAAGCTAAATTGTTGAACGGTATGCTTATTAAATGTATGGGTGAACGTGGAAGAGTTGTGAAGGAACGGTTAGTAATTATAACTTTTAATGACAATAAACAAATAAAAATATATGAAAAGGAGGTATTAAATTTATAAATTCTGCTACCTACACCTTTGGTTTAAAATATATTAATTCTGTTCCTTTTTGCTCTGTTTCAAAGATATATTCTTACTGTTATCACTTTTTATGTAACACCTAACATCCTTTTTTTTTCTTGTTTTCTTATAAATTTCAAAGTCTTCTTCAATAGCTTCCCTAGACTTCCCAAGGAGTAACTCAAGCAACCCAAGCATTTTATATATTTAAATTGTACCTACATTTAATATTCTTTAAATAACAGTAATCTAAGATGACAAATATTAATTGTCAATACATAATAAAACATAATTTTTCAGTAAGCTATACATGGTAGGTCAAACTCGTGTCCACATAGACACTGTAAAGGATCTCGGCAGCTTCATGGAGTTAGAGGTAGTTTTACGGCCTGAACAGTCAGCGGAAGAAGGTCAGGCAATTGCTAAAGACTTGCAAGAGAAACTTGGTGTTAAAGATGAGGATCTGATTGAATGTGCCTATGTTGATTTGTTGGATAAGAAATGAAATAAGAAATGCTGGTTTTTTTGGGATTATTTGTTTTGGGATGTTAAGTGTTAAATTTTTCTTTAATTAATTTGGCTATGAAATCTAAAAATTTTAGATTTTATAGAGTAAAATTTGTGTAGTGTGCCTTGTATTGTTCCGTGCTATTTTTATAATATAAAATATAAGGATATATTTTATGGTTAACACTAGGTTCTGATTGAATCATTTGGATTGAACTTTGTCATTCCGCAAAGCGTGTGTCTTGTTTGATTTCGTTTAAGCTTTCTACTATTTATATTTAAAAACTTTAACAGTAGGTATTACGAATATCTACTAAAATTAAATAAAATATTCTAAAATCCGATGTTGTTTTATTATTTAATATATATTTTATTATTAATAAATAATCATAATATACGTACTCGTATAGTAAGTTAATATTGTGCATGATGTAAATTAGTTGCAATGTCTCTTAAATAGTTTTTATTCCACCGATCACTATTTTTCTTAATACCCACGCTTTTGGTTGTTACTTTCTTTATTCTTATAGTAATAAACGTTGATACAGCTCTGAAGTTATTTCACTTTTTCACCAAAATACTACCTGATTTCGTGGACAGTAAGTATGAAACACTTAAAGAATGTGTTGAATGTGTAAAATATTGTATATTTATGTATGGATGTACGAAAAAAAAGTAATATTTAAATAATTAAATTCTTTTATAAGTAACAAATACGCAGTCATCCAAGTCACAAAAAAAAACCAACAAACGTCAACCTGACATTTATCACTATTTTGTAATCTGTCACTTGCACGATAATATTTGGTTTTCGTTGAATCTCAATTTATTTACTATTATTTGAATGAAACATTATTAATAATATTAAGTATTATAAAACGAATTATTCACAAATATTATTATGGCGCTATAAATGATATGGGAGGCGTATTTTATTATTTTTTAATCTAATGGCTGCTTTGACTATAATCATGGAGAGACGAAGCAATACGATTTACGGTCAATGCAGATTTTGTTTGATGAAAGGATATCATAGAGATATTATGAAGGAATATTTTGCAAATGGGACCCGTGAAGTCTATATAGATATATTTATGGAATGTTTTAATATATATGTAAGTATTTAGTATGATTTAGATTTACAATCTAATTTGATTATTTTAATATATTTTTAGGTTTAGGCTTTATTCTGCATAGAGAGAATTTAATGTTAAAACACTTCTATTGCTCTTTCCGTTCGAATTCAATACATATTATGTTAAATGGAATAGCTCTTGCACATTATCTTATTAGAGTGGGGTATTGTAAATAATTTGAATTTAAATATCAATTATATCCTCTAGTGGGAATCGAACCCATAACCAATCACTCTTACAATCAGACACTGTCCCATTTTACTATAGAGACACTGAATTGCATTGAATTTGGTGTATAATTTATATTTCTTGAACTATACATTAGAAATAACCATTTTGCTTAAAAATCTTGTATGAATTTGAATTTCCTTATATATTATAAAGTACAATTGCTACAATTACTCAGTTGAGCTTCGAGAACACAAGGTCATGTAAAAATCACGAGGACTCCCTGGAGGGCACGCATTAAGAGGTTAATGACTGTGGATGAGAGTATTATGGGACAGTAGCGTTTGGCGCTCCATTCTCTCTGACTACACTGCTAGAGATAATTACTATTACGCATAGTATAATATAAAAATTATAACTATGGTAACATATTTATTTGCAGCTCTCCACAAATAAGCAGCTAAGCACACTAATATGTGCGACCTGCATTCAAAGTCTAAGAGACGCAAATAAGTTCCGCCTATTGGTTGTAAATGCTGAACAACAGTTACTCTCTAACATGCTGGATAAGGAAACCGTGTTTATTAACAGTAAGTATTCAAGATTTATAAAAGAAATATTCATTTATTTAATAGCAACTTTGCTTGTCGACTGTAAACTTGCTTTTTTTTGGTTTCTGTATTAACCACTTTTGTATGAAAAATGAATGAATGTATTTAGAAAACATGTAAAAATTTGATCGCAGCGGGACTCGAATCCGTGCCTCTTGGAAACCGTCCAAGTGCTCTGACCACTAAGCCATGCAATCTATATTCACAGATCTTTCTACAGAGATGCTAACAACACAAATAAGTTGTAACAAGCCTATAAGAATTTCGTTGCAACCGGCTATAGAATGCATGGCGTCGTGGTCAGAGCGGGTTCGAGTCCCGAACCTTTAAAATTTTTATACGTTCTCTAAATATGTTTTTCGTTTCCTAAGTGTGTGATTAACACTTTGAAAAACTTCAAAACCACTTGTGTACGAATATACTTCGAACAATTAAATTTATAACGCCTGTCGTGGCACAGCGTGTGACTGTAAACGCGACAGGTTGTGGATTCGATTCTCACTCCAGGAAATGGAATTTTTCTTTCCTGGGTTTGGTAACAAGGCAAAGCGTTTTCGGTCTGAAATCAGTATATCATGGTGTGTATAGACAATGGGAAATTATATATATTTAATAATTAACTTTGTCTTTATTTAAAGTGGGCGACATAGAAAATGATATGGAAATCAAACCAGAACACGACATGGAGGTGAAGTTAGAGCCTGACGATAACACCATGGACTGCGACCTGGAGTTCACATCTTTTGATGATGATGGTAAATTTCATAAAACCTTTTTCAATTGTAGCCTATGTTATTCTAATGTACGAGCAATATTACTGTACAGTTTTATTAAGATAGAAGAAGGCACAAGTGTGCGACTGTAAACGCGACAGGTTGTGGGTTCGATTCCCACTCCAGGAAATGTAACATTTAGTATTTTAATTTTTTTGGGTTTGGTAACAAGGCAAGGCGCGGCGTTCAGTTCCGCCACTCAACCCGCAATGCCTCAATTAGGCGGAAAGTAGGGAACGGAATTGTTGAAAGAGAATGGAGTGTCTTAACACTAGGTTCTCGGGTTCCCTCTGCCTATTCCCACACAACCTGTCGCGTTTACAGTGGCACGCTTGTGCCTCTGAGCCACGACAGGCGTCATAATCTGGTAAAAAAGTATTAACATATAAACAGAATTCACAGTTGAAACAAATTTTAAAATATTTGCTTTGAAAAGTAATTTTCGATTTACCAACTTATTCACGTCTGGCACAGATATACAAACAATTAGAGTAACATTTTAATCTATCCTTTAATAATACAATATAATATACAGACCTTAAAGAAGATGATAAACTGGAGAAGGTAGATGGAGAAGCTGAACTCTTGGCCAGATTCCCAGTTACATATAAATTGCCGACACGCAAAACTTTATATACCACCTCTTGTAAGGGATTTGCTATACAATTGGATTTACTTAAAGGTAATTATGTATTTTTATATAATACTAATAATATAATATAACTTAATTATTATTTTTTAGAAATATGTAAAAAATTAGTGTTTCAGGATTCGAACCTGCACCTCTTATGTATGTCCAAGTGTTCTAGATAATTAAGCTATATGTATGTATAAGAATTTCAATGTCACCTTTAATTTTTTATATATTTTTAATATGTTTCTACGTGAGTAACATAGTATTTTTTTAATGTGATAATTTTGAACCTGTGACCTTTACAAATAATAAAGAGCGGTTTCGCGCTTTATTTTGCGTATAAAGGCAGTAGTCAAAAATAAACTGAGGATCTTAGTTTAATGACACTGCACTCACCGTTTTCCTACCATATTCGGAACATTAAGGTAAGTGGGCGGAACTCAACGCCGCGATTTATCTTACTATAGGGGAAAAAATTAAAATAATTTTTAATATAATTATTTTCCCGAGTGGGAATCGAACCCACAACCAAGCGTTTACAGTTACACGTTATCTCACTTCGCCACCATGGTTTTTATGATTTAACACGTTTCTAATTATCTCAGGCAAACGCGTCCTCCCAACAATGGTAGCGAAGCTTCTAGAAGACGAAATCGAAGATGCATCCAGAAAAAAGGTTTACGTCACCGAAAAAATGGCGCAGATACAAAATACAACCATGTTAATAGAATATTCAAACATAACAGTGTTTAAGAGTAAAAATCGAGTTGGGTTCCCATGTTTTTATTGCAGAAGTTCCTATGAAAACTTCGATTTGCTGAGAGACCATCAAGCGAATGCCCACAAAAAGTGTGAGACAAGGAAAATAGTTGCCAGATACGGAACGGAATGTTTGGTAGTGTATGCAGATATAACGGACTTAAAGTGCCTCATTTGTCACACAAATTTGCCAAATTTAATCGAATTGAAGGCACATTTAATAAAAACACACAAAAAGAAAATCCATACCGAGTTTTCTGATCGAGTTATTCCGTTCAAACTATCGAATAATAAACATCCCTATGAGTGTTTGTCTTGTGGCTGTAACTTCGAAACTTTTGGTTCTATAGAACGACATATGAATGTGCATTACAGGAATTACGTATGCAATCAATGTGGTACGGGGTTCGTAACCAAATACAGATTGAAAGTGCACATAAAAAGCATGCATGTGGGTGGAAACTTTCCATGTGACATATGCAAGAAAGTGTTCACCACACACCAAAAACACAAGAACCATGTGGACACTGTCCATAAAATGCTAAAACGATTTAAATGTCCTAAGTGTCCTGAGCGTTTTTCCGAATATTTCCGACGGCAGAAGCATTTGGTGGAAAATCATGGATCTGCTCCATTGAGGTATAAGTGTAATGTATGTGATAAGGCCTTTGATAGACGATATACTTTGTCCAGGCATATGAAACGCGACCATCTTGAAGAAAGGGACTTCCAGTGTCAATTGTGCGCTTATAAATGTTTTACAAATAATGAATTGAGGGTCCATATGATTAAACATAATGGTGAAAGGATCCATGAGTGTTCTGTGTGTAAAAAATCTTATGCGAGGAAGAAAACTTTAAGGGAACATATGAGGATCCATAATAATGATAGACGGTTTGCTTGTGCTGTCTGTGGACAAGCGTTTGTACAGAAATGTAGCTTGAAGGGTCATATTAAAACACATCATTTGGATTATCATTTGCCGTGATTGGTTGTTATTAAATATATGGTGGTTTTGTTTTATTTAAAACTTGTTTTTTTCAGTTCTTTATATATTACATACATACATACATACATAGTTTCACACTGTATCCTGCATATAGCAGGGTAGGTAAAGGGAACCTAGTGTTAAAACACTCCGTTCCCAACTTTCCGCCGAATTGAGGCATTGCGTGCTGAGTGGCGGAACTCAACGCCGCGCTTTGCCTTGTTACCAAACCCAGGAAATGAAAATACTAAACTACATTTCCTGGAGTGGGACTCGAACCTACAACCTGTCGCGTTTACAGTCGCACGCTTGTGCATCTGCGCCACGACAGGCTTTATATATTACCTGGATGATTTAAAATTTGCTATTAGAGATATACTAGTGCAGTAGGATAGTGTCTATAAACTTAATGGTCAGCACCATTTGAACCCCATTCGGAGATATTTTTTATTTTAAAATTATTTTTATTAATAGAAATATTAGTATAGAAACCTGAGAACTAAGCATAGGTTTTCTCAACATATAAAAAGTGTACAAAAATAAAAATATGAATATTCATATAAAATGTTCATATACATCATATTGGTGAACTAGTACAATAATTTGTGTTGTAACAATATCCTGATATATAAGAAATATTTTTTTTCAAAGACTGATAACCTTTATCCTTAAATATAAGAAAAATATCTTATGATGTGTTCCGCTTCGATGGCATGTAAGCCAGGTTTCCCCCTTTCCCATCCATCCTTTCTCCAAAATGTGGTGGTTCCGATAGCGAACTACTACATTGCCCTCCCCTTCCATCTGTATCCTCTAGGTTGGCAACGCATCTACAACATCTCCGGTGTTGTAGATGTTCATGGGCGAAGGTAACCACTTATCATCAGGTGGTCCTTCTGCTCGTTTGCCATCCGTTATCCATAAAAAAAATCGATATAACAACGATTTTATTTCATAACATTAAAATAAGTTTACTCGATTAACTCTTTTGACATATTCATAAATAAGAACATCCCTAAACCATAGACAATAAAAAAAACTATCAAAATGTCTGAACGAAGCCATCTGTAAATTGTGAAGTTTGCAAACAAATATTTGTTTATTATTGTCATAAAAATATAATGAAATGTTAATTTATTGAATAAAATGTCTGAAATATTGGATTTGGAGAGTGATTTATGTCGCTGTTGTCACTCGCAAGGCGGCTTCGACAGTTTGGTTGTGCCGCACAAATATTTGGACGAAGTGGAAATATACTCAGATATGATAAAAGACTGTTTTAATATTGATGTAAGTTTATAAAATATGTACATATTTAATACATAAATACGTATATATATAGTAATCTATATATATCTTAATTAAGAAACAATTAGTTAAGTAAACAAATTGACATTTTACTAGAGTAAGAGTAGCGCGGCGTTGAGCTCCGCCACTCAATGCCAAATGTTTCGAAGTCCTACTGAGAGTGGAGAATTGAGTGACTTGACTCCTGTCGTGGAGTAGAGGCACAAGCGTGCGACTGTAAACGCGACAGGTTGTGGGTTTGATTCCCGCTCCTGGTAATGGAATTTTTCATTTCCTGGGTTTGGTAACAAGGCAAAGCGTGACGTTGAGGTCCGCCACTCAGCACGCAATGCTTCAATCCGGCGGAAAGTGGGGAACGGAGTCTCTTAACTCTAGGTTCCCTCTGTCTACCCTGCTATATGCGGGATACAGTGTGAAGCTATAACACAAGTTTCTCTCTTTGCTTAAAAAGTTTTTCTATTTTAAATTTATTTAACAACTTCTAAAAAGGTTTTGAATTCCACTGTTTCTTTTTGTGTTACCACACAAATATTGATGACAAATATTGGTTCACCTAGTAAAAAGTTTTACTAGGTGAACCAATATTTGTGATTCTATTTGTATATGTCACCTAGCACTTTATATGTGGTCCCATTTAAATTTAATTAAGATCTGACAAGTAGGTTTTGAATTATTCCTAATAATTTCAGTTTTTAATGTATTTTATTTAAAGACTGTTCTTTTTTTGTTAAAATTGTAATTATTATCAGATAAATCCAGTACCAGGACAAATATGCGAGAGAACATATAAAATATGTAAAGCTTGCATAAAGAAACTAAGGAACGCCTGTAATTTTAGAAAACAAGTGAAGAATTGTGAGGAGAGGTTTCTGGACATGTTTTATAAAAGTAGAATAAAAGGTAATTACTAATTACTATAAAAAGAAACTTTGAATTATTTTCTCATGTACCTCATTGTCCTAAATTATTTAATTTCTTCACTTTGGTGCGATGAAATGTGTGTTTGAACTCTGTCACTTAATATGTAATGTTACAAAATTGGGGAAATGTTGAAAGAGAATGGAGTGTCTTAACACTAGATTCTCTGGTTCCCTCTGCCTACCCCGCTATATGCGGGATGCAGCGTGAAGTTAAAAAAAAAAGTTATTTGGGAGGAAATTGGCAAACATAATGTTTTGACGCTATTATTGCAGGATTGTTTTTTTTTCTTTAATTTTTTTGTTATATGATTGATAGGCTAACGTTTGACCGCATCAAAGCCTGATGGTAAGCATTAATGCGGTCTACGATGATAAACATTTGCCTTGAAAGAACCTATTGACTCTTGATTTGAAGACCCCCAAATTGTATGACTTAGGAAAAACAGTAGCCGGCAATGAGTTCCATAGTTTCGCTGTGCGAATAAAGAATGTAGACTCAAATTGCTTTGTCCGTACATAAGGAATGTCCACCATGTATGGATGTTTAATGAAAATTTTAAAAACATTAGTAATCCTTACTAATATTATAAATGCGAAAGTAACTCTGTCTGTCTGTCTGTTACGCTTTCACGCCTAAACCACTGAACCGTTTTTGATGAAATTCGGTATGAAGATAGAACTAAACTTGAAAAAGGACATAGGATACTTTTTATTGCCAAAAAAATGATAGAAGAGGTTGAAATAGGGGATGAAAGTTTGTATGGACGTTCCTTATTGTCAAACATACAATTTTCACACCTAAACCACTTAACCAATTTTGACAAATAGTCTAGGCCTTGGGAAAGACTATAGGCTATTACCAAGTCGCGCGATACAACCGAATTCCACGCGGGCGAAGCCGCGGGCGGAAAGCTAGTTAAGCCATAAATACTTTTTGTGTAACTAACAAGTACAAAATTTTTTTTTTTTTAATTTGTGTATATTATTTTGGTATTATTACTTTAATTATTACGATAAAGAAAGTATTAAATTAATTGAATAATATATAATATTTATTCTACATTTAACTATATTTTCAGAGCTTTGTTTGTGAAATGTAATCGCCTCTAATAATTTAGGGAATCCTTTTACTGTTCATACTACGTGTTAAATTTTGAATTTCTACTTGCAATAGTTTCGAGTCTGTGTTCTTGTCTGTTAGTCTCAGAAAAGTTTTATATATATATATATATATATAGATTTATTTTTTTTACAGTGCTAAACTCTACAACAATGGTAATGGTTAAGGAAGAATCACAAGACTTAGTTATTGATGAAACGGGTATGATTTATTACATTTATATGATGATAATTTTACAATTTAAAACATATATGTATTATTAATAATAAATAAAAAATTTACAGATTTTCAGCTTCAAATAATTCTTTTGAAAACAAAAAAAATATTAGAAATCAAAAAAGGAATTTGAAAAAAAAACTTAATTTCATGCTCAATGAGTATGAAGTTTTTTTTATTTAGAATTGAGACTAAACTTCAGTTTAATTAATATATTATTACTTTCTTTTAAGTAATTTTAAAACCTCAGCACAATTTTTAAAATATAATCCTTACTAATATTATAAATGCGAAAGTAACTCTGTCTGTCTGTCTGTTACGCTTTCACGCCTAAACCACTGAACCGATTTTGATGAAATTCGGTATGAAGATAGAACTGAACTTGAGAAAGGACATAGGATACTTTTTATTGCGAAAAAAATGGTAGAAAGGGTTGAAATAGGGGATGAAAGCTTGTATGGAAACCTTATTGTCAAACATCAAGTCAAATCAATCAAAATCAAGTAAGATTGTTCAACTGTTTACAACTTTCACACCTAAACCACTTAACCAATTTTGACAAATAGTCTAGACCTTGGGAAAGACTACTCCTAGGCTACTCCTTATCACGCGGGCGAAGCCGCGGGCGGAAAGCTAGTGTATAATAAAATAAACAATACCAATTAAAATATATATATTTTTTTTTAGCATTTAAGCAAGAAGCATCACAAATGGATGATGATGATGATGACGATGGAGGTCCAGACTATTGTATAAGTGCTGATGAAAAGGGTAAGGGAATATATTTTTTTATTAATATATATTTATATGTTATGGAAAATTTTTGGATCCCTTTTTACAAAAATAGGCAGTTTATATGGAGAAATGTATTAATCCAATAGAAGTAATTGTGGCTCAGTGGGACAGTGACTAACTGTAAACACGATTAGTAGTGGGTTCGATATATACTCAGGGCTATGAGTATATTTAAATTATATCTCGACACTACAGTAAAACAAATCGCGGCGTTAGGTTCCGACACTTATTACGCATTAGCTCGTATTCAGGCGAAAAGTAGTGAATGAAGGGACAGTGGAATAAAGTGACTTAACATTAAATTCTTTGCCTATGCGGTAAAGAGGATAAAGCTAAATAAAAGTAGTGAAAAAACCATCATATGAATGATTTTCTATGAAAATATATATATATATATATATATATATATATATATATATATATATATATATATATTTTTATACATTTGCAGATGGCTTAGACTCCAGTGAAGATGAATTGTGCATTTTGAAAAGGACAAAGGACACAAGTGATAAGGTTTTAAAGACTGATAAGAAAATAAAAAAACCCGGCAGACCGAAAATGGCGGGAGATGTGAAGGAATGTAAAAAAGAGAGACAGAAACGTAAGTATATCATTCTTATAATTTACATGAATAACTTCACGCTGTATCCCGCATATAGCAGGGTAGGCAGAGGGAACCTAGTGTTAAGACACTCCGTTCCCAACTTTTCAACGAATTGAGGCACTGCGTGCTGAGTGGCAGAACTCAACGCCGCGCTTTGCCTTGTTACCAAACCCAGGAAATGAAAAGTCCATTTCCTGGAGTGGGAATCGAATCTACAACCTGTCGCGTTTACAGTTGCATGCCTCTGCGCCACGACAGGCGTTAATGCTTTTTTATTTTTTTTTTAAATTAGTATTTTATATTTAAATTCATTATATAATCTGTGGTCCATTTTCTGTCTGTTTGTAGAGATGTTGTATGCTTTTGTAGTATTAAAAAAAATACATTTTTTTTATTTATTATTAGACAAAGCCATGATATAATTCAATTAAACATAAATTAATTATATTTAATAAAGTAAAAAAAATAATTTAAATTCTTTAAAAAATCGATATTTTAAGTCCCCCCGATTTAAGGGGGCCTGGTGTTTATGCAAATATATGAGGGGCCTTAGTCAAATTATAGCCTAAAACATAAACAATAAAAATATTAATTAATTGTTACTTTTCGATCGTCGATTATTCGTCGCGATATATATAATTATTTTACAAGTGTTTAAATTTTGGGAGAACATTGTGTTATTCAAGAAATCACTCCGGATTCCAATTAAAAAAAGAATTAGCCAAAATAATCATAAATTAAAAGAAAACGGGACCAAAATGACCAAACTCCAAAAAAATGGCGGCAATAACGAAGATATGGAAAAAATAAATATTTTTTTGTCTCCAGGAATGAAGTTTCGCCTCCAACCTGAAGACTATAGGAAAGATGGGGAGAGAGTAGTGTGCGGTCACTGCGAGAGAGTTTACGATAAGATATGTTCACTAAGATTCCATATAAAGACGAAGCATTATAAAATACCCCAATATAAGTGTCCATGTTGTTCAAAGGAATTCATGACTTTGGCCCCTTTTACAATCCATAAGCTGGAAGAACATAATATTGATGAGCGATTCAATTGTAATGCGTGCAAAGGAACGTTTAACACTAAAGTGCAATTAAGGAAACATATAAATAATTTTCATATGCTGGGAGAGAAGTATAAATGTGATTTGTGTGACTATGAATCGTTCAGTTTCGAGGGCATGTACAAACACAAGTTCAAACATAAAACATCTAAGGATTATCATTGTAAATTTTGTCCTAAGTCGTTTTTGAGGAAGACAACCTTGGACCTCCATGAGAGGATCCATACTGGTGATAGACGGAAGATATGCAAAGTTTGTAACCAGGCGTTCGTGCAGAAATCTAGTTTGAATTATCATATGTCGAAGTATCATCCTGGTGTTAGTTATTGAGTGGTTTCTGTTTAGGGGTTATTGTGGAAAGAGGGACATAGTGGCTGTAAATGCATATGGTTGGGTATATATATTTTTTTTTTTAGCTTCACGCTGTATAGCAGGGTAGGCAGAGGGAACCTGAGAACCTAGTGTTAAGACACTCCGTTCCCCACTTTCCGCTAAATTGAGGCACTGCGTGGTGAGTGGCGGAACTCATTGTTGCGCTTTGCCTTATTACCAAACCCAAGAAACGAAAATACTAAACTTTTTCTGGATAAATTTTCTGGAGTGGAAATCGAACCTTATGCCTTTGCGCCACGACAGGCGTTGTTGGGGATTTCTCGAAAAAATTGTTGTTTAAATTATATTCGTTTCTCCTCTCTAGTTAGGTAAAGCGCGGCGTTTAGTTCCGCCATTAAATACATAATGCTTAGATTTAAGGTGGAAAGAGGATAGCGGAGTGTATTGTCACTATGTTCTCTCTGGGTCGGGATTAAGTGTAAAGCTTATTTAGTTTCTTTTTTTTTTTTAAATAATTTGTCGATTACAGATGAAAAATATTCTGTCAGTATTGTATAAAGTAGAAAATTTTTTACCAGTTTTTTAATGAAACAATGAACTGATTCTATTTTCTTTTTTTTTTTAATGTTGTGACAATATTCTGGGAAAATGCTGGTGTCATTTTTTTTTAAATTTTAATGATGTTTTTATTTATGCATATTGGTTATCATATTTTTTGCCGTAGATTTTTTTTTTCGGTTTTTACTAGGTTTATTATATTCTGTAATTACGAGAATTTACATATATATGATTTTGTTGAAGATGGATTTATTTATTTTTTATATTAATGGATTTCATTCTTCATATATAATTGAGATAACATATATTTGAGTTTTATAATATATATACATACATACATAACTTCACGCTGTATCCCGCATATAGCAGGGTAGGCAGAGGGAACCTAGTGTTAAGACACTCAGTTCCCCACTTTCCGCCGAATTGATTCATTGCGTGCTGAGTGGCGGAAC
>JAKGSA010000748.1:176648-267681 GCA_033558755.1 Philaethria dido
AGTATGAAATGTAGTACTTATTTAACAATTTTCTAACATAATGCCTTATGTTAGATCTATTTATTGAAACACAATTGCCCGTAAAATGTTCAAACGATACTTTTTTTTTTTAATTTTTTTTTTTGAATTCGATTAAAAATATAGTTTTGCGACTCAAAAAATCGATTTATATGTATAAGAATAAAATTTATTATGTTTAAATAATACAGTATTTACATATTTTAGCTATAGGTTCATATATATATATTATACTTTAATATTATTATTGCACAGGTTTTGTTACATCTCCATGTTTGGCACTCATGTGACACTTTAACGCAAAACTTTTGTCAAACGACTGTTCACAGTAAGCACATTTGTAGAAACAATCTTCTGGATGCTGTCTCTTCATGTGTTCTTTCAAGGTTTTTAATCTGCCGTAAGATTTCTTACATGTTTCACATTTAAACTCTCTAGTGCCTGTGTGTTTGACCATATGGTCGGTTAGCTCCCGTTTAGAAAAGAAGGCCATATCGCATCGCGGACAATCATGTTTCTTCTGCAACAAATGATATTTTTTCATATGCAATAACCAAGTCTGTTGTAATGTGAACGTCTTGTCGCACGCCTGGCATTTAATCGTTGGTCCAACTACGCCATGTACTTTCGCTAAGTGTTCGTTTTTGTGACAATTCTCCCTAAACCTCTCACTACAGTACCCACACTTATGGGGCATATTCAAGCCGTTGTGAATCTTTCTTTCGTGCAGTTTTTTCTTCCTTACAGTGTCAAAAATTTGGCTGCATTGTTCACAAGCAAAGGTACCAGTCTTATGGCCCTCATTGTGACATAAAAGAAGATGACGGTTCACAAATCCAGCGTCGCAAACTTTGCAAATATAATTTCTATAATGCGTGTGCATATGTTCTTGGAGGGCTTTGAATTTGTTAAAAATATTCTGACACATAAAGCATCTTAAATATTCCTTGTCAAATTTGAAAGGTAATATGTGGTTAGGTATCTCTGTGCTTATATTTTTACAATGGGCGTCTTTCAAGTGTTCTAACACATTCTCTAGAGTCTCCAACCTTAATCCACATAAATTACATTCTAATCCTGTAATATCCAATTTAACTAGATATCCGTACATGTCCCGCCCTTTCATAAATATTGCTTTTGCTTTTTCATCGTGATCCGTTATTGTGTGCTTTTTTAAGTCTGCAGGATCAGGGAATTGACTGGAACAGAAACAGCACGCATAGCCGATGCCGCCTCTACACCTAATTGGTGTAGCATTCGACCAAAGTATAACTTCCCTTATATTGTTCCTATGTTTTTCCAACTGTTCTCCTTGCCTAGCCTTAGGCACTATGTCTTCTCTATTTATATCTTCAAATTCATCCTCTTGAGAGGTGTCCAATGATGTTTTTGTTGTTTTGTGGGATTTACCTACAAAGAAAATTGTATATTACTTTCACTGAATTTACGCGCAAAGAACTCTGTTACAAGATAGTTCACATTTTGTTACCATTTATTTACACACCTTTTATATTATTATTTTTTTATGGTAAAGGCCTTTTTTATCATGCATAAATTTAAATAAATCTATAGACATTTCGTTTTATTATTTGTAGTATAGATATTTATATAAAACTTTGATATGAACTTGACATGACATGTTAAATTAAAAATGTATTTCATATATCCTAAGCTAATTTGCTCCTCATGTTTTGTCCGCATGTGTACACGCCAACTGCAAATCTTTCGGTGTCTGCATGTATCCGCATATGCTCGTGCACACTCCACTTCCTAGCAAAGGATTTTAAACAAATTTTACATTGATACTGCCTTTATCCCGTATGCTTTACCATATGAGCTCGTAGCTCTGTGGTTGAAAAGAATCCCTCGCCACATTCCTTACATATATGTAGTCGCTCTACTAAATAATGCCGTTTCATATGAACCATCAAAATGTTTTGATGCACCAACGTCTTGTCACAAGCCTGGCACTTTCTTGCTATGGAATTAACATCATGCTTCTTTACTAGATGGTTGTCATTTATTTTTGAAAAACTCGTTACAAAATCCGTATTTATTATCTAGCATGGCTTTATTGTGGTACTGTCTTTCATGGCAACGTTTTTTGACAAACGAGCTGAACACTTTTGGACACTTATGACATGAAAAGAAGCCCTAGCTGTAAGTAGCTTTATGATGACAAAATTTCCTTTGATTTAAAAAAACCAGCGTCACACTGATCACACGTAAAGTTTTTATAGTAAATATTCAGGCGTTCCCTTAATTTTTTGAATTTATTAAATACATTTCTACATATATGTATTACATAGTAAATCTTCATTTTCAAATTTAAAAGGCAATATTTGGTGCGTAACATTTATTGTGAATATTCTGCAAATGATCTGTTAGATCTTCTACTGTGTCAATATTTTTCTGACAAACTCGACTCATTAACGAAGTGATATCCAATTTGATACACACTTCATTAAAATCATTATCCACTAACTTTAGTAAGCTTTTAGAATCTGTACACAGAAAATAAAAATCTAAGTTATGTTTTTTTTTTTAGATCTAAAGGATCAAAAACTTTTTATGGCAAAAACTGCAACTGTAGCCATTATCTGTATGACGTATGGATGTTGCGTTTGAATTTTGTAAAATTTCTTGATTATTAGCTCTACGCGTATGCTTCCAGTTTGGTAATCTGTCAACCTTTTTGTAGCAACTATTTTTATATTTTAAGGTATTTCTTCTTTCAATCCTTATAACTGTAGACTCTAATTTGCATACTCTCTTACCTACAAAGAAAATTTCTTATTATTCTATGACCTATACCGTAAACATAACTAGTTAGAAGACCAGTGTCATCATACACTGGTCTTCGTAATGAATTTTTATATTTTTAATGGTAATATGATTGAAATTATAAGATATAACGATAAAATTATAAACAATTATATTTTCTCATAATTTATAATAAATATTAAGTACAATAACAATAGATTATTGTTTGCAGACATCCTTATCAGAATCGTCTGGCCAGGAAAGTATCATTTACTTTAAAGTCTATTTAAAATCACGTAGATCTGCAATTATTCGTAAAACGTATTCTTGAACCAATTCGTATTGTGACTAAAATCCAGGCGAGTCGAATGAATTATGATCTCTTTCTATTGTTTTATGTGGCTGTGTCTGGCCCTGCTACTTATTCGTAGTAAAAGATGCATTTTATTACAATATTCAGTATAGCATGAAGTACCAAAGACAACAAATTCTGAATTTTCAAAGCAATATCTTTAATTCTTTTCGAAATATACGAGCTCTTCATGAATAATGGTAATTGTGTTTTAATATTGGTCTCTCTCTAACTTCACGCTGTATCCCGCATATAGCGGAATAGGCATAGAACCAGAGAATCTAGTGTTAAGACACTCCATTCTCTTTCAACATTTCCGTTCCCCACTTTCCGCCAAATTGAGGCAATATTATAATATTGGTAAAACATAAATATCTTGGTTATCAATACTTTAGTATAAAACTTTTCTATATATTAAACTTGCTCATCATGTTTGGACTGCATGTGTCGTCGCCAACTGCACTTTTGCACAAAAGCCATTCCACAGTGCTCACATTTGTAGCGTTTGTCATTGTTATGTATACGCATATGTTCTCGTAACGTGTGCTTCCGACCATATTTCTTGAAACATACGTTACATTGAAACGAACGAATCTTGGTGTGTGTGATCATATGTTCAGACAAATTCCTCTTCGCAAAGAATTTCATTTCGCATAACGTACAGCTGTATTGACTTTCCATTAAGTGATGTCGCTTAATATGTTTTCTTAAAGAGTCTTTGTTACAGAAACTCTTCTCACAAGCTTGGCATTTAGCTGTCTCGGATCCAACACCGTGAACAATTCTTAAATGTTCTGCTTTAGTTCGGTAACCAGCAAATTTCTCATTGCAGTAACCGCATCTATTTAATCTGTATTCATGTACATGGACGGTCCGGAAGTGCTGATTTCTTTTTTGGACATTATTGAAGACTTTATCGCATCTATCACATTTGAATTCACCCAAAACGTGACATTTCTGGTGATTTATGTACGACCTACGATTAAAAAACCCCGCACCACACAGCTCACATATAAAATTTCTACAATGTTTATGCATATGCTCTAGGAGCATCTTAAATTTAGTATACACGTTAGAGCATATAAAACATTTCAGTTCTTCACTACCAAATTTAAATGGTACCATATGGTTTTTTATATCTGTAAATATTTTCCTGTTATGTTCAGTTTTGAGGTGATTAATCAACTTATCTAAATCTTCGATATCTTTCGCGCACATATTACAACGCAGCCCAGTGATGTCCACTTTGACGTAGAATTTTTGTAGATCTCTCTTTTGAAAGAAAGTAGGTTTGATTCCGTTCCTGTGCATTTGTATAGTATGATTTTTTAAATCAGCTGGATCTGGGAACTGTTCCGTGCAATAGCAGCACAAGTAGCCCAGGTCGCTTTTACCGTGTATAGGTGTTGTATTGGAACATTGAAGTATCTCTTTTATATTGTGATGATGTTTGGATAATTCTTTAATTGGTTTTAATTTTATCTTTTTAGTTTCTATAGTTATTTTAGCTTTTTTTTTCACTGTACAGTCAGTGTCCGCTTTTATCTTTCGTTTTCTGGTTATTTTGCTTACATGCTTTAGTTCTTCCAAATATACAGTTTCAGTTGGATCACCTAAAAAGAGAAAGTATAGTTACTGAACTTTTTACAACGGACGTAGAAGTAACTTAAGTTCCATATATGAATACTTGAAAATTATTGTTCTCTTAAAGTAATAAATATAGACATTAACTTATATATCAGAAACCTAAACGATAGGCATATTTATGTTAATACATGAGAATATTATTGTAGAGTAGAAGTAAGTGAGAAAAATAAAACAACAAAGTACGTAATTGATTTACACAAATATATTTTAAAAGTATTTATACAATATGAACAACTAAACTGCCCACTAAATATCAGCGACGCCATTACGTGTATTTACGATTATATATCTATTGGGGGGTGTTTTGTTATTAGAATTTGTAGGATTTTTGGAATGAATTAGCATATGTTGTTTTAAGGAAAACTTGCGCGCGAATGACTTCGAACATATACTGCAGTGGAAGTCCTTTTGTCCTGTATGCGTAAGCATGTGTTTCCTTAAATTTTCACCACAAAAGAATTTCATATCACAAACTTCACATTCGTGATTTCTCTCCATTAGATGATCTTTCCTAACATGTCGCCTAAACCGATTTTGATTAATGAAAGTCTTGTCGCATTGATCACATTTTAAGATAACTAGATTAACTCCATGAAACTTTGTCAAATGCTCATTTTTCTTATGATAATCATCGAAATGTTCGTTACAATATCCACATTTTCTTGTCATGTACAATCTCTTGTGTACAATGTTTATATGGGACTGTTTTTTAACTAAAGTATTGAACGTTTTGGTACAGAAGTCGCAAGAGAAATCACCTGTTTTATGTATCCTTAAATGACTTCGCAATATATCACGATTCACAAAACCAGCACCACACACGTCACACACATAATTTCTGTAATGGGTGTTCATGTGTTCAATTAAATTTCTAAATTTCCCAAATTTTGTTGAACAAATGGCACATTTCAATGCTTCATCTTCGAATTTAAAGGGAATCATATGATTCTTAATATCTAGGTAAATGACACGTTCGTGTTCTTTCACAAGATGATCCATGAGTTCTTCAATCGTTGGTATATTTGACTGACAAATAGAACAATGCAAACCCGTTACATCTAGCTTGACAGTATAAATACGCATATCTTTGGCAACTTTTATAATACTCTCGCTATCATGTTTTGTTATTGTATGGCGTTTTAAATCTGCAGCTTCTGGGTACTGATCTAAACAAAAGCAACAACCATAGCCCGCGTCACCTTTACATCGAATAGGCGTCGCATTGGAATTTGTTAATACTTCAACAAAATTCTTTCGATGCTTTTCTACTTCCTGTATACACTTATCTACTTTCTTTTTGGGAATGCGTGTCTTTTTTAGCGTCTTATTTTTGGTTTCGTTGACGTTTTGTGAGATCTCTTCTGATTTTTCTTCAGTTACGTTGGTTACGTCCTTTCGACCTATAAAGAAAAGTTATGATTGTAGAATTTGGCAATTTTGTGTCCAAAATTAAATATTCTTGTTTGATCTTCGGTTCTTTTTATTATTTTATATTGAAATAAACACAATTTCAATATATTATTTCTTAAGTAAAGTAAGTGCTTCGAGAAAACAAAATATAGTAAAATAAATCTAAATTATAATATTGTCTTTGACAAGAACAGGCTCTTTTACTGCAACTTAATTCTGATTTGTCCACTACAATACATAATGATAAAAAAAATTTCGCTTGGCTTGGCTATTATTTAAGCTCTCAAAGAAATCCATGACATATCATCCTTACTAATATTATAAATGCGTAAGTAACTCTGTCTGTCTGTCTGTTACGCTTTCACGCCTAAACCACTGAACCGATTTTGATGAAATTCATGAATTCATGATGAAATGAATGAAGATAGAACTAAACTTGGAAAAGGACATAGAATACTTTTTATCGCGAAAAAAATGATAGAAGGGGTTGAAATAGGGGATGAAAGTTTGTATGGAAGTTCCTTATTGTCAAACATAAAATCATGTAAGATTGTTTAACTGTTTATAACTTTGACACATAAACCACTTAACCAATTTTGACAAATAGTCTAGACCTTGGGAAAAACTATAGGAGTATCCTATCCTCCTTATCATATCGCGCGATATAACCGAATTTCACGCGGGCGAAGCCGCGGGCGGAAAGCTTGTTTTAAAATAACTTCTAAATATGTAGATATTACAGAAACAACACATACATCACAACTTAATTTAGTTTTGTATGCTCTATTATCAGGAGGATTGTCTACAATGAAAAACAGCAGTTTACTTCTGCATTCTGTTCTTTGAGATTTTATTACTAAATATATATTACGATTTTTATTATATCATAGCAGTGTTTAATTTTCCTATTCAACTGATATCAGTAGAGCAAGCGAACGAAAATTTGCCACAAAATATATATATTTTTTTAACTTCACGCTGTATCCCGCATATAGCAGGTTAGGCAGAGGGAACCTGAGAACCTAGTATTAAGACACTCCGTTATCTTACAACAATTCCGTTCCTCACTTTCCGCCGAATTGAGGCATTGCGTGCTGAGTGGCGGTACTCAACGCCGCGCTTTGCCTTGTTACCAAACCCAAGAAATGAAAAATTTCATTTCCTGGAGTGGGGATCGAACCCACAGCCTGTCGCATTTACAGTCGCCCGCTTGTGCCTTTGCGCCACGACAGGCATCAAAATATACACAGACCACAAAATATTTCTATCGTTATCGAAAGCATTTTGTATGGGAAAACTGTAGTTCCTCTTACGCACGGTAGGGGCGCTTTTCAATTCCCATACAAATTCTTTCGATAACGATACTCATACTTTGTCGCAAGTTTCCCTGCTTGCCCTACTGAAGATATTGTGGTGAAAAGTAAGTTAAAAGTAGGCAATAATAAAAAGTTTAAAAGCTTGGACTGATATCATTTGGTCTTGTATGTTAACTTTTATCTCTTCGTTAAGTTTCAATGATCAAAGACATTATAAAACACCAAAGGTTTATGGAAATAAAATAAAAAAATATATCAATAAGAAGATAATTTATTCCGAAATATTTTACACGATTAATCAAAACTTTAAAATTCAACAAGAGCGTTCGCTCACAAATTTAAGAAGAGAGGAAAAATTTATATTCGAGTATTTCATCCAATACTTAGTACCTAAAATTTGTAAATAAAAATATAGTTGATCGTGTTAAATAAGGAATGCTGAAAAATTATATATATTCAGATGAACTTTGTTTCGTAAAAAAATAAATGTTTCTAGGATAATCTAAAAAATCATTTAAAAAATCTTTAACTACAAATAGCAATACTATTCATAACCATAATAACAATATAGCAAACTTTGCCTTTTTTGGAAATTCGATAGAATCTAAAAATCGATTCGGGATGATCCAAAATCGATATCTGCCTACGCCTACTTATCCGAGCTAATCCTTGCAAAACATGAAGAATATATTACGGCAATTTGATCTTGTGTTTCTTCCGCATATGAGATTTCCAACTATATTTCTGTATGAACGCGTTATCACAATATTCACATTTGAACTTTCTAACATTGGCGTGAATTTTTAAATGTTCACGTAACGTATTCTTTCTCGCGTAAGCCTTTTGGCAGATGTCGCACTGGTAAGTTTTTAACGGGTTGTGTTTCACCATGTGTTTCACAAGTTCCATATTGGTGTAGAACTTCATCTCACATTCGGCGCACGCGTGTGTGCACTCCATGTGCGCGCGCCGCGTGTGACCCCTCAGTCTAGCGCGAGTACTAAACACCTTTAGGCATATATCACATTTCGCTGACATTGGTTCCGCTCCATGTTCTTCAACCATATGAGAGCGTTTCTTTGCGTAATTGGTAAACTTCTCTTGGCAATAGGGACACTTCTTTCTCTTATAATCTCCGTCATGCACGTATTTTTCATGATTGAGCTTTTTTCTATTTGTGTCAAAGATTTTTGGACATTGGCTGCAGGGGAAATCTCCCTTTTTATGTCGGTTATTGTGATTTTGCAATGTTCTCTTATTAACAAATGGAGCATTACAAGTTTCACATATGTAGTTTTGGTAATGTATGGGCATATGTTCTTGAACCAATTTGAAATGTTCAAAAGTCTTCGGGCACTGAACGCAATCGAAACTGTTATCTACAAATCTGAAAGGGAGAATGTGGTTTGGTATTTCTTTGTTCATGATCTTCCCGTGAACAGCAGATAAGTGATCAAATAAGGAATCGAAACTCTCGATATTATTGTTACAAATGAGACAACGCAGGTCTGTGATATCCAGCTTCACCATGTACGAGTTAAGACGATGTCCTTCCATGAACGATGACTTGTCTATTTCGTCGTGCTCATCTAAGACATGTTGCTTCAGTTCTGCGGGGAGAGGATACGTCTCTGGACAGAGTGCGCATACATAACTCGCACCATCGTGGTACCTTATAGGCGTAGCATTGGTGTTGAGTAGAATTGCGCTAATATTCTGTAAATGTTTTTCCATTTCTAAAATTTGGTCTTTTTTAGTTTTCCTGTCATTTCTAGGGAGTTTTGTTTTATCTAAAGGTTTAATTTCCATAGACAACGGCTCTATTTTAACGATCGTTTGCATTTCTTTCGTAATTCCCGTGTCATTTCTCTGATACTTGTTATATTCGTTGCTTTCATTGAATACATTGTATTGGTCATTGTAGTCATTGTATTCATTGTCAGAAGTCGGTTCCTGTTTGATCGTTATCTCAATATATCTTGATTCAGTCTCGTCACCTACAAAGAAAAGCACTGAGTTAAAATTTTCATCTTGAGCACTGCTATCGCTATATTCAAACATTCATGCTTTTCGTATATCACGGAAATATTATTAAAAGAAATATATTATAATTATAAGGTAAACTTGATATATTAAATGATTTTATAAATAAGAACACAGTACAAATACTTATGTATTCGTAAAAATTATGCGATAGGAACACTCGTTAAGCCACTGAAATGGATTGAGCGATGGAATTCTTAAAAAAACTTAATAATTTATAACATTTTATCAAATTCCGGTATCGTTTTTAAAAATAAGAAATATTTTCTAACAATTATTTTAATTTTTTTTTTGTATAACATAATGTCAATTTGGGTACAAAATAAAATTCAACGTACACCACAACACTTTATTACAATTCACATACAGACACATAAGCTTAACGCTAGTTTGGCTTATTCACTACGTTTGCGGGCAGTATAGTATTTTTTGAGATTCCATGGTTCTTCTTCATATGTTTTCTTCTACTGTTTTGAGTTGCGTATGCTTTCCCACAGACGTCACATTTGAACTTCCTCTCATTCGTATGGGTCGCCATGTAATGTCCCAGCATGTGACGTTTAATGAAGAACCCCATACTACATACAGAACATTCGTAGGGTCTCTCTTTGAGATGAACACTCCTCATATGTAACACTAAATTGGACTTTAGGTTAAACTTCTTGTCGCACATATCACATTTTATACCTTCAACATTATGCACTTGCATCATATGTCGAGTTTTCTGATAATAATTTTTAAATCGCGCCTTACAAATTTGGCAAACGCTGTCACCAGCGATGCCTTTGTGTTCTGTATTAACATGCGCTTTTTTCTTGGATTCAGCTGCAAAAATTTGACCACAATGTCGACATGTGAAGCTAGATTTCTTCTTTCCATGCGTCGTTTCATGTCTGTTCAGTCTGAAACTGTTTACAAATCCTGCACCACAAATTGTACAAATGAAGTTACGGTAATGGACATTCATATGCTGCATCAAAAGTTTCATATTGTGAAATATTTCTCCGCAAAGACAACAGTTCATTATCTGTTCGCTGGTGAGTTTAAACGGTTGGAAGTAATCTGTAGCTCCTAAATAATACTTCTTATCATGTTCTTTTACTAAATGTTCTGTCAAATTATTAATACTGTCCATGTTTTGGTCGCAAATTGTGCATTTTAGGTCGACTATGTCCAAGAAAGCTACAAAACTACTCATGCCTGAACCGGATTTATATGTGGGTTTTTCTTTGACATGATCGAAATGTGTGTGTTGTCTAAGAATATTGGGATCAGGGTAAGTTTTGAAGCAATAAGCGCAGATATACCCTGCATCATTTCTATCCTTGAAGGGGGTGACATTAGAATATTTAAGCAGCGTGGTCAAGTTGTGCCACTGTTTCTGCATCTCGCGCAATTGCTTTTCGCGATAAACTACTTTAGTTAAGACCTCACCCGACCCGCTTTCCTCCTTAAAAGTCCCTTTTCGTTTTTTTCGGGCTCCGGTAAGGCCTATAAAAGAAAAATAACTTGTGACTGGCCGTTCACTTCAAATATATTGCAACTAAAATTTCGACACAACATTATATAAAAGCTCCAGAATGTTCTAATAATAATCGACCATGCATCACAACTTGATAATATATATTCCTCTACACTGCCAACAAATAATCTTTAAATACGCTCTTCCATTTTCTGTGACCACAAATTGGAAATAAAAAACCTTCAATAATCATAAAGCATTTTATTTTTTTAATTTCTTAATCATAATAATGTTATAATGAAAAATTCATATTTCGAGATCGAAAAAACTAAACATCGACATATTGCAATAGTACAAAGTAAGAAGTATAAAAATATCAGAAAAAAAAAAACATCTAAATAATTGTATAGTCTATGGTTGAATAAAAAAAAACTATAAAGTAATTACGTAAGTCTAAAAACAAGAAGTACATGTTATATCAAAGAAGACAAATAATGGTAAGGCAACAATTTTTGATAGTAAAAACAAAGACATTCTTGAAGATAAAAAAATGTTAAAACTAAATCATTTCGATAATAATTTCTCTAGGAAGAAACTAGAAACAATCATAAGTAAACCATTTTTTTTTAAATTAAATAATTGCATAAACTCATGGATCGTATTTACTTTCGAGAAGAGACTTGCGAATCTGTGGCAGCATATAAAAAAATATCCTGTGTATATCATTCTGAATTCATTTTTTTTAGCACTTCTGGCTCAGATAAATAATTGAACATCGAGATGAATTGTTAACTTTAGAACATTACTACTAAAACAGTTATGACGTCATTTGTTATGTTATCTGTATTTATATTGCGTTTGCTATAATTAAAAAAATATTATTTTTAGTTTCTTTTTCCACTCTATTCCCTCCATACCTTATATTATTTACTTTAAATTTGTCCATTTTAAGATGTTAAAAGAATTGGCTAATAGTGTCCATAGTACTACTAATAAATGTGTGTTTGTGCTTATTTCCGAAATTCATTGTTTTATACGTTTATATATAGGGTGTCCCAAAATTAACGCAAGATTTGACTTTGCCGCCATTTGTGCAGTGAAGTGTTGGCAACCCTGAAAAAAAAGCAATTTGACAGCTAACAGTATAGGGTTATTAAAAATGGAGCGTTACACGATAGAACAACTTGTCTTCATTATTAAAGAATATTTCAAAAATAGTGAAAGCTTAGCGGCTGCAGTTCGAATTCAAATCTTGCGTTAATTTTGGGACACCCTTTATATAAATACTCCTTTTTATATTTTCATTAATGCCCTGCTAGATGCTCTATTAAGGTTACTATTAATTTAGTAATTTATACAGTTCATAATACATAACTTACTGCTATTTCAACAATTACGTACAACTTGTGGGCAAAAAAACTAAAAAATAAAATTATTTTTTAATAAATCATCTGTTTGAGAAAGATTTTCAGTAGTTACTATTTTCATAATAAATTCAAAAATATTATCTATATTTTATAAAAGCTCCTGTTAAATATTAACGAATTGCTCTTTCATTTTTTCCATTTGCGCTTTCTTCTTATTCTCTGCCGCGATTTGCTTTAGTGTCATTTCGCGGTTATCAATCAAATGTTTTACATCATCAAACTCTTTAAAAATGTCCAAGTCGTCTTGATGTAGACGAATGTGGCTTTTGAGACTACTTTTTTGCATGAAAGTCTTTTTACATACTTCACACTGAAACCTTTTATCATCTTCATGGACTTTCATATGTTCTTTCAGGGTTCTCGTCCTAGAAAATGATTTCCCGCATACATCGCAGGCGCAGACTTCAGCCCCCGTGTGTCTAGTCATGTGGTCCACAAGACCGCGTTTGGAGAAGAACTTCGCATGACATTTATCACACAAATAACTTCTCTGCTGTAAGTGATGGTGTTTTATATGCCGGCTTAGTTCAAACTTTTTTTTGTAAGTCTTGTTACACGCGTTACACGGATACACTACTGGCGCTTCATTATGAACTTTGACCAAGTGTTCACTCCTCTCGTAGTAACTAACGAAAATTTCCGGACAGTGCGGACATTTGTTTCTCAGCCAACCGCCCGTGTGCACTCCTTTTTCGTGATTCCGCTTTTTCGTTAGAGACGTATAAGATTTATCACAATAGTCGCAAGGAAAGTGGCCTTGATAGTGTGTCTTGCCGTGTTTCCTCAACGCAGCTATTGTTATGTATCCGGCGCCACATTTCTTACAACAATAATTACGGTAATGGCTACTCATGTGGAGATATAGATTCTTAAACGATATATGAACGACTGAACAGATGACACACGTGAAATTGTGACCGTCATCCAGTTTGAAGGGTAAAATAATGTCTTTAATATCTTTGTGTATGGTTTTATTGTGTGCTGTAACCAAATGATCTTTCAAGTCATTAAGATCTCTCATACTAGTGTTGCACACTGTGCATCTTAAATCGGTAATGTCTAATTTAATAGGGTTGTAACTCAATTTGTAATCAAGCATGGAGTTAATTTTGTCCTTTTCAGTTTGCTGAGCGGTGTGGACGCGGAGTTCGTCGATATTTTGGAAATGTTTAGCGCAATAGAGACAAGAGAAGCCTCGCATCGTCTTATCTCTGAAGGGGCTGGCATTGGAATATTGTAGTATAGCCGATAAGTTCACTCTGTGCTCTATTCTCTCTGGCGTGGCGCTTACGTCAGATTTCTTTTTCTTTTTCCTGCGCTTGGGCTCGTCGCCGTCCGTTCCTATAACAGAAACGAGCACATCTCAATTATCTTCATCCACTCTTCTTAAATAAGGTTCTTAGTCTTCGTGGACGTGCGAGCTCAGTTCCAGCACTTTCGGTTTAGGAGTTACAAAGGGTCAAAGTTACAAACACTATGTCACTTAATTTGCTAATTAAACCACTGTAAACAATTAAATTATTTTATTCTATTCATATATTGAAAGACACGAATTCATTTAATCTGTTAAGTTATTTTTTTTATTGCCACGATTAAGTATATAAGGATAAAACAAAGAAAAGAAACACTTAATATGGTGTCCGAAAAAAATGTTGTTAAATAAAACATTCACATGGTGTACCACAAGGTTCATTTTTAGTTTGTCTTTATACTTTAAGTTTTATAGATTCCGTATTCGTATCGCTATATATATGCCAGTTAAATAAAAATACGCCGAGTCCTCTAAAACGTTACTTACGCAAAATTGAAAAATATCCCAAAAGCATGACAACTTTTAATTACTATAATCATATTAGTCAGCCAGAACGGTTTTACAATGTAAATATTTTAAACTTCACAACAGATTCTCTTAACACATTCGCGACCGCTGACGTAAATTCACGTCATGTAAAATTCTATTCCTGGTTGGCGCTGACGTGAATTCATTATTATTATATTTTCAAGTTTTTTATTTCAAAAACAAACTTTTTGCTTTTTATACTCCCCTTAACGATACAAATTTGCGGCAACCAGCTTCAGAATTTCATTACATTTGCCCTACTCAGAAATATCACTCACTATTGTGAGTAAAAAATGCATTAATTTCTTCACTTTAAATCGAGTTTATATTTACTTTAATCGTTTTTCTGACGTTTAAAATTTAAATAACTATAGATGCCCAAAATCATGGAGCATTTCGAATAACAATGATCTATGTATTTTTTTGAAGTTTTTTTAATATGTTAATACCACACTTAAGAAACAAAAAAACCAACCATCCATCTAACTTGGACGGTTTCCAAGAGGCGCGGGTTCGAATTCCGCTGCGTTAAAATTTTTATACGTTTTCTAAATATATCGATCTATGCATTATTTTTCTTTACAAAGTAACGGCATAAACTACTATATCTATGTTTTTATAATTTTGTATTGCCCAAATTAACACCATCAGTGGCTATATAAAAGTTAACGAGTTTTCAGTCCTAGTTTATCGCATAATTTCAAAAACTACCCCAAAATATTGATTGACAAATTTGTACCTATATTTTTCTCTAGAAAGTATAGCACGAATAAAACCATAATTAATTTATTATATTAAAGAATCGGAACTTTTTTTTTTAGCTTCACGCTGTATCCCGCATATATCAGGGTAGGCAGAGGGAACCTAGTGTTAAGACATTCCAGTCACCGCTGCCCGTCCTTATTTGAGACCTTACTCCTTACCAGAGGGGAAAAATAAAAAATAATTTTAATACGCTGTCGTTGCGCAGAGGCACAAGCGTGCGACTGTAAACGAGACAGGTTGTGGGTTCGATTCCCACTCCAGGAAATGTTAGTGTTTTCATTTCCTGGGTTTGGTAACAAAGCGCGGCGTTGAGTTCCGCCACTCAACACGCAATGCCTCAATTCGGCGGAAAGTGGGGAACGGAATTGTTGTAAGGGAACGGAGTGACTTAACCACTAGGTTCTCAGGTTCCCTCTGCCTACTCTGCTATATGCGGGATACAGTGTGAAGTTAAAAAAAATATTTAATTTCCCCCAAAGTGGAATTGAACCCAAAACCAATCGCGTCTACAGTCAGACGCTGTAACTAGTATGCTACTTATATATTAGATAATTTTCATATATTTAGAATTATTAAAAAAAAAAGTACAATAAAATAATTTATATACACTATACCTTATAATGCACTTACCTTATCCTAACAAATATGTAATAATATTAAAAAATCCATCTTCTGTCACATTTTTACAGAATAAAAATATTTGAAATAACCATAAATTATTTTTAAATGGCGACCGAAATAAAATTTACATAAACAAATATTAACCTAACCAATATTCAAAGAGGTACATCTTTAAAAAGATTTTTTTTTTAATATGAAAACTACAGATAAAAAATAAACAGCAATATGAGATTATAGATAATAATAAATTAAAAAAGAGAAAAAAAACTTAGAGACACTGTTAAAGAATTAAACGATAAATAAATAAAAAAAAAATTATAACTTTTTTTTAATTTAAAAATCTATCATCTTATAAAGCTGTAGTTTCACATATGTATAATTTAAATATATATGTAAGAAAAAAAAACAATGGAAAAGCTTGCATCTTTTCGATTTAACTTTTGTTAAAACCTAGGTAATATTATAAAAATAATTAATAAAAAAAATATATTTTCTGTGGAATGACAAATAAAAAAAAAATAAACAAGAATCTATAAAAAAGATATGTAAAGAATATTAGAAGATAAGCAAAAGTTTCAGTTTTTGAAGGAAAACTTTGGTCTTACTTTTGAAGTGTTAAATCCCACACTTAGAAAACGAAACACATAATTAGAAAACGTATAAAAATTTGTGGGTTCGATTCACACTCCAGGAAATGTAAAATTTAGTATTTTCATTTCTTGGGTTTGGTAACAAGGCAAAGCGCGGCGTTGAGTTCCGCCACTCGAACACGCAATGCCTGAATTCGGCGGAAAGTGGGAAACGGAATTGTTGAAAGAGAGTGGAGTGTCTTAACAATAGGTTCTCTGGTTCCCTCTGCCTACCCTGCTACATGCGGGTTACAGCGTGAAGTTAAAAAAAATTAAACGCAGCGAGACACGAACCCGCACCTCTTGGAAACCGTCCAAACGCTCTAACGCCAAAGCCATGCGTTCTATGTATTTATGTTGTTAGCATCTCTGTAGAGAGATTTTTAAAAATTTCTGCTACCCAAATATTATTTCAAAGAACAATCATTTGACAAGAGAGAATGCTATTTATAAAATAGTTTTGAAGTTTTAAAGTGTTAATCACTCGCTTAGGAAACGATTTTAGGATTTAGAAAACGTATAAAAACTTCAAAAATATTTAATAAATAGCATTCTCTCTTGCCAAATGATTGTTCTTTGAAATAATCTTTGGGCAGCAGAAATTAGTAAAAATCTCTCTACAGAGATGCTAACAACATAAATGACGTTGTAACAAGCGTAAAGAATTTCGACGCTACCGCATGGCTTAGTTGTCAGAGCGCTTGGACGGTTTCCAAGACGCGCGGGTTCGAGTCACGCTGCGTTCAAAATTAAAAAATAATTATACATTTTCTAAATAAACTTTGGTCTAATTTTACTATTATTAAAACTTTGCGAAGGGAAATATATGAAATTTGGAATAGTTAATGTTTCTGTGTAATCTAATACAGATACTTTAAATATAGAAAACAAATATTATACATAGTGTGACATACACTTTTACATAAAATACATATTCGTTGCTAAGCAACGCATATTTTACGAGTCAAATGAATTTCTTGTATGTATATTGAATAATGGATATAGCTTTACATGTAAAATTAAAATGAAAATATTCTCTATTCAAATAGGCTATTACAAGCACTTTCAAATCGTCAATTTACAAAAGATGTCAGTAGTGTCAGTACTAACGGAAGCTACCACCGGTGAGGAAGGCAGTTCTGCTGAGAAGAGCCCGCAAACTCAACAGTTGCTCTTTTCAAATAAAATTTTAAAATAAATTTACAGCAACGATAAGCCTCCTGAGCGAGCATCAACAGCATTTAATTCCACACATTAACATCTGTATAGTATTCTTGGACAGAATAATATACTTTCCTTAATAATATATTTTTAATAATGAAAGAAACGTAATGCTTTTGAATTCTGATATCTATGAGAAATTGTCATTGACTTAAAATATACATTTTTTTCTGAATTAGTTTATTGGTTAACGCAAAATGCGATGGAGGGATACGTTCAGTATACGTAAAAAAATGACGTCAACACATTCGCGACCGCTGACGTGGATTCACGTCATTTAAAATTCTATTCCTGGTTGGCGCTGACGTGAATTCACGTCAGTTCTAATTAGTTATATTATATGGTTGGTGCAGACATTGTTATTTTAAAATAAATTTTATACTTTTTATCCTCCCCTTAACTATACAAGTTCTGACGTGCAACTCACGTCATTCATAATTCTCATTACTATTTGCCGCTGACAAAAGTAAGAAACGTAGAAAATTATCCGGTCGCGAATGTATTAATATATAATAATTATTAAAAAACACATTTGAACCAATCAAGCGTTTATAATTGAGAAATGAATGCCACCTACTTACATTACAAACAAAAAAATAATAGATATCGCTATCAATATTGGAAATTATAATAAATTATTATTTTAAAACATACTTTATATAATTACACATATACACAAAATAACATACACATAAAAAAAAAAAATTATGGCAGAATGCAGCTTATCCATTGTCTTTTAATATAACAAATTAACATTGTGTTCATGCAAGTATTCACTTACACATAAGAAAAAAAAAGCAACAATAACCATATAAATAACCAAACAAGTGACATTTACATAAAAAAACAACTATTAAATTTAATTTTATAATCTGTCCCTCCTGTCAGTTTGACAGTTCCGTTCCCGCGTGAACACAACGCCAATATGTCAAAATAAGCAATCTGTCACTTACGTTTGGCGGAGGGCTCTCCGTCGGCGGTCTTTGCCTTCTTTGCTCTCGACGTGGACGCTTTGGCTTGACGTTTCTTTGGCTTTTCGTCCACTTTCTCAACTTTCAGTGGCATTTCGTAATCTGGAAAATAAAAAAAATATTTATATGAATGCGTGAAGGAAAAACTATGTGTTCTTTTTGCGAAAATTGTGCGGATGGACGAGTATATAATGGCACTTTTAAATTTTAAATAGAGAAGGAGTACAGAAAGCAAAAAAAACATTTTAACTTCACGCTGTATCCCCCATATAGCAGGTTCGGCAGAGGGAATCTGAGAACCTAGGGTTAAGACTCTCCGTTCCCCATTTTCCGCCGAATTGAGGCTTTGTGTGCTGAGTGGCGGAACTAAACGCCGCGCTTTGCCTTGTTACCAAGCCCAGGAAATGAAAATACTAAGCTTTTACATTTCTTGGTGTGGGAATCGAACCCACAACCTGCCGCGTTTACAGTCGCACGCTTGTGCCACTGCGCCACGACAGTCGTTTAAATTCTTTATAATTTTTCTAACTACACGCTTTATCACTATCAATTCAAATCTTTTTAACCATAGAAACCCCAAATTTCACACAACCGGGACTGAACCCAGGACTTCACATACGAAACCTTCATACAGATAAAAACTATACAACTGAAATAATATTAAAAAACATAAAAACTCACCATTCGCCGAGAAGTCATCTGACATATTATTATCGGACTGTTCCCCTTCATCCCGCGCTGGCTCTATTTTGATGGGATTTGCTGTAAAGTTCAATATAAATAAATATTTTGGCAACATAAATTAATGACACCAGACGTGGTGCAGAGGCTCAAGCGTGCGACTGTAAACGCGACAGGCTGTGGGTTCGATTTACACTCCAGGGAATGAAAATATAAAATAATATTTAGTATTTTTATTTCTACGCTCTCGTAACAAGGCAAAGCGCGGCGTTGAGTTCCGCCACTCAGCATGAATGACTCAATTCGGCGGAAAGTGATGAACGGAAATTTTAATAGAACGGAGTGTCTTAACACTTATTTCTCCGGTTCGTTCTATCTACACCGATATGCGGGATACGGCGTGAAGGTAAAAAGGGTTCAAGAGACAAATTAAGTTTGAATAATTTTCATTTTCCTAAGTAGGTAAAATGAATTGCAGCGTTGAATTCCGCCACTGTACATTTATATTTATAGTGAAAGGAAATGACAAGGCATTTCCTGAACATATAATAAATTTAGATATATTAATAATACATACATACATAGCTTCACGCTGTATCCCGCATATAGCAGGGTAGGCAGAGGGAACCTAGTGTTAAGACACTCCGTTCCCCACTTTCCGCCGAATTGAGGCATTGCGTACTGAGTGGCGGAACTCAATGCCGATATATAAAAATAATCTATATTGATATGTGAAAAACGTTGTGTCCCTTTTTTCTAAATAGAAAAGTGTAGCATACGTTAGAGTTATATATACGATTTCTAAAAATTTGAATACGCATTACGATTTGCTTTATTTGTAGGGTAAAAAAATCCGCAAATTAAACATTTTCTGATAAAAACAAATTTAAATAACATAAAAACAGAATTTACAAATTAAACTTAACTTTAAAAATACCCTAAAAAGTACGCATTATCGATTTGTCAAGTTATTCACGCGTAGTACGTATATATTAAACGTGTCATGACTTCCCCATATCTTTACTAAAACATGTTCAACCTACATTGCGTGCAACACGCGATGTGACTGGGTTCAAATCTTGTATTTAAAAAAAAAACCTCCCTAGTCTGGTTTACGATAAAGAGAAGCATTGAGTTTGCTAATTAAGATTGAGACTTTAACAAAAAAAAAGAAAATCGGCTATTAAAATACACTAAAATGTACCCGCTAGTTTTTACTAAATTTAAACGGGGCCACATCAGAAACACTAGCTATCATATAAAAAAAGAATTATCGAAATTAGTTCACCCAATAAAAAGTTATGAGGTAATACCCTCAAAAAAAAAACATACAAATTAACAATATCCTCATTTTTTCGAAATTGGTTAAAATTGCATATTTTTTTCAATAAAGTAATTTGTAAAATTTTTAGTTTTTAGCGCATTTAAATTAATCAAGTGCCACCCATAGAGGGAACAATCATAGTTAAATAATTTTCAATACTCCGCTGTGGTAAGACAAAGCGCGGCGTTGAGTTCCTCCACTCAACACGAAATGATTTTTTTTTCTTTTTTTTTTAGCTTCACGCTGAAAGGTTAGCAGGGTACACTTCATTTCCCACTGCGGCATTGCGTGCTGAGTGGCGGAACTCAACGGCGCGCTTTGCCTTGTTACCAAACCCAGGAAATTAAAACACTAAACTTTTACATTTCCTGGAGTGGGAATCGAACCCACAACCTGTCGCGTTTACAGTCGCACGCTTGTGCCTCTGCGCCACGACAGGCGTTACACGAAATGTCTTTAATAAATTCGGAAAGCGACAAACAGAGTGTCTTGACACTAGGTTTTCTCTCACTACCCTGCTCTGTGGGATAAAACATGAAGATGATTTTTTATAATTTACTTTATACAACGATCTTAAAGACAACTGCACAAATATTTTAAAAAAAAACCAGTATGTGTTCATTCGTCACGCACTATATACTGCCGGATTGAAATTATTAACTGTTAGGTATAAAAAGGCAATCTTATGAAAAAATCTAAATAATTTAATAAGATCTTTGGTCTTTGCGATTTTTACACATATTTTACCGACTTCAAAAATGTGAGGGGATTCTCAATTCGAATATTCTTTATTTATTTTTTTTTAACTTCACGCTGTATCCCGCATATAGCAAGTAGCAAAAGACCTTAATTTCGACATTTTGAGTGTAACGTGAGGAGCTTCACGCCTTATCCTGCATAGCAGGGTAGACATAAAGAACCATGTCAAGACATTTGTTCTCCTCATTCCGCCTGAATTTCAGACATTGTGTGGTAACTGACGGAACTCAATACCACGGTTGGTCTAATTAGAGCTTAAATATAAAAATCCCTCTTGGTGGCAAAGCGCGGCGTTAAGCCACGTTTCGCCACGAAATGCCTCGATTTGGCGGAAAGTGGTGAACGGAATTATTCAAAGAATGGAGTGTCTTAACACTAGGTTCTCAGGTTCCCTCTGCCTACCCTGCTATATGCGGGATACAGCGTGAAGCTAAAAAAATATCCCTTAAGTGGTAATCGAACCCAGACCAATCGAGTAAACAATCATGCAGTGTTCCACTACTCCACCTCATAATTTTATAATAAACTAAAAGTAAATATACAAAAATAATACAAAATCCTTACATTTAAGTAAAATGCCTTGTAATTGTCTTTTGAAATGCTCCTCCGTCTGTAACACTTGCCGTTTGAAATTGCATGCATTTCGTAGTTGGGTGATGCATACTTCACATATACCACCGTTGCTATAATCCTCTGACACACTTAACTGTGAACAAATATTAAAACAAAGTAAAATATATTAAAAATACAAAAAAAATAAGATGCAAAGAAAATAGAATGCAGTTGTTTGCTCCTATATTGTTAATAGTAGATGAGTGTTCGCTATTTACAATCACACACTTGCCCCTCTGCACCACAACAGGCATTGTTATTGGCAACTCATAAGTATCTAGTATATTTACAAAATATTAAATTTATAATTTAATATATTTCTCAAGTTATTTGAAAACCATACAGTAACATTGATTTTCTGAAATTCAGCTTTAAGCTGTATCCTGGACATATAGCAGTTTAGGCAGAGGGAACCCGACAACCTAGTGTTAAGACTCTCAGGTCCCCACTTTATGCCAAAATGAGGCATTGTGCATTGCCTGAGTGGCAGAACTCAGGAAATGCAAACACTTTGCTTTGTTACCAAGACCCAGGAAATTAAATTCCACTAACATGTCGCACTAACAATTAATATCAAATAAATAAATACATTTGAAATAAATATATGACTAAAGAACTGTCTATATAAACAAAGTAAATAAGATCCTTAGTCAAAGTTCAGTGGATAAATAAAAAAAAAACAAAAGAAAAAAAAAATAAAAAAAAAAATAAAATATTGTTATAAGAATAGTTTAAAAGCACATAATAGTTATTTATTATAATTTGAATAATTTTTAAATAATTGTTATTACGATAGTGATGATAAATATGTATTAGTTAATTGAATACACAAAGAAGTTTGTATATTTTTAAATTAATATATGAAAATTAAAATGATATTGTATATTAATTAGAATACTAATAAATAATGACATAAGACCAATATATTGTTGATAACTTAGTTACATAGTAAAACAATAACTTTTTTCTCATAGTCTTTTAAGTAATAACAACATCATGTATTGAATAGAAATTGCTAAATTGAATAGATTTTTTATATATTATACACTTATAGTTCTTTTTTAAATAAACCATCTTTTAAAAAGCGTTTTGAATTGTCATAAAATAAGCGTAAAACAACAAGTTTGAACCAGAGTGCGCACTTTCTTTATCGATTAAATATATACTAACATAATAATTCATATAAATTGTGTACGTTCTAATACGAATATTCATTTAACTAAATATTATAAGCTATACTTACCGAAATAGAAAAACAATCCTTTAACATGTCGGCATAAATTTCCTCATCGCCCATCCAATGATACGCTGTTAGAAAGTCTTTAAAACTGCCTTCGGACGCACAACATCTACATATGCCATTACTTAATAGAGGCTCCATTCTAATTAAATACACTAACTTAACATTAACACTTAGTTTTATATTGATCTGAATATAACAAGATTGTAGCAATCGACGCTACGCGATCGAAGCTCCGCCATTTTCTAAAGGACAAGCGTGAAGCGGTTAAATAGAAAACTGCACAATGTCACAATTTAAATATAATTTAAAATTTATAAGCTATATTTAAAGTTAATAAAAAGCTTTTATAATTATGTAATAAATATTATATATTATTGCATTGTCAATGTTTTTATTTTGATACATTTAACACCAAGTCATGGTACATACAGTACATTACAATGCAAATAGAAAAATGAAAATGTCATTTATCTTTGGATGTTCAATTGTATATGTCACAAGTTAACAAAATTTTAATAATTATATAATAAATATTCTATATTTATTAAATGGCTTTTTTCTTTCTTTGGCTTCATTCTGTATCCCGCACATAGCAAGGATAGGCAAAGAGAACCTGAGAGCGTAGTGTTAAGACACTCCGTTCTCTTAAGATTTACCCTCGTTCCTTTTCTTAAATTAAGGCATTGCGTGTTGAATAGTGGAATTTTGGTACATTTAAACTCACACACAATACCATGGAAATAAAAAAAAAATAAAATGTCATATCTCTTTAACTGTCAATTATATATGTCATATGTCAACGTCAAAATCAGAAATAGCTTCAAAGCATTAATCCTTCACAGTTCATAATGGTTTTATAATAAAATATAAACAATATAATAAAAATAAACGTTAATAATGAATATGAACGCAACATGCCGCTGCTGCTTGGCGCGACCGCCGGATAAAGATCTCAAGTCGGTATATACGTGTTTAGGTAAAACTGAAGTATATGGAGACATGTTGAAGGAATGCTTTGAAATCCATGTAAATATTTGTTAATATTTCTTTTATTTTGTTAAAAAAGTGTCATTTAATGCTTTATTTTTATAAATTTAATGAAATATCTAGTTTAGTTTTAATTATCATGTATAATCTAAAAGCAATATGATTAGTATTTCATATTTATGTATATGATGTTATTGTTAAGTAAACTTAATTTAAAAACTGTGTCAATTATTCAATTCTTTAATTAACAAAATAATACTGCATTATCACACCTGTCTGTATTAAAATAGGATATATTTAATATTTATAATATATATTTACTTTTAGTTGCCATTGGAACCTTGTGAATCTGAAAATGGTATATGTGAGGTATGCATAGCTCGTCTCAGAGATGCGTGTGACTTTAAACATCAAGTGCAGAAGTGTCAGAAGGAATTTCAATGCCAGTTCTCTAGCATTGATGATATTAAAGGTAAAGTATAATTCATACATAATTAGCTAAAATCACTTGTTAATATTGTGATGTCTATACTCGTATATGTATATTATATTTACCTATAATATTACATATGTTGAAGAACAGCTAAAACAATCATACATTCATTCACCACTATTCCAGTTTTGAACACAAGTGCATCTCCAACCTCTCCCATGCCATATCATATTTTAATTCAATTGTATTATGTTTTTCAGATGAAGGTCTGATTAAAGTAAAGGAGGAGTATTCTGATGCAGAAGACAATGAAATATATTTTTTAGGTAAATATACTTTGTCTATAGATATAGATGATAGATGTATTCAATTAATGAAATAGCCAATTTTAAATAATTCTACTTGTCTGGCACAGAGGCACCAGCCTGCGACTGTAAATGCAACAAGTTGTGGGTTTGATTCCCACTCCAGGAAATAAAAAAGTTATTTCATTTCTTGAGTCTGGTAACAAAGCAAATTGCTGCCACTCAGCATGCAATGTCTCAAAATCATAACTTGTCTCTTAACACTAGGTTCTGAGGTTCCCTCTGCCTACCCTGCTATGTGCGAGATACAGCACTAATATAAAAATTCTAAGTAATTTCTTTCTATAATCTACAGTTCATTTGTAGCACATTTTGAAAAGGCGGTACTAGTATGATCTTTTTCCTTGACCATAAGACGGTTAGCATGACCATTTATGGGCCCCTTTAGCCTACTTACTACACACTAGGTCACAAGTCCCAGACACTCCTTGATTTCCTTCCTGAACAGCAATGACACCGGCACCCGTACACTGAATCTTCCAAGCATTGCTGAATCTTATATGGATGCTAAGGAGTTACTTATCTATTAAAAACCTAAGAAATTTAAAACAAATAGCATTTTACTACAATTTCAGGATTAAAAGATGATTTTGAAGAGTTAAAAGAGGAAGACAAGATAGCGGAGATGCTCGGTTTCGATGATGTCACACTCGAACAGAAGGGAGTCAAGAAGAAAAATGGAAAGAAGCGGGAACTTCTTTTGGATAAGTCTAGTAAAGGTGATATAAAGTATATTACCATTTCTTGTAGGATATTCAAGGAACACAAGTTTCATATAAAAAAAAAAATAATAATAATACTAAGTGAGCAAGAATCTGATTTGGATTCATTTTCAGCTGAATGATTATGTTCAAATTATTTGCATTTCTCCACTCTAGTAAAAAATACACACACAAACAAAACCAACACACACTCACACAAAATGTGGTGTGGTCCGATACTCAGCAGATAATATCATGAAAACAGACCAATAGTTCCGATGATGAATAGAAACATGTGTGACACATGTTTCTGTTCCTAATTACACTTTTTTAATCAGTTTAATCAATTATTGTTCTTAAACAGTATTTGTGCATCTTCTTTATTATATTAAAATTTATTGCGTACGCTTTTTTTTTAGTATTATTATAGTATTGTATGTATTGTTATTTTTTTCAGATCGCAAATCGAAAAACCGAATGAAATCATCCATCAAGCTGTCACTGTCAACTCTGTCCCAATTAAAAAAAACACTCCCCGACATTAGAATTGTGAGTGAAAACAAAAAACACAGTTTAAACGTCGAGAATATTTTAAAATATTCAAATTGTACGCCATTTTTTAATAAAACCTTATCGGGTATAATCTGTGCATACTGTAAGGTCACTTTTCCGAGTCCCGACGACTTGCGTCACCACACAATAGAAATACACAAAAAGGACGAACTAAACTACAATAAGCGGCTTGATAAAAGTAATTTATCAATAAAAATGGATATAACAGACCTAAAGTGCAATATTTGCGAGAATAAATGCGATACCATATCAAATTTAAAGAAACACCTAACAAATGAGCATGATATCAAATTTTTTCCCGATGTCAACGACTATATCATGGAGTTTAAGTTAACCGAGGGAGAATTACTCAATTGTGCGTTATGTCATTCGACGTTTGAGACGTTCAAAATGCTTTTACAACATATGAACGGCCATTACCGGAATTACATATGTGACGTTTGCGATATGGGCTTCATAAACAAGCACAGATTAAAAAACCATCAAAGAACCCACGAAATAGGCACATTCAAATGCGCCTTTTGCGATAAAGTGTTCTCCACACGTGTCAGGAAAATGTGTCATGAGAAATATACACATAATACCAACGCTAGATACACAACGAACTGTCCTCATTGTGAATTATCGTTCACTAGCTATTATCAGAGGAACAGACATATGTTTAAAGAGCACAACATAGCGGCAGCCACTTACAAATGCAATGTATGTGACAAGTCCTTTATATTAAAATCAAAATTAACATCACATATAAAAAAGGTGCATTTAATGGAACGGAATCATATTTGTTCTGAGTGCGGACAAGGATTCTTTATAAAGCAGTCGCTAGACGAACATATGATAAAGCATAACGGACAGAGAGTGTTTAAATGCACTGTATGCCAGAAAGCATATGCGAGAAAAAAAACTTTGAGGGAGCATATGCGAATTCATAATAATGATAGGCGATTTAAATGCGGTGTTTGTGGACTGGCGTTCGTGCAAAAATGCAGTCTGAAGAGCCATATGTTATCTAACCATGGGGTTACGTTGGCTGAGTATGAACACGCGAGAAGTGATGTGTTAAGTCCATAGTGTGTCGGTTGTGAACAAATATATAGGATTTTTTTTAACTTCACGCTGTATCCCGCATATAGCAGGGTAGACAGAGGGAACCTGAGTACCTAGTGCTAAGACACGCAGTTCCCCACTTTCCGCCGAATTGAGGCATTGCGTGCTGAGTAGCTGAACTCAACGCCGCGCTTTGCCTTGTAACCAAACCGAGGAAATGAAAATACTACATTTCCTGGAGTGGGAATGGAACCCACAACCTGTCGCGTTTACAGTCGCACGCTTGTGCCTCTGCGCCACGACAGGCGTTCTTTTTATTTAAATAGGAAAATTAATGAAATAAATAATAATTTTCTAAAATAGAACACGCTGTATATAGTATATGAGTGGGAAATGGAGGACTTAGTAGGTAACACTAGGTTTTTGCTATCTATCCCTTATATGATACGTAAAAAAAGATGAATATGGCAGATAGTGTATGACTGTAAATGTTTAACCTGTTGACGAGGTATGACGAAGTATTTCGTCATACATAAAAGCCTACTGCAGTGGCCATGACGACATTTTTCGTCGTGAAAATTAATCGTAATATATTGAACGCACTACGTTCAACGTTGTTAATATCTATTATTAAATTTTAGAGTGGTTCATATTGACGATGCGTCAATAATTTTCATGTTCTTGCAATCTGTAGCTGGATTAACAAAAGCCCCATTTATACCCCGGTTAACATGTTAAACATATTTAGAAAACGTATAAAAAATTGAACGCAGCGGGATTCGAACCCGCGCCTCTTGGAAACCAAGCTGTATCAAGCGTATTAGCATTGGACGCACCCGGATATATTATAGAACGCATGGCTTAGTGGTCAGAGCGCTTGGTTGGGAGACAGAAGGCGTGGGCTCGAGTCCCGCTGTGTTTAAATTTTTATACGTTTTCCTATATATGTTTTTCGTTTCCTAAGTGTGTGATTGACACTTTAAAACTTTAAAAAAATGGTTATATATAAATTCTTATTTCTCTGGTAAACTTCAGCTTTAAGCTTCGCCATTCAACATTTAATAGCTTGATTTCGCCCGTCTGAACACTAGATTTTCACTGCCGTGAAGAAATGTATTGTCAAACCGTGAAAATACAAAAATAATTACGATTTCCTTTGTTGCTTTTAAATGTGCAAAAAAACTTTAAAGTAACAGAGTACTTTTAAGTACAAGAGTAATAAGAATTTCGATGTGACTCAATAATGTAATAAACGCCTCCCGTGGCGCAGGCCTCTGCGCCACGGGAGGCGTTTATTGTGCCTACAAGCGTGCGACTGTAAACGCGACAGGTTGTAGGTTCGATTCCCACTCCAGGAAATGGATTTTTTTTACTTCCTAGGTTTGGTAACTAGTTAAAGCACGCCGTTGAATTCCGCCACTCAACACGCAATGCCTCAATTCGGTGGAAAGTGGGGAACGGAGTGTCTTAACACTAGGTTTCCTCTACCTACCCTGCTATATGCGGGATACAGCGTGAAGCTATGTATGTATGTATGTATGTAATAGGCTAGAAAGAATGAATTGAATTTCAAATATTGCAATGTTTTATTTTTTATTCGATATTTTAGTAATTTATTTAGACTATGTCGCAGTGTATAACGTTTGACTGTATGTGCGATTGGTTGTGGGTTCGATTCCCAATCAATGAAATAACTGTATTTAAAAATGATTTTAATTTTCTTGTTCTGCTTAGACAAAGTGCGGCGTTAAGCTCCGTCACTCTATAATATCCTGAATTCGGGTTGATAATGGAAGTCAGAGTGTCTGGACACTGAGTTCTCTCCGCTTATTCAGCTTTGCAAGCAAACGTAAATGCTAGCAACTTATAATTTGATTTTCATGTAAAATAAAAAAAAAATACCGTCTATAAATTTTAATCTCACTTTAAGAATGAAATATTTAAGTAATGCAAATAGTAAGTTTCTGAATACATATTTTTATATATAAGTGTGTATATACATGTATTTGTTTTTTTTTTAAATGTATTAATTTCATCAGCTGTATAACTTTATACAGGTTGGTCAGAAAAGAGTAAATTATAATTACATATATAGAGAATGTAAAAAAAAATACAGTAGAACCTCCATTATTATTAACGCCTGTCGTGGCGCGGAGGCACAAGCGCGCGACTGTAAACGCGACAGGTTGTGGGTTCGATTCCCACGCCAGGAAATGGAATTTTACATTTCCTGGGTTTGGCAACAAGGCCAAGCGCGCTGTTGAATTCCGCCACTCAACACGCAATGCCTCAATTCGGTGGAAAGTGGGGAACGGAGTGTCTCAACACTAGGTTCCCTCTGCCTACCCTGCTATATGCGGGATACAGCGTGAAGCTATGTATGTATGTATGTAATTACATACATGACATGAGATACATAGTAATAATTAAAGAAATAATCTCATTTAATAATAATTTTATAAAAAAAATATTATGAACTATAAAATAAATCAATTGGTCCCAAAATCGAACCTCGGACAATCGAGGTTCTACTGTATTATGTAAATTGATAAAAAATAATATATTGACTGTATTTTGACAAAAAGTCAATAGTAATATTAAAGTTGAGTTTTTTAAAGTTTTGAGTTTTTAATTCAACTTAAAAATTATTAGTAATGCTTAAAGCATTTAATACATAGTTTCTTCAGTCTAATATTATTTCTTATTAAAATATATTTAATAGGGTCAGTGCAAGAATATATTCGTACGAGGCGTTAATATGTTGATTAGTCGACTTGGTATTTTTTTTAGCTGCACGCTGTATCCCGCATATAGCAGGGTAGGCAGAGGGAAATTGTGAACCGACGTGTTAAGACACTCCGTTCCCCACTTTCCGCTGAATAGAGGCATTGGGATCGCTATATATAGGATGATTATTATGAGTAAATAAAAAAATAAGCTAACTAAAAAAGGTCTGTCGTGGCGCAATCGTGTGACTGTAAACGCGGTAGGTTGTGGGTTCGATTTCCACTCCAGGCAATGAAAATATTAAATAATATTAAATGAAAGATAATTTAAATAACATAAAAAAAGACATAGAATTTACTGACAAAAGTTAAACTTAAAAATGCCTGTTTTAAATAGTATGTATTTTCGACATGTTAACTTATTCACGCCTTTTACGAATATAATATAACATATTTATTGATCATACATTTAAGAAATTTATTTGTTAAGCAATAAAATAATAATTTTCAAATAAAAATACAAATTTTAAATAAAAATACAATCTTTCATTTTTTACATAACTATATAAAGTTGTGGGTTCGATTCCTACTCCAGGAAATGGTCTACTAAAAGCTTTTTTTTATAACTTCACGCTGTATCCCGCATATAGCGGGGTAGGCAGAGGGAACCAGAGAATCTAGTGTAAAGACACTCCATTTTTTTTCAACATTTCCGTTCCCCACTTTCCGCCAAACTGAGGCATTGCGTGTTGAGTGGCGGAACTCAACGCTGCGCTTTGCCTTGTTACCAAACCCAAGAAATGAAAATACTGAATTTTACATTTCCTGGAGTGGGAATCGATCCCACAACCTGTCGCGTTTTTTTACAATCGCACGCTTGTGCCTCTGCGCCACGACAGGCGACGTGCAAACTGTTTAAAGTTTAGTATTTTCATTTTTACGTTTGGGTTTTACACTCTGTTCCAATTTCCAATTTCCGCCGAATTAAGGCATTGCGTGCTGAGTGACCTATTTCCTAAGCTTAGTTAAGTAATATGAAAACGTAGAGAAAGTTGACAAAAGGTAACCACGTGTCCGTAGTGATCTGAATAAATATTAATTAAAAAAAAATACGGCATACAGCAAGAGATTTGAGACTAAAATTAAAAAAAAAAACCTAGAAATAAAAGTTGTCATACATATTATTTTATTATTTAATACTATACATAAAAATATAAAATCGAAATTAAATATATATGCAATAAATAAATTTTAATTTTCAATAAAATTACTATATTAATAATTCCGTTCCCCACTTTCCGCCAAATTGAGGCATTGCGTGTTGAGTGGCGGAACTCAACGCCGCGCTTTGCCTTGTTACCAAACCCAAGAAATGAAAATACTGAATTTTACATTTCCTGGAGTGGGAATCGATCCCACAACCTGTCGCGTTTTTTTACAATCGCACGCTTGTGCCTCTGCGCCACGACAGGCGACAGGCAAACTATTTAAAGTTTAGTATTTTCATTTTTACATTTGGGTTTTACACTCTGTTCCAATTTCCAATTTCCGCCGAATTAAGGCATTGCGTGCTGAGTGACCTATTTCCTAAGCTTAGTTAAGTAATATGAAAACGTAGAGAAAGTTGACAAAAGGTAACCACGTGTCCGTAGTGATCTGAATAAATATTATTAAAAAAAAATACGGCATACAGCAAGAGATTTGAGACTAAAATTTAAAAAAAAACCTAGAAATAAAAGTTGTCATACATATTTTTTTGTTATTTCATAGTACACATAAACATAAAAATTAAATATATATGCAATAAATAAATTTTAATTTTCAAAAATTACAATATTAACAAATTAAACCGACTTCATGTAAAAAAAATCAGTAAAAACTAAACTTATTACGAATAACTCAAAAACACAATTCGATAATTATATATATATTTTTTATATTGGTTCTATAGAACCTCATACTTTTTTAAAGTCAATTAAAAAAATAAAAAAATTGACTAAAATTAAAAAAAAAAACTACAAATATAAGTTCGTCATATATAATACTTTATTATTTAATAGTACACATAATAAATAAATTTTGCTTTTCAAAAATAATTACAAAGTAAAAGTTCTTAACTAATTTGAGTCTAACATGATGAGATAGATAACTTAATAAACTTTACGCCTGTCGTGGCGCAGAGGCACAAGCGTGTGACTGTAGATGCGACAGGTTGTGGGTTCGATTCCTACTTCAGGAAAACAGTTTAGTATTTTCATTTCCAGGGTTCCTCAATTTGGCGGAAAGTGGGGAACGGAAATGTTGAAAGAGAATGGAGTGTCTTAACACTAGATTCTCTGGTTCCCTCTGCCTATCCCGCTATATGCGGGATACAGCGTAAAGTTAAAAAAAATCCTGTTTGGTAACAAGGCAAAGCGCGGCGTTGAGTTCCGCCACTCAGCACGCAATGCCTCAATTCGCCAGAAAGTGAAATGTTAAATGAGAACGGAGTGTCTTAACACTAGTTTCTCAGGTTCCCTCTGCCTATCCTGCTATGTGCGGGATACAGCGTGAAGTAAAAAAGAAAAATATAATTTGGATGCCATCGTGTCGCTGTGGGACAGCGTCTGACTGTAAATGCGATTGGTTGTAGGTTCGATTCCCATCCGGGGAAATGATTATTATTTTTTTTTAGCTTAACGCTGAATACCGCATATGTCAGGGTAGGCAGAGGGAACCTAAGTACCTAGTGTTAAGATACTACATTCCCCACTTTCCACAGAATTGAGGCTTTGCGTGCTGAGTGGCCAAATTGCCTAAGAGCCAAGTTTCATGCTCCTCCGCTCGCGTAATTTTCCTAAAAACGAATCCAAAGCTTTTGCTTCACGTATTTATATATAGATATATATTTATCCGTTCTGGTGTAAAATAAATTGCGGCGTTGAGTTCCGCCACTTTATGTCTCAAATTTTGACGACAATTGTAGCACGGAGTGTCTTAATGTCTATGTCTTATAAAAGAGTGAATAAAAAATAAAAACATATCAATCTTACAAAATAATAAGCCATACTATATTTTTTCATTATTAATAATTTTCCTACAAATAATATTAAAAAAATTATGATAAAAAATACGATTTTTTGATTCACATAAAAATATTCATTTATTAATTATTGCACTGTTTTAAATAATAATATGATACATACATACATACATAGCTTCACGCTGTATCCCGCATATAGCACGGTGGGCAGAGGGAACCTAGTGTTAAGACACTCCGTTCCCCACTTTCCGCCAAATAGAGGCATTGCGTGCTGAGTGACGGGACTCAACGCCGCGCTTTGCCTTGTTACCAAACCCAGAAAACGAAAAATTCCAGTTCTTGGAGTGGGAATCGAACCCACAACCTGTCCCGTTTACAGTCGCACGCTTGTGCCTCTGCGCCACGACAGGTGTTATGCACTTTATGTGTATTGTATACTATAATTAGTTGGGTTGTATAAAAATATGTGATCCGCCATCTTGTTGTCGCCGCCATTTTGATTTAAAAACAATACTGATCATTTATAATTGTATCATCATCAGAATATCAGGTGTATATTGAATATTTGAATATTTTTAAAGTGTCACATACGATAAGAAAAAACATTTTTAGTAAATGTACAAATATAAGAACGTAACGGGAATCGAACCCGCGCCTCTTTTATACCGTCGAGGCACTAACCACTGAGCTATACGATCCTATCGTGTTATGGTAAAAAAGTTTGATAGTTTTAAAATGTTAATCACACATTTAGGAAACTAAATTTTTTTTGTATTAAATTTGTAACAATTTATTTTTGTTGTTAGCATCTCTGTAGAGAGATTCATATAAATTTCTGAAAAGCAAGCAGAAAAGCAAGCGTGTAAGTAGTCGCAGGTTCGATTCCCGCTACGTTCAAATTTATATACCACCACTGTTCTGTCATTCTTTTATAATAATCGATTATTGGTGGTTGCCTGTAAGAAATCGCTATTAGTGATAAGACCGCCATTGCACATTGATTTTGATTATACTTTTATTTGTGTGCCGTAAAGCGTTATTATTACTAGCGTCCCCGTTGACGCGTTAACAACGCGTTGTCTTTAGTAATGTATATGTCACTTTGTATAAACATGGATGTCAAACCATGGTAGTGTGTGTAACATTTATTTTATTAATTTATAATAGCATTCTGCCTCCTTCTCTATATAAACTATAAATTGTGCCAAGTTTCATGTGCTCCTCCGTCCGCGTAATTTTCGTAAAAGGGGACAAAGTTATTGCTTTCCCTAATTTATATATAGATTATAGTCATATACATTTTCTAAAAATATTTTTCTTATTCTAAAGTCAAATTCAGCTTCCAATATTTGACAACTTGTTTCACAACTGTTGAGTTCTTGCCTTCGGCTCTTCTCAGCAGAACTGCCTTCCTCACCAGTGGTAGCTTCCATTAGGACTGACACGACTGACACCTTTGTAAATTGACGATTCGAAAGTGCTTGTAATAGCCTACTTGAATAAAAAATATTTTGATTTTATTGATTTTGACCCCACTTACTAAATAAAGCAGAGTGAAATAAAAACTTTATAAAAAAAATCACGACACACATATATCACTGGCCGCCATACTAATCCCATGGTGGGACAACAAGTGACTTTTCAAACTACACTTTTGCACAAACGCCGTGCCACACACTTCACACTTGAACCGCCTATCATTATTATGTATCCGCATATGCTCCCTCAAAGTGTACTTCCTCGCATATGCCTTGTGGCACACTTCGCATGCATACTTCTTCTCACCACTATGCTTTATCATATGCGCCTTCAAGGCTTTCTTCGAGAAGAATCTGTACCCACATTCAGTACATTGACAATTCTTCTCCATTAAATGATTTTTTTTAATATGACACATGAGCAAAGACTTCAAAATGTATCCTTTATTGCACACATTACACTTGTACTGAGCTTCAGAATTATGCACTTTGACCAAGTGTTGGTTTCTCTGATAATAACTCCTGAATGGGGTGTCACAGAAGGGACAGTTACTTATACTTCTTGCTCCCAAATGTTTAGTTTTCTCATGATACTGTTTCTTGGTTCGGCTTGAGAATATTTTTTCACAAAGGTCACATTTAAAGCTGCCTTCCTGGTGTGTCGCTTGGTGGGCGTTTAAGGACCGCTTTGTAGCAAAGGACGTCTCACACTTGGTACAACTATAGTTACTGTAATGCTTGTTCATATGTTGTTTCAACATTTTGAACGTTTCATACGTCGAAGGACACATAGCACAATCGTAAACCTCGCCTTTCTTCAATTTAAACTGCATTAAATGGTCTTTGATATCATTATGAAATATTTTACTATGGGAAGCCATGAGATGGTCTTTCAATTGGGTCAAATTCTCCATTCTTTTGTCACATATGGAACATAATAAATCGGTTATGTCTAATTTCACACTGTATTCCGTCATATCGAATGAAGATTTGAAGTTTAGACGTTCTTTCTCATGGTTTTTTTGGGTGTGGGATCGCAAATCCATGGGATCTGGGTAGGTCGCGTCACAGTAACCACATATGAAACCCAAGAGAGATTTATTTTTGAATGGTATAGCATTGGAACACTGTAAGATAGTGATCAAGTTCTCTCTATGCTTTTTCTTGTCGTGGGCTGTTCTCCTTGTCCAAGATAGGTTAATTTTTAAGTCTTTTTGTATAGTTATTTTGCGATTTTTTATTATTTTCATGTTAGAACGTTTTATGTCTGGAATGTTACAGGCATCTGTAATTGAGAAGAACCTTCTTAGGTTATCATTCACTTTAAAAAAGAGGAGCTTGACATGTTTGGGACTTACGACCTTATAGGCTTGAAGGGCCCTATAACATATTGTAGGCTACAACTATTCACATTGCCACATAGAAGGATTTCTTTCCTGGGAGACCACTGCTATAAGGTGGGATACAGTGCTGTGAAGGTAAAAAAAAAAGAATAAAGAAATGTGGAGCTCCAAAAACTTAAAAATTTTGAAAGAATCCCGCTCACCTCTCTCTAGTCTAGAACTACCAATACCACAATATTTTTTTTTATGCCAAAGAGAAAATAAATTATCTCACCCATAGAAGAAAACTTTGTAACAACAGTTTTGATTTCATAATTGTCCTCTGAATCCTCCTTCGATTTATTTCTACTTTTTGCCATTTTCTTTTTTATAGGAGTGAAGGATTCTTGTTTGACTGTAATTGAAACAAATAGCTGTTTAATACAAAACAACAATTTTAATTTTAACTCCTGCCGTGGCGCAGGGTTCGATTCCCACTCCAGGAAATGTAAAATTTAGTATTTTCATTTCTTGGGTTTGGTAACAAGGCAAAACGCGCGGTTGAGTTCCGCCACTCAACACGCAATGCCTGAATCGGCGGAAAGTGGGGAACGGATTTGTTGAAAGAGAACGGAGTGTCTTAACACTAGGTTCTCTGGTTCCCTCTGCCTACCCTGCTATATGCGGGATACAGCGTGAAGTTAAAAAAAAAACATGTTTAGTTTTCTAGTGTCAAGCACTCCATTCACCACTTTCCACCTGAATTCGGGGCACTGTGAATTAGGTAGCGAAACTTAATCATATTCAGTTCAGCTACTGTCTTATCAGAGCAGAGAAACGAAAATAATTTTAAATATAATCATAACAAGCAAGAACTGAATCCACTACCACTCGCATTTGCCTTAAAAGCTAGGCATGTCTTATATAAAAATAATAAAATAATAAGTACAAAAATGAACACTGTAGCCAGTGATTCTCAACCACTGTGCCGCGGCACATTATATATATATATATATATATTATTAAATTATATAGTGTGTTGTAGTAAGTAAATAAGTTTTATCTTTTTCGTTGTATGAAAATTTTGAAATCGATAAATATGTGCCGCAACAAAAAAAGGTTGAGAATCACTGCACTTGATTTATATATCCAAATGACTTTTTTATAAATAGCATGAAAAGTAAAAAGGCATACCAAAATTTGTAATTCCATATTACCGAAGATTAACTTTATTTAACTTTATTAACGCGAGGCATAGAGTCGTGGCGCAGAGACACAAGCGTGCGACTGTAAACGCGACGGGTTGTGGGTTCGATTTCCACTCCAGGAAATGGATTTTTTTATTTCCTGGGTTTGGTGACAAGGCAAAGCGCGGCGTTGAGTTTCGCCACTCAACACGCAATGCCACAATTCAAAAAAAAAGGAAAGTGAGGAACGGAGTGTCGTAACACTAGGTTCCCTCTGCCTACTCTGCTATATGCGGGATACAGTGAGAAGCTATGCTATGTTTAACTTTATTTAAAATCTAAAATATTGCATGGAACAAAAATACAAAAAAACCTACATGCATCAGCTAAAAAACAATTATCTGAATCGTTGCCATCACCCTCTGGAAATGGTTCTTGCTTCACAAGTGGTTTTGCTGAAAAAAAAATAATTCCATTCAGTTCTTAAATTATGGCATTTTGAGCATACCAGTTACAAAGATAAATTGCACTAAAGTTACTTTGTATAAAGAATATGCAAATATGCTGTGGCATAACAAAAATGCCGTTAACTCTTGAGTAGTTCTATCTTTAATAATAAAATAAATTAAATAAAAACCTTTGTTATGAACCTATTTCTTACAATTTTTGTTAGTTGTAAGTTATAATGTAATGTTTGTTAGTATTACAGTACTTACCTACTGTTTTTTTTTTAACTTAGCTAAATATTATATAGGAACCCCCGTGCGATTTTTCCCGATTTTGTGCCAGTGAGAGCCACTTAGCTCCAGCCACGGCGCAAATATTATCTATTATCTTGAATACTTTTCGAAATAAATTTCAAGATACCAAAAAACCGCATATATAGGTCGAGAGATATTTTTATTTCTTATTAATATACCATTAAAACTTGAAAAACAATCAGATGTCAGTTAACACCACTTTTGTTATGCCTGATAATTATTCTAGACAGGCCTATCTTTTAGTAGGTTATAGAGAGATTTCACTGTTATACCTCTCGCGCCATCTTCTACCATAAATCAATTATTACAATATATTCAAAATAATGATAAAAATTGTAAAGGAATGCTAAATTTACATTTATAGCAACAAAAATAATTTTAACACTTTACTCTTCTCGTTTCTAAATGTTTCCTAAAATTAGGAATTATATAAAACTTACTTTCTAGTTCATCTTCAGCAATCTGTTTTAGGAACTGTTGTTCAGAATTTAAAACTCTCTTTTTAAAGTCAAGAGAATCCCGCAGACTTCTTACACATATATCACATATATAATTGCCTTCATATTTAGAGCTTAGCTGCAAAAAAACAAAAAAAATTTAAAATATGTTACAGAAAATTAAGTAATTATTTAATAATATTTGTTTATATGTTGTATTTAAAATTCAACTTTATTATTTTTTCTTTAACTCTTAGGCTGTTTATAATTATGGTTTTAGGCTAATAGAATATTTTCTTTAAAGTTTACTTTTATATGTATTACTTCTAAGTTTTTTTTATTTTCAAATATAACAACAATATTATATGTAATTGTTGAATATAAGTCAATTATGAAGATAATTTCATTGAAATGCTATTGTCATGCGGAATTTTCGATAGAGTTTTAGAAAACGAATAGAATTTAATAATACATACGACAATATTAAAACATTCATGTAACATATCAGAATATATTTCGTTTTTTTCCATATAATTGTATTTTATATTCATATCTTTATTAGCGTCATTGGATAAACAACAACGGCAAAGTTTAGCACCATCCATTTTATATTTCTAATATAATTTTAATATAGAATTAACGTAAAATTAGGTAAATAATATTTTTTATACAAAAAATCAGATTTAGGTGACATTATTTTTTATAAGAATTTGTAAATAGTGCCAACATTACGGTTGAAATTCGTACATAGCAATCACAACGCGTAGAAATGTATTGTAACAGCAGTCACTTCATTCTTAATAATTCAATTAAATTTATGTCAAAGAATATTGTTTGTATTCATATTTTATAAAAATAAATTAAAGTTAACAAAACCAATATGCGATATTCGCTTATAAAAAATTGAATCATGTAGTTTTCCAATTACTACGCTTAGGGAGACTCTGTATAATAGTAGTGGTGAAAAATGCCGAGATTATTCTATTTATAACTAATTGCAGTAGTTTTTAAGTCCATCAGTAGTGTGTTTAAGGTTTAGTGTTACGAGAAAGTACATTCATAAACCTTATTATTTCTTAGTTTATGTTCATACATATGTAGATTTACTCGACACAATGTACATTCGATTTATAAATAATAGTGAAAACAAAGTTCTTATCAATGCCAACTGAAAAGCAATCTGACGTTTATTTACATTGGCATTGAATGCGCGCATTATCTAAAAGCAGTACTTTTTTTTGGGTTTGCTTTGCTGTGGTTTAAATATTCGCCATTGAGCAATATGCCGCATTATGCGCTGTAATTCGAAAACTACCTATGTATACACTTATGGATTTTTTTGAATAACAGTATGCAGTTGGCAGTACTGCATTATTTAAGGAAAACAAAATGGCGTATCTTTTGAAGCGAAATCGACGCTGAGCGTCATTGGTTACAATTTCGTTATTAAATATCAATTAAAAGTGTATTTGTTATCAAATATTATGTTGAAATTGTAAAGTAAACATGGAGTTCGATGAAATAGTGGTGAAAGAGAGCCCGGGGCTGTGCCGGTGCTGTCTTTCCGAGGGTTGTTACAAAGACTTGGGGACGGAGTATGTTTGGATGGATGAGAACGAAGTGTACGCCGATATGCTGTTAGAATGCTTCGATATTAGTGTAAGTATGCAGTTTTATTTACACAACAACTTTGTTTCAGCTTCATACTTATGTCACATAGTAGGGTAGTCGGAAAAAGCCTAGTGTTAATACATTCCGCTGCTTTCTGCTTGCTTGTTGTGTTAGTGGAGAAACTCAACGCCGCGCTTCATATTACCAAAGCGAAACATAACAACTTTTATATAGAATCATAATTATATCTATTTTACTAATATCTATTAAACAAAAAAGATGTAAATAATTTGTTTATATATGTGTACTGAATATTGTAATCTTATAGGAATTTATTTGTTTTTTTTTATTTTATTTATTGGCTACAAATAATTTGTAATAAAATTAATTAAATCATGAATGAAAATACAATTTATGCTTTTTTTTTTTTGGGAAAATTTGGTTTTCTTTCAAACTTAATTTTTTTTATATTTCATGTTTTACAATATTTAATATATTATTTTCTTTAACACATTTTTTTTTCTGTATACACAATTATAATAGAGAGCAGAGTAATAATAATAAAAGCTATATATTGCAAATCATAAGATAAAAAAAAGATAATAACCAAACTCAAAGGGCTGTTGTCGCTCAGTGGTTGTGCGTTCGCTCCCTAAAACAGCACAGAGCTTAAAAAAATATAATATAAATTTGATAATTCCACAGATATCACAACACATAGAAGGGCCAAATGGTCCAAACCGTTTAATCTGTGAAGTATGCATAACTCGTCTCCGAGATGCCTGTAATTTTAAGAAGCAAGTGCTTGAGTCTGAGAAGAAGTTCATTGATATGCTCAGCAGGGGAGAATTTAAGTCGAAAGGTTTGTTAGTTTTAAAATTTATTATTAATGTTAACTTTTTTAATATCATTATTGATTTTATAAAAAGGAGCTTTACATTTTTTATAAATAGTGGGATAGTTAAAAGTGTCAAGATACATTGTTTGTTGCTCTATGCTAGTATTACCAGAGTGGAGAAATTACAATAATTTAAGTATAATCTTCTAGCCCTTATCCCATTATTTGGGGTCGGGTCTCCTTACTTTTCTGGACCAAGACGTGTGATCTTGGGTTGTCAGTTCAAGCAATAGGGGTACGCCCTGGTATTTCTACCCGGTTTCATAGTCTTGTGCTTTCATGTAAGGAGAAAATGTTTTGGCGGTTGCCACCTGAGGCCAATGTAGTAACTCTATTAAAGAGGCCGCAGCAGTTACTATGGGAAATAAATTAAGCTTGGAACCAATTAATCCTGTTTTTAAAATATCTATCCACATTCTTCCAATGACATAAAGATTGACTTCTACAATTTTTTTATGATTCTTTATTATCAATTTTATTATCTAAATCTTGTTTTATTTTATTTGTATGGATTTCTTTATCGTTTTCTAAATTTTTGGTTTGACATAAAAACATTTTAACGTCAAACCAAAAAGTCCAATAATTTAAGTATAATTATTATTCCAAATAGTAATTGATCCCACAACCACTTACATTTATGGTCATTGGGGTCACACTGTGCCATAACTGCTTTATAGTTATTTGTAGCCTGTGACTATTTTACTAAGGAATGAAATGTAAAATATTCTTTTTTTTCTCTTATTTGTTGAATTTTCGGGAAATCATCTGTTAGTGTTATCTCTATGTATGTTTTTTTTTTTTTTTTTTTTATGGATACCGGATGGCAAACGAGCAAAAATGTAAAGTATGTATACAAAAAGTATTTTATAATTGATCAATTAAATGAATTATAAATTTCAGTAATAGTATATCAAGAACAAATGAAGTCTGAAGAAATTCAGGCGGGGACAGAGACTGAGGTGGAATTTCTTGATGAAGATATAGATTATGATGGTAATATCTTTTTTTATTTTTTTGTATGAAAAAGTATTTATATAATTTTTTTTATTAATTTAAAGTAATATCTTAAATGATTATGATTAGTTAACAATTATCCTGAACTATAATTTCAAAGCGTCTTCAGTAGAAATAGAAAAAAATGTATTATTTTTGAAGAGAAACTTCTTTACAATAATTCTGATTGGAGACTTAATGTAACGAAAATACGTCACAAGAAAGAAAGATACTCTATATTTATGTCACTCTTTCTTAGGCTCCTTTTCTCAAGTTTCACTTCTGCCATATGTGAATTACAGACACACATTTTTTTTTAATTTATATATTCTATTTAAAATATCGCCTGCTGTTGCGCAGAGGCACAAGCGTGCGACTGTAAACGTGACAGGTTGTGTGTTCGATTCCCACTCCAGGAATTTTTCATTGTCTGGGCTTGGTAATAAGGCAGAGCGCGGTTTTGAGTTCCGCCACTCAGCACGTAATGCCTCAATTGGGCGGAAAGTGGGGAACAGAATGTCTTAACACGAGGTTCCTTCTGCCTACCCTGCTGTATGCGGGATACAGCGTGAAGCTATATATGTAAAAATAGAATTGAATCGAGAATGTTTGTGTGTATCCTTTTTTGATATTAATTATTTATTTATTTATTTTTTTTTAGATGGTCCAAGTAATGATATACCAGAACCAAGTGTTTCAGAGGATATAACGGTAGCCACTTTACCGGTAAAAGGCAAAAGGGGGAGGCCCCGGAAAACAGCAGTTAAGCAAGAAAAGAAAAAAGCAAAAATTGAGGACAAGCCTAAGGCTAAAATTGTTAAAGGTATGTATTTTCTTATGTTATTTGTTGTCGAAGATGTGGGTGGATGATTGTGTTAATATTTTTAAAAAGTAGAGGATTAAGAATTAAAATATATTATTTTTTTTTTATTTAAATATATATATTTTTTTTATTTTAAACGAAATATCAAAGATGTAGTTTTTAAGGTTTATATTTATTTAAGTTATACTCAAAAAATCTATAAAATTTTAAATATCACATTCATCCATTTATGTCTTTTTTAATCTGTGATATAGTTGTTAGTATTTTATTTCTTTTTTTTTATTTTATTTGTGGTTAAGACTATATATTAAATTGGTTATTTTTTTAATCTGTTATAAAAAAAGGAACAATTTTATCACAGATAAGTATATAACTTAGAAAAGTTTTAATTTATTTATTAATTTTGCTGTTGTCCTTATTATAATGAGTTGACTTTGTAATACTTTTTCAAAACTTTTTATGGAATTCAGTGTTTTAGAAAATTTATTAGTAAACAATATTTAAGTTTTGTGGACAGCAGGAAAATTTATTGTAAAAAAATATTTTATATTGGTAGTTATTTTTCCCTTATTGATTATATTTGAATGAAACCTTTTTTTTTAAATAAGAAAAAACAGTTATTTATTAATACTAACCTAAAATATATAAACTTACAAAAAAACATTTTTGTCTATGAATAAATAGAAGCTTAAGAAATTTGAATATTTGAATGTATATTATTATACAGTCGCTATTGGTTGAAATATTTACGTAAATTAAAAAAAAAAAACAAAAATGACAATGAAATGTCTTATTAATCCTTAAAACATAATGTAGATTAAAAATGGTACAACAAAGTGATTATTTTCGTACCAGGCGTGAATAAGTTGAAAAATCAAAAATACGTGCGTTTCAGTGCAAACATTTTTAAGCTGAAGTTTTCTCTGTAAATTCTATTTTTATGTTATTTATAGAATTTTTTATCTTAAATTGTTAGAAAAGTGAGGAACGGAGTGTCTTAACACTAGGTTCTAAGCCTCTGTCTACCCTGTTATATGCGTGATACAGTGTGAAGCTATGATTGAATAAATGTGTTAGATTTGCTTGAAATTTTTAGACTTAGTCGTTTATTCGCTCAGTAAGTAAAACATGCTTTAATTAATATTCAAAAAAAATTATATGCAAGTTTTTGTTCTCTTGTTTATTATTATTTAATAGATTTACAAATATTATTTTAAAATTAAAGTAACACTACAAAAAACCCCCCAAGCCAGGGTTAGATTACCAAGCCAGGGTCAGAGCTCTTCAAGCTCAGCCCCCCACAAAACCCGGTGACGCTGTCGAGGCCAATAGGGCTAACAGCATACTACACAGTCGAAAAAAAAAACCACTCAGGCTTATCTCGAGTGCCATATTCGTCCTTATTTATTAAATTGCATTTATATAATATTCTATTCGTGCCTGGTACAGATTTGTCACTTTGCAAAAATTAATAAAAGTATGAAAAATGTGTATTTAAGCGATAATTGGACAGTTCTGGTTATAGCTATTATTTTAAAACTCTCAGGATAAAATTTTATATTATATATACTACAATAAAGCAAGTTGCTTTAAGTTTTTTCCAATACATATATTAAAAAAAAAAAAAAAAACTTAACACGACACATAAATAATCGATGTATATCTAAGAAGAACATAAGCTCTTGTGGCATACACCAAAATTGGCTATCCCTTAACGGAATAAAGAAAACCAAGCGAAATCAGAAGATATGAAGCGAATATTCATTGAATTTAAATTTTTAGGTGAAAAAAGCAAAAACCTGGCATCCGAGGCCGTGAGTAAGTCCTCGATATCCACGACTAAACGAAATCGTCTCATGAAAAGAAACGCCATAATCATTCTAGAAACTTCCACAGTAGTGCCATTTAAGTGGCACAGGCACAACTATCTGTGCTTCTTTTGCCACAAACCGTACAAAACTTTAGATCCCTTGAAAGAACACACGAAGGTCGATCACAAAGATTCAAGTATTAAATCAGCTGTGTCCTACCTAAAAAGAGACGAAAAAGTCAAGATTGACGTTTCTAAGACAAAATGTCGGATTTGCGACGAAAATTTCGACGAAATAAACGCTTTTGTTAATCATTTAAAGTCGCAACACGATAAAATTTTTACGGACTGTGATTTTGGAGTTATTCCATACAAGTTGCAGGATGATAAGTATAAGTGCGCGGTCTGCGGGAAGGATTTTGAGTATTTTATTAAGCTGAATCAGCATATGAATGAACATTTCGGCCATTACGTGTGTGAATTATGCGGCAAGTCGTTTCTGAGTCAGGACCGACTCAGATGCCACTCACTCAGTCACGGTTCACATTTCAAATGTAACGTATGTTCAGAGATCTTCGACTCTCTAACCCAAAAGAACAATCACGAAATGAAAGTACACAATAAAAAACCTACGATCAAATGCTTTTTCTGTACGGAAACGTTCCAAAATTATATATTGCGAAAACGCCACCACCACGCCGTTCACAATTTGGAAATATCGCTAATAAACTGTCCCGTTTGTGGTAAAACTTTTCACATTTTGAGCAAAATGTCGGCTCATTTGAAGGAAGTGCATGTTAGGGAAAAGAATTTCGCGTGTACCGTTTGCGATCAGAAGTTTTTTTCGCGTACTCACGTTCAAAAACACATGGTGAAGCATGTGGGTGAGAAAATATATCAGTGTGAGGTGTGTAGGAAGTCGTACGCGAGGAAGCAGACGTTGCGAGATCACATGCGGATACATAGCAACGATAGGCGGTTTGTTTGTTCATTTTGTGATCAGGCGTTCGTTCAGAATAATAGTTTGAGGTTGCACGTCAAAGTACATCATCCGAATTCGGCAAATAATTGATTTTTCGTTAACTTAGCCAATTTTTTTGGGGTCATGGTTTTGTATGTATAGAGGAAACTAGCTTTCCGCCCGCGGCTTCGCCTGCGTGAAATTCGATTATATCGCGCGATATGATAAGGAGTATCCTATAGTCTTTCCCAAGGTCTAGACTATTTGTCAAAATTGGTTAAGTGGTTTATGTGGTGAAGTTGTAAACAGTTAAACAATCTTACATGATTTTATGTTTGACAATAAGGAACTTTCATCCCCTATTTCAACCCCCTCTATCATTGTTTTCGCGATAAAAAGTATCCTGTCCTTTTTCAAGTTTAGTTCTATCTTCATACCGAATTTCATCAAAATCGGTTCAGTTCTTTAGGCGTGAAAGCGTAACAGACAGACAGACAGACAGGATTGTCGAAGGATTGTCGTTTGATAATCATATTTTGATACATGTCTTTAAAATATTTTCTAAAAGTAATCTAGATTTATAATAAGGTAACGTTTTTAATCGTCATACAAGAAAATCGAATCGTCTCTTTCTCATGTCGTTTTTTTTTTCTTTGAAAATTAAGTATTTTTAATTTCCTAAATTATTATATGTTAGGGATTAACAAAATACTCATCGCTTTTCTTCGAAACATGCAGTTTTTACTAGATTATAATATCAATAATACCTTCATTGATTATATAAGTCTGAAATTTTATTATAATGTACTTGAAAATAAGTAGAGTTAAGAAAATAAAATGACCAGTCTAAGCTGTTCAGTACCACGTTCAAAGGATTTTTTATATCAATGACCAAGTTTACAACAAATATATCAATAATTGCTCAATTTTTGACACTTGCCTAATATAGACAATAATTAATATCTAATATAGGTAATATTTGAAATATTTTCGGAATCTATGATATATCTATATCTATATCTTTGTACTGTAGGACATTAGGACATAAAACTTTAAATGTACCCTACATGTAGTGTTTGTAAGACACCATTTTGTAACACGTTCTAAATTCAAAATTTTATGTTTTTTCTAATAATGGAGGGTACATTTACAGTTGAGAATTTCTTTCCAGATATAAAACCTCGGAAAGTCAAAGGCTGCGAATCGTCGTCGATGCGTAGAAGGAAAAACCTTCAGTTGCTATTCAACAATACAACGGTTATACCGTTTAAGTGGAGGGGCAAATATTTATGCTTCTATTGCAGTAAAGATATATCTGAGTATTCCGAACTTAGGAAACATACTAAGTCCCATGGAAACTGTTCCACCAAAGATCATTCTTTGAAAGTACTAAAAGGCGGACAGAACATGGAAATTAAAATTGATATTTCGAAAATTACTTGCGAAATTTGTAATGAAGATTTTACGGTTTTTGATGACGTTTTAACTCATTTGTTTGTTAAGCATAAGTTGGAATTTGATAGAGATGTGGATATGGCATTAGAAGAGTATAGGCTGGTGGACCTCAGCTGTCTCCTCTGTGAGGAAAAATTCACGTATTTTGGCTATCTAGTGTCCCATGTTAATAATAATCATCCTAAAAATTGTTTGATATGTGATAAATGTAATCAAAAGTTCAATAAAAAGCGCGATCTCTTTTCCCATATTAAAAATTATCATAGGGAGGGTGGTTACAAATGCGAGCTTTGTCCTCAGAGCTTTAGTTCTCTAAACATATTAAGGAAGCATAGGAGTAATAGACACTTGACTAGATGTGGTATTTGCCATTTACGACTACCTTCTGCGGTACTAAAACAAAAACATATGGAAATTGAACACCCTGATGACGGTTCGCTACAGTGTGAGGTTTGCTTCAAAGACTTCCACACAAAACAAGGCCTCAAAATGCATTTACGCAAATGCAAAGGCGATATTTTCGATGTAGCTATTAAGAAGGAAGAATGCGAAGTGATGGACCTCGATAGTAACTACGAAGGCGTAAAACGACCAAGCGTCAAACAAATTCGGGAAAATATCGTAATAGTTATAAATATGTCCACAGCTATACCTTTTAATTTTTATAAAAACAAATTTAACTGCTTCTACTGTTCCAAGGACTTCCCAGATTCGGATTCGATGAGAGAACATACGGTTATAGAACATCCTGTATGTGATGTAAAGGAGAAATGCATTAAAAAATGTCGAGAATCCGTCGCCTGTGTTAAAATTGATATTTCATCACTTGCGTGTAAACTCTGCTTCGAATCTATGACCGATCTCGATACACTTTTAGACCATCTCATATTGAAACACGACGCGAATTATGATAAATCTATAACGACTTGCTTACAGCCATACAAGCTGATCAAAGATCACATGGCGTGTCCGAACTGTCCCACCGAAGTGTTTCGTTTCTTCGGAACTTTACTTAAACATATGAATAACAAACACACGAACAATAATATAATCTGTGTATACTGCGGTCAGACGTTCAGACGCGATCAGAATTTACGTGTCCATATATGGAGGCATCATAGAGACGGTAGATTCAAATGTAACATATGTGGCGCGGAATGTAATATACCATCGAGGCTATATATGCATATGGCTAAAGCTCACGGTGTCAAAGCCGCTAAATGTCCTAAATGTCCAGAGAGCTTCGCCACACAATATCTAAGGCAGAAACATTTGATCGAAGCTCACGATTCAGGACATAAATGTTCGTACTGTGGTAAACTCTTTACTAGGAACTCTTTCATGCGAGATCACATCAGAAGAACACATTTGAAAGAGAAAAACGTGGAGTGTTCTATTTGTAACATGAAGTTTTTTAATAATATTTTGCTGAGAAGACACATGGTTAAGCATAGTGGGGAAAAGAATTTTCACTGCGATATTTGCGGCGAAAGGTTCTATTGGCGGAAAAGTCTACGTACGCATATGGCTCGGCATAATAAACTCATTAATGCTATGTAGGTGATCATTTGTGAAATTAGACTCGTTAACACGCACGCAGCACGCAGAGGCACAAGCGTGCGACTGTAAACGCGACAGGTTGTGGGTTCGATTCCCACTCCAGGAAATGTAAAATTTAGTATGTCCATTTCTTGGGTTTGGTAACAAGGCAATGTGCGGCGTTAAGTTCCGCCACACAACACGCAATGACTCTATTCGGCGGAAAGTGGGGAACGGAATTGTTGATAGAGAATGGAGTGTCTTAACACTAGGTTCTCTGTTTCCCTCTGCCTACCCCGCTATATGCGGGATACAGCGTGAAGTCAAAAAAAAAGACTCGTTAACGAAGACTGTTGGTCTTATAGTTTAGTAGTTATTATTTACTGCCAAAGAAAGTAAAATGTTTAATGTATTCATTTGCTTTTTTTTAAATGAACGTTGAAAAATAGGCTTGAAGATGTCATTTATAAATTCACAAGAATAAGGTTTTTAAATCGACTATAGGTAGCTCGCGATAGTTGTAGGCTCTGGTTGGAGTTTTTCGTTATAATTTAAACAACATAATGAAAACCACGTTATGGCACCATAACTTAATTGCAAATGATGAAATTATGCTTACCGCCTATTTGAATTTTCTTGTACAAAGATAAAATAAAAGTTTTATAAGCAAACAAATACAAGTTATTATTTTTTGGAGCGCTGCTATTTCAAAGTAAATGTTAATTTTTAAGAGACAATAATCCGAACATACAGTATAGCAATTTGTTTTCAGATTGTAAAATGCAATCGGACGAATGCTCTACTGGACTAACGGCGTCGCAGCGTCAATGTCTCCATACATTATTTAACACCACGTCAATTGTACCATTTGAATTTAGTAACGGTATCACTTGTTTCTTTTGTGGCAAATCTATATCTCAGTATGCCGATCTCAAAAAACATACTAAGTCCCATGCAATATCTGATACTAAACAGGTTTTTAACGAATTCAGTCATGAAGTAGTAAAAGTAGACATATCTGAAAGTAGCTGCGAATTGTGTGATATACAGTTCGATTATAATGGACTGTTAGATCACTTAGTGTCCACTCATAATTTTACAGGCGATATAAGTTTTCTTGAATGTTTTAGTTTAAGAGAACTGGAATTTTTGGAGTGTAGTCGTCCTATTACAGATCTTTCTATATTGAAACGTTACGTAAAAGTTAAACCCAACAGTTACAGCTCCATTCTATCTCAGTGTAAATTAGATTCAGAACAAATTGTTAATGGTTCGCCAAAATTTAATTTTTCCTGTTTCAAATGCTCTAAAATATTGACATCTAAGTTAGGATTTAAAATACATGTAACCAAATGTGGTGTTAAAAAAGAACCGCGATCAATAAAAGAAAGAAATACTAAAACATTAAAAATAAGACAAAATATAGCGTCCGTTATTAAAATGTCGACAGCAATTCCGTTCAAATTTTTCAAAAATAGGTTTCGCTGTTTTTATTGTTCGAAAGATTTTACAGATTTTGATAATTTAAAAGATCACACTGTCAATGATCATCCGAATTTTAGTGAAAAATGTAAGGCTATGAAGATGATTAAAGGTAAAGATGTAATTGTTAAAGTAGACATTTCAAATCTCACGTGTAAGCTTTGTTTTGAAAGTGCACTAGAATTGAATGATCTTATAAATCATTTGATCTTAAATCATGAAATAAATTACGATAAATCCATACATTGCTTGCAATCTTTTAGGATTCTAAAAGAGCATATTCCTTGTCCGATATGTCCACAGACAGTGTTTAGGTACTTTAAAAAACTTTTAGAACATATGAATGAGTTTCATTCCAATAATAATATTATTTGTGCTCAATGCGGTTTAACGTTTAGAGGCCATCCCAATTACCGTGCTCATATGTCACGGTATCATAGAACTAAATCATGCAAATGTCCCGATTGTAACATGGAATTTTGGAATTTGGAAAAACTAGCTCGTCACAGAGCTAATATACATGGCACGAAGAAATATAAGTGTAACCAATGCATAGAGAAATTTATTACTCAGTATCTTATGCGTAAACACCAAATTCTTGTGCACGGCTTCGGACATAAATGTCCCTATTGTGGGAAAATGTTTACTCGTAATTCTCATATGAAAAACCACGTAAGACGACTCCATTTAAAAGAAAAAAACGTCGAGTGTAATGTTTGTGGGGAGAAATTCTTCGATACAGCGCTATTAAATGTCCATATGGTAAAACATGTGGGAGAGCGAAACTATCATTGTGATGTTTGTGGGAAGAAGTTCTTGTGGAAGAAGAATTTGCGCAGTCATATAGCCTCGCATATACGTAATAGCTGAAAGTTTCGTAGAATATGTCAAAATCGGAGTAAAAGTACCCTCATTGATATTTTTATACTATATTACTTAATTTAGGCAGATTCATAATTTATAAATCTTTAAGGGTACGTTTTACAATTCGGAAAATTTCTTTTCAGATATAATGCCATCAAAGCTGCCTAGTTCTAATACGTTGAGGCGGCGAAATCTTCTTATTTTATTCAACAACACATCCATAATTCCTTTTAAATGCCGAGGGAAATGTAGATGTTTTTACTGTGGGGAGGAATTACCCATTTATGATGATTTGCGTAAACATACTAAAGCCCATGGTCCGTGTTCCGAAGACGATCGCGCTATACGTTTAGTTAAAACAGATGACGCAGAAGTAAAAATTGATGTATCTAATATTGTTTGTGAAATATGTACTGAACCCTTTTCTAGTTTTGATGAAATAATATCTCATTTGATTACAAAACACGCGCTTTCTTACGATAGAGATGTAAAACTTACAATTTTGGCGTATCGCCTTATAGATTTGCGGTGTCTTTTATGCGATCAAAAATTTAATAAAGTTAGCGAATTGATTGTACACGTCAATAATAAACATTCAATACTGAATCTACATTGTAAAATTTGTCATCAAAAATTTATCAGAAAACCTTATTTAGATGCGCACATGAGAGTTAAACACAAGGACGATTACAAATGCCTGAAATGCCTTCAGACTTTTACATCCTACGCCTCCCTTCAGGATCACAAAATTAAATCCCATGTTGCTATTTGTAACATCTGTTTTATGAAATTCTCTTCTCAAAAGAAAAGGTTGAAGCATATGAAATTAAACACGCGAATGAAGCACTTAAATGTGGTTTCTGCCTAAAATCTATGACCACAAAATTAGGGTTTTTAAGACACGCTGCTAAATGTACAAAACATGGAATGAATGGAGATGAGGCTTATATAATAGACGACGATGACAAGAAACCGGCTGTAATTCGAATCAGAAATAATATCGCTTGCATACTTAACATGTCCACAGCTATACCGTTTAAATATTTTATGAGCAGATTTAGATGTTTCTACTGTCCTAAAGATTTCACTGATTGTGAAGAACTTAAAGAGCACACTGTAATAGAACATCCTGTTTGTGATATTAATTTTAAATGTATGAGATTACGAAACAGACAAGAAGGATGTGTTAAAATTGACATATCAACTCTTTCTTGTAAAATGTGTTATAAAACTTTATCGAGTTTAAATTCTTTAATTGATCACTTGATATCTGAGCACAAAGCGTCTTATGACAAGTCCATAGACAGCAATATGCAATCTTATAAATTAATTAAAGATAATTATCCATGTCCAATTTGTGAGGAGGTTTATACTCATTTTAGTACTCTGTTAAAGCATATGGGGCAAATGCATACGGATAATAAAAATATTTGCATGCATTGTGGAAAATCGTTTCGAAATTTACCTAATTTAAGAGTTCATATATCTAACCATCATAAAACAACAGGTTCTTATAAGTGTGATCGATGTCATCAAGAGTTCTCCTCTAATAAATATTTGCAAACGCATTTGGGACGGTTCCATGCAGTCAAAGTATTTGAATGTCCGGAATGTATAGAGAAATTTACGTCGAATTACACAATGCAAAGGCATATGATAAATATACATAGTTCAGGACATAAGTGTTTGTATTGTGGTAAACTTTTCACCTCCAATTGTTTCATGTTAGATCATATTAAACGAACTCACTTGAAAGAAAAAAATGTTGAGTGTCGTATCTGCTTTGAAAGATTTTTCGACACCCAATGTTTAAAAACTCATATGGTGAAACATAATGGTGAAAGGAATTTTCACTGTGATATATGTGGCAAAAAGTTTCTATGGAAGAAAAATTTAAGAGGTCATATGGCTTTACATATAAAAAATAATTATGATACGCCACATTAACCTTATCAAATATAATATCGTTCTAAATTTGTTAAGAAATTTCAATATTTATTTAGATATTATAAAGTTTATTAAGCTTAAAAAATGCATTTAGAACATAATATTATGGAAAAATGTAAAAAAAATAATCGTAAGAAATTTATAGTGAAATTTTTGTAAAGATAAAAATGAACACCTTAAAGAATGAAGAACTCAGAACCTTCGCTTAAAGTCTGAAACAAGAAATCATTTCTTTTCAGATGAAAGCATCCCATCCAAATCACATAGTGCCAATAGACTAAGAAGGTTAAATCTACAGACATTATTCAACAATACCTCGATCATACCATTTAAATGGCGTGGTAAATACTTGTGCTTTTATTGTGGGGAAGCCCCTAAAACGTATGAGAAATTAGCAATTCACACTGGAGAACACGGACAATGCTCAGAAAGAGATAGAGCATTACAGTTAATAAAAGCCGCCGATGTTGAAGTAAAAATCGATATATCTAATATAACATGTAAGCTGTGTAAAAAATCGTTTACAGATTTGGAAACAATCGTTACTCATTTAGTGACTGAACATAACCTACATTTTAATAGGAATGTAAAGTTATCGATAGTTCCATATCGGTTATCTGATTTAAAATGTATTTTGTGTGATGAAAAATTTACTTATTTGGGTAAATTAATAAGTCATGTTAACACTAAACATCCTAGTCAAAGCTTATCTTGCCACGAATGTGAGCAAAAATTTAATAAAAAAAGAGATTTAAATACTCACTATCGTACTAAACACAGGAATGAGTATAAATGTTTGAAATGTTCTCGAAACTTTCTATCGAGTTCTGATCTTTTGAGCCACAAAAGAAATGTTCATCCGTCTAAGTGTAATATTTGTTTTAAAACATTCTTGTCATTTAGAAAATGTTTAGAGCATATAGACAATGATCATCAAAGTACAGATTATAAATGTGGTTACTGTTTTTATTTCACCAGAGTTAAGAAATCTTTTGTTGAACACATAACAGAATGTACAGGAAATATTGAGATGTCCAAAAATATCATGGAAAGTATAAGTCCAAAGCGAACAGTGAAACAAATTAGGAATAGTATGGCATGTATTTTTAACATGTCTACAGCAGTACCGTTTAAATATTTTATGAACAGATTCAGATGTTTCTATTGTCCCAAAGACTTTCACGAATGCGATGATCTCAAGCAGCACATAGTTGTAGAGCACCCATTATGTGATACAAAATTAAAATCTATGAAATTACGTCACAGACAAGATGGTTTTGTCAAAGTGGATGTTTCGTCACTGTCATGCAAAATATGTTTTAAAAATTTACAAGGCTTAGATGAACTAATAAAGCATTTAAATGTCGAACATAAAATAGATTGTGATAGTATGGCGACTACAAATTTGCAAGAATACAAATTAATAAAGGATAACTTTCCATGTCCCTTCTGCGGAGAGATATTTAGTTATTTCCGGTCATTATTATATCATGTGGGCAAAAGTCACTCTGATAATAAGAATATATGTGTACATTGTGGACTTAGTTTTCGAAACACCCCTAATTTACGTGCACATATAGCACGACGCCATAAGTTGGCCAATTTCAAGTGCTCCCAATGCGATATGCGATTTTTTACAAACAATTATTTGCAAACACATTTAGGTCGATCACACGGCGTTAAAATTGTGAAGTGTCACGAATGTAAAGAAAAATTTAAATCTACTTACGAAATGCAAAGACATAAAATAGAAACACATGGTTCGGGACAAGAATGTTCTTATTGTCACAAGCTATTTACTGGGAAATCTGCTGTTACCAATCACATTCGTAGGACTCATTTAAAGGAGAAAAATGTCGAATGCACGGCTTGCCATGAACGGTTCTTTAATTCGCAAAGCCTAAAACAACATATGATCAAACACTATGGCGAACGTAACTATCACTGTGATGTTTGTGGGAAAAAGTTTCTATGGAAGAAAAATTTAAGGGGACATATGTCCTCGCATGCATAACATCTGACAATCGGACACAATTGTAATAGTCTAAAATGAACTAATTCACAACTAACTTAACGAAAGAATAAAATAAATGTTAAAAGGAAGATTTTTAGCAAGACAAATTTCTTTACAGATGAAGTCCCGTACGACATCTGCGCTTCTGAGCGCAGACGAAAAAACTTGCAAATACTGTTCAACAACACATCAGTTATACCTTTTAAATGGCGGGGGAGGTATATTTGCTTTTATTGCGGTCAAAATCATACTGAATACCAATTATTCAGAAAGCATACGAAATCTCACGGCCTTTGTAGTACAAGTGATTATGCCTTGAAACTTATTAAAGGAAGCCATATAGAGGTTAAGGTTGATGTTTCAGAGATTGTATGTGAAATTTGTTACGAACCGTTAACGAGTTTTAACGAAATTATAGATCATTTAACTAATAAACATGAGCTGGAATACGATAAGACTATTGATATACCTATACAAGAATATCAGCTCTCAGATTGCCGATGTCGGATATGTGGTCAAGAATTCACGTATTTTGGGTACTTAATAACACATACTAATATAGCTCATCCGCAAAATACGTTTATTTGTGATAATTGTGGCGAAAAGTTTAATAAAAAACGCGATCTCGCCATTCATCTGAGGAGATATCACCAAGAAGGTGGATACCCTTGTGATGATTGTCCAGAAATCTTTGAATCACATAGTCTTTTGAGCAAACATAAAAATAATTTTCATTTTAGAAGATGCAAAATATGTGAGTCACGCTTTCCATCTTACACTCTTTTAAAAAGACATATTAAGTGTGATCATTCTGATGACAACTGCCCGTATTGCTCAAAAAAATGCCAAACTTCCCAAGGTCTTAAACAACACATTACAAAGTGTAATAAAAAAAAGAATATTAAAATGAAACACGCTTTCGATGAGGAAAAAATACAACCCAGTAAAAAAAAGAATGTTAACCAAATAAGAAAAAATATACTGTGCGTTCTGAACATGTCTACTGCAGTACCATTTAAGTTCTTCACAAAATATTCTTGCTTCTATTGCTCTAAAAGTTACGTAGAATTTGAGGATCTTAAAGACCATGTAGTGGCAGCGCATCCAGCGTGTAACCTAAAAGAGAAATGTATGAAAAATTGTAAAGGGGAGAGGATATCGGTTAAAATCGACATTTCGTCATTATCTTGCAGAATATGCTTTGAGTCCATAGATAACATAGATTCTTTAATAGATCATCTTATAACTAGACATGGTGCTGAGTACGATAAATCTACTACTGGATGTTTTGAATCGTTCAAAATAATAAAAGATAATATTCCTTGTCCAGTGTGTTCTACCGTTTTTAGATATTTCGGGTCTCTCCTAAGGCATATTAACTCCGAACATAGTAATAATAATAGAATTTGCGATTTCTGTGGTCGCAGCTTCAAAAACGTGGCTAATTTAAAAGTACATATAACTTACGCGCACACTGGTTCCTGCGAGTGTGATGTTTGCGGCGCGAAGTATAAGAATCAATGGTGCTTGGGACGACATAAAGCCAAATCGCATAACGCTAAAGATTTCCAGTGTACAAAATGTCCAGAGCGGTTCCAATCACAATATCATAAACAAAAACATCTTATCAAAGCCCATGATATAGGTCACAAATGTTCTTACTGCGGGAAAATGTTCACGCGAAATTCTTTTATGAAAGATCACATTCGTAGGACTCATTTGAAGGAGAAAAATGTGCCGTGTACCGTTTGTAATGAAAAGTTTTTTGACAATTATCTATTAAGGCTTCATATGGTGAAGCACAAAGGTGAAAGGAAATTTAGTTGTGAAATTTGTGGCAAAGCGTTTCTGAGGCGCAGTAATTTAAGCGCTCACACAGAAATGCACAAAAAATACGGCCATGTTTAATTTAAGTAAATTTTTTTGTGGGTAGAAGCATTTTTTATCTTGTCTGGATTTATTAACAGATTTTGTGTTCAAATATTCAATAATGGTAAATCGTATATAGACTGATTGTTTGTAATATCTCTTTAATGTATAAGAAGTATACTTAATTTTTTTTTCTATCTAATTTGAAATAATATAGTTTTTATTTACTTGGATATTTTCCTTTGATATTGTCGCTTTTAAGCTTAATAAAGACGGATTAAATGTTTATTTACAGCTTTATACTATTAATTTAAGAGTATTTTGTAATTGTTTACGCATTGACTAAATAAAAATAGAGATCTTCTCTTGACCAATAAGGGAACTTTTGAACATTACTAACGACAAATATTATTTTTGTTCTCATTCCCTAAAAGGTTACTAATACAAAGGACATTAGACAAATTGCTTTTACAAACTCGTTATATTAAATCTTTCTCTCGGTTTTGTAAAGAACCCAATTTATGAATAGTGATAGGTTCTTTCTTCTTCTTTCTTTCCTTCTTTCTGGCCAAATTACTAGAAAAGGTTTTTATCAGCTGTTTCTGGATGCCTGGAGCATTAAAAAAGTATTAGAAATCATATGCGAAGCAGTTAGTCTATCAGTAGTAAAGGCACAGAGAACCTATATCAACCAACAAATGATCATTGCAATTTGTGAAAGAAGGCTAGTTTATATTCCCTTACTAAATAAAATAAATTTATATACCCTTACTAAATTTTAGGATCAGTTCCTATTTAGACTCTCATGATGGATATCTGTGAGAAACAGTATAATATCCCAGGATGTTAGTGTTTCGTCATCCTAGAACTATCAGTTCATTTCGAGCTCGTATTTCAAAAGTGGTATAGGTTTTTCAAATTTGGTTAGGCAGAAAGAAGGGCACGTATAGTGGAGGCGAACAATTATGCATATTTTAGGGGCTCCTTAAGGCTATACTTGGGTCACGAGCCCCAGGTATTGCTCTGAGCTTCTCTTTCTGCAAAGCGGTGGGCACTGGCACTAGTAATCTATGGAATTTTATTGAGTTTCTTCTCATATAAAAAATGTATGTAAAGAAAATACTCGACCTGAATGGATCTATTGTCTTACATAAGTAATCATTTGAAAAATATATTGAATGAAAACTTTTTCTTTTTTTACTATTTAATTAACAATACCACCTAAAATAATTATCTGGAATCTGCTATCACAAATAATAACTTATTAAAGATAAGGACAAGATGTTACTAATGTAAAAGGAATACAAATATGTATACATCACGTGATGTGACTAAAAGAAGTCCACAGTGAGATATTCTGAATAGAAATATATAAACAGCACATTTCTTTGCAGGTACAAAATTGTGTACAGTGGAGGACAGATATAAGAGAACTGAAATGGTGCGTAAACTGTTACTTAGACTCTGTTCTAAACAGCACATTCCAAAGTGTAATGAAATAAAGACTATTAAAGTCAAAAAAGTATTACATGAGGACACAATACAACCGAGTAAAAAAAAGGACGTTAACCAAATAAGAAAAAATATACTGTGCGTTCTGAATATGTCTACTGCAGTACCATTTAATTACTTCGCGAAATATTCTTGCTTCTATTGCTCTAAAAGTTACGTAGAATTTGAGGATCTCAAAAAGCATGTAGTTGTGGCGCATCCATATTGTAGTCTGAGGGAAAAATGTATGAAAAATTGTAGAGGGGATAGGATATCGGTGAAAATTGATATTTCGTCATTATCTTGTAGGGTATGCTTTAAATCCATAGATAATATAGATTCTTTAATAGATCATCTTATAATTAAACATGGAGCTGACTACGACAAATCTACTACTGGATGTTTCGAACCGTTCAAAATAATAAAAGATAATATTCCTTGTCCAGTTTGCTCTACCACTTTTAGATATTTCGGGTCTCTCCTAAGGCATATTAACTCGGAACATAGTAATAACAATAGAATTTGCGATTTCTGTGGTCGTAGCTTCAAAAACGTGGCTAATTTAAAAGTACATATATCTCATGCGCACACTGGTACCTGCGTGTGTGATGATTGCGGCGCGAAGTTTAAGAATAAATGGTGTTTGGGACGACATAAAGCCAAATCGCATAACGCTAAAGAATTCCAGTGTACGAAATGTTCAGAGCGGTTCCAATCACAATATCATAAACAAAAACATCTTATTCAAGTTCATAATATAGGTCACAAATGTTCTTACTGCGGGAAGATGTTTACGCGAAATTCTTTTATGAAAGATCACATTCGTAGGATTCATTTGAAGGAAAAAAATGTCGAATGTTCAGCTTGTAAGGAGCGGTTCTTTAATTCGCAAAGTTTAAAACAACACATGGTTAAACATTTAGGTGAACGCAATTACCAATGCGATGTTTGCGGGGAAAAGTTTATGTGGAAGAAAAATTTAAGGAGACACATTATGACTTCGCATGCATAAAATGACAATCGGATGCAATTGTAATATTGTATAAATAACTATTTCACAACTTAACGAAAGAATAAATAATATGATAAAAGCAAGATTTTTGTCAAAAAAAAACCCTGTATAATTTCATTTTTGGCATGTCTTATATAGACTGACTAGCTGTATCTAGTGATTTCAGTTCCGTGGACTACAAAATTTATAGCCCCATTTTTCCCGATTTTTTAGGAATTTCAAGAAATCCTCTTTTAGCTCCCCTACACCTTACCATAGGAGTCTCCATTCCAAATGTTGGTTTTCTATGACCAGTAGTTTCGCGTGTACGTTGTCTGTCTGTCATTTAGTAACACAAGTATGTCCTATATATAGACAGATTATGTTTGTAATAAGTGACTGATGCGTAAGAAGTATATTTTTATATTATACCTAAGTTGAGCTATAAATTAGTTGTTATTTTTTATGTATTTTTCTTTGTTCTTGCCATTATGCGATAACTTTTAAGCATAGGATTGTTTAATTACGGCCTTATACTGTTACTGCAAATTGATTGTAAATATAGTATTATATAAAAGATATGTATGTATATAGAGAAAATACTCGAACTGAATAAGTCCTCGTATTATACTGGTGATCGTAATAAATATAATTTTGAATTGAAGCGCTTTCTCATTATTCTTACCACCTGCACATTATTAACAATGAACCTCCTATTACAAGCAATAACATATTATAGATAAGAAGATGTTACTAATATAAAAGGAATACAAACGTGTATACATCACGTGATGTGACTAAAAGAAGTCCACAGTGAGATATTCTGAATAGAAATATATAAACAGCACATTTCTTTGCAGGTACAAAGTTGTGTACAGTGGAGGACAAATATAAGAAAACTGAAATGGTGCGTAAACTGTTACTTAAACGACGTAATGTCGAATATGTTTTGCAATATAGCAATGTTACCCCATTTATGTGGTACAAGGGCCGATATAGATGCTTCTATTGCGCAGAACCTATGAAAGATCCGGTTCTTCTAAGGGAACACACGGCAAGAGTCCATCAATTTGCTAACTTAGAGCTTGTCGTCCATGATCGTACCAAAAACAATAGAAATAAAGATGCAGCTGTAAAAATTGACGTTACTGATATATCTTGCAAACTGTGCTCAAAATCGGTTGACAATCTAGAACAATTAATAAACCATTTGATAATAGCCCATGATGCTGAATACGATGTTAGCGTTCCAAATTGCTTCCTTCCCTTCAAGCTAGATAAAGGACAACCAACCTGTCCAATTTGCGATATGAAATTCGTATTCTTTGAATATTTACTACGTCATGCCAATAAACACCATTTGGCACACGATTATATTTGCGATGTTTGCGGAACGAGTTTCCAGGGTGAAAATCATTTGAAAATGCACAACAGATATTATCATAGGGAAGGCGGGTACACATGTGACATTTGTGGGATAAGCTTATCGACATTATCGAAAAAGACACTTCACGAAAAGAACGTGCATATGCTTAATCTATCTACTTGTCCGCATTGCCCTGAAACATTCAAGAGTCCATATTTTAAAAAGCTACACTTGGCTAACGTTCATGGAGTTGAGGAACTAAAAATCAAATGTCCATATTGTCCAAAAGTGTATCCTCAAGAAAGTATAATGTCTCGGCATATGAGGAGAGTTCATTTAAGGGAGAAGAACGTTGAATGCCAAGTTTGTGGTGATAAGTTCTTTGAGCCGTATGACGTGAAGTTGCATATGTTGAAACATAACGGCGATAAAAAGTTCATGTGCTCATTCTGTGGGAAAAAGTTTTCTAAAAAGGGTAACTTGAACTCGCACTCATGTGTCCATTCCGAAAAAAAATATGTGTGTTCTTTGTGCGATAAGGATTTTAGTCATAGGCATAATTTGAGACAGCATATCAAGACCTGGCACCCTCAAAATACGGCTGAACAAGATTTAAGTGTCGCCGATGTGATTGATGATAGCGAACTAATACAATTGAAATTCGTTACTGAATTGGAAGATGTTGAGCAAATTGTAGAAGATGTTACTTAGTTTTATATAGCTGTGATTTGTTACAATGAAAAGAATAACCACTATTACACTTTAAGAAGTAGCCTTAGCTATTTAAAAATCAATCTTATGTAAATATCGTGCAATAAATTATTTTTTAGAAATAAATAATATTTTTTATAAACATACATTTTTATTTCATAATACTTTTGTTTTGTAACGTAAAATCGTCATGATTATATGATTTATGAGAGAAAGGATCGTAAACGAAAAATATCTTTACAGGGATAACAACAGAGAAATATCAAGAGTCGTGTCTAGAACGCTTAACTATACTACGAAGAAATATAGTATTGCTACTGCATTACGGAAATGTTGTGCCATTCCTCTGGAACACAAGAGGCTTCAGATGCTTCTATTGTCGTAAGCAAATAAGGGATTGCGAATCCCTTAAGGAGCACACTCTATCCAGTCACAAGTCCATAGACTTGCACTCGTTTGTATCACAAAGAATTATAACCAAAGATGTTCCAGTTAAAATAGATATAAAAAACCTAGCATGTAAGATCTGTGATATTCCATTAACATCTATTGAAGATCTAATAGCTCACGTTGTGGTTGTGCATGAAGAAGAATATGATAACTCAGCTGGAGTCTGTGTATTTCCATTCATACTGACAAAAAGTATTCTTGAATGCACTCTATGTGACGACAGATTTGATAATTTTACTTCTCTGATGGGGCATATGTATAAGAATCATATCGCACATCCGTATATGTGCCAAATATGTGGTCTAAGTTTTATTGACCAAGTTAGAATGAAACGACACATAAGCAACAGCCACATTGGGTACAGGTGTAAAATTTGTAAAAAAATGTTCGATGCGTTTCATAAACTCGAAAAGCATAAACAAAGGATTCATGGGATTCAAAGGACGGTTGAATGTAGTCTTTGTAGCGCGACTTTCGATAATCAGTACCAAATGAAAGTGCACATGGGGAAGATACATAACGTGGAAAAGTACAGGATAAAATGTGAATATTGTTCAAAAATATGTACAACTAAAGGTGCGATGTTACTGCACGTCCAGTCTTTGCATTCCAATGTAAGGTTTGAATGCGATATTTGTGAATACAAAACAGGTATCAAATGGATGATCAAATTACACAAACGCAAACATTTTGGAGAAAAAAATTATGTGTGTAGCCTGTGCGAGAGGCGTTTTGGAAGATCGAGTAATCTAAGAGCTCATATGAAAGTGCACACTGGCAACTTTGGAAGAGTGTGTCGCTCGTGTCGTCATGGATTTGTGGATTCTGAGAGTTTGGACAAACATGAAAAAGAAGCTCATTATTACAGTCAATATAATTGATGATCCAGATGCCATATTCTCTTCTATTCATTTATTATTGTCTTTTTAAGATAATTCCGATAAAGAACGTCATGATAGATATCTGACCGATAGATAAGATTTAGCAATCCATTTAGCAATTCCAAAATATGTTTAGTGTTCTGTATGGCTATGAATTTGATTTCAAAATTTGAAGCGTTTTGTCTTGAGTGGAAGATTTTGATCTCATATTGTTTAATTTTTATCTAGTCTTAGAAACAAATGGTTTTTATTGTTACTTTGTTGCTATTTAAATGTTTAATTAAATGAGTCCTTTAGAAACTTATTGTTTCTTTTTGTTTTCATTATGGGTATATGAAGGTAAAATATATGTTTGAAGTGAATTTCAATAGCGCGTTGGGAGTTATTGAATTGAATTTGTTTCATTTAGCAACAGCAACGGATATCTCGTTAATAAATATGTGTATGAACTATTATTGTTGTTGTCCTAGTTACTTACGTTCTATGTATTTTATTGATTAAGTTTTAAAAAATAGTACGAAATTCAAAATCAAGAAGTGAAAACTTCTTGGCGATTAACAGAAACTGTTTCCTGAGGATTCAAAAACACACATAGGAATTGTTTAAGTTTTGACTTCTGTCGGCACTCCCGGACTGTCACATCTAATGTTATTTTTATATTTAATTACACAAATTTATCTTAAATGTATTTAGAGTCCCAAATTATATTTAAAATCTTTTAAAAAAGTGCATGACATGACGCCTGGCTACCTCTAGAAAATGCTTAGAAAAGATTAAAACAAGCATGTTTTCCTTGCAGGGGAATCTAGGGGTGGCCAGAAAGCGATCGATGATACAATGCCTCACGTGGAATTGATCCCGATACAACCGACCAAACCACTGCTATCAGCTAAGGATAAAAGAAAGATAATGAGAAATAACGTCCTTCAGGTCCTAATTAAGTCGACAGTAATGCCGTTCAGATGGTTAAAAAGTTCGTACAGATGTTTCTATTGCTATGATATATTCCAAGAGTCTTCCGATTTGAAAAATCATCAGCACATCCATATTGGGGATGAGATAAAGGAGCAAGCTATGAGCAATTATTGGGAGTCTGTAGTTTACGTGGACATTTCTAATTTATCCTGTAAATTATGTCCGGAAAATTTGACAGACTTGTATGATTTAATCGATCATTTAGTGTCAAAACATGGTGTGATCTACAATAAAGATGTAGGAATTTGTATGGTTGCGTTCAAATTAGACAATTTTTCAGTGACCTGTTTGGCTTGTGGGGCGAATTTTTATACTTTCGGACCTCTGCTACATCATACTAATAAAGATCATAAGGGCACCTCAGCGATTTTATGCGACATTTGTGGTCAGCATTTTAAAGATGGCAACTTACTACGTATCCATGTTAAGGCTATACACGAAAATACTGGTTTACTTTGTACGGAATGTGGGGAAAAATTCGAAACACGATGTAAATTGAAAACCCATCAGAAAAATCAGCATGATTTGGACAAAAAATACAAATGTCTAGTTTGTGCTCAGACTTTCCAAAGTCATTACAAGAGATCTAGGCATATGGCGACCGAACATAAGAATAGGCAGGAGATAAAATGCTTGCATTGTCCGAAAACTTTTGTGTTTCGCAGCATGATGATGACGCATTTAAGGGATACTCATTTAAAAGTCAGGAATCACGTGTGTGGAGTTTGCGGCTGGAAGGCTTTCAATAGCAATCGTTTGAAAAACCACATGTACAAGCACAGTGGGGAGAAGAATTTTAAATGTGAAGCTTGTGATAAAGCGTTCAGTACTAAGAAGATTATGAGAGCTCATTTCTTAAGAATGCATAAGGCTGTGCAACCTCCGATATTGCCGTATGAAAACTCGTATGTGGCACATTAGGGATCGCTATAGTTAAAATTTTTGTTAGTTAAACGCTAGGGACGTCTCTCAAGTGCGATCAATGAGTATTAGGTATTGGTTGGTTCCTCTAAAGTAGATCTTACCACGTGGTGGGAAGTCATGTGACTTTATTACTCCCTGACAATAAATAAATAAAGGTCAGGTCTTAATTCTATGTTATAAATACTGCAAACTTAATAAAATAATTTGCGAGGCTGAAACGTAAATACTTAAAATTCTTATGGGCAAATATAACATTTATTTGAATTTTTTATATTCAAAATGGTTCGAAATAAATATGTCGACATCCGGAAAGTTCGTATAGTATAATACAGAATCTCGATTTCAAGTATTAAGGTTTTTTTTTAATATTAATAAAGCAAGTTGGCGTGCGAAGCGAGCTATTATATAAATAAGACATGAACATAATATTCAAATTACTAGATTAATACGTCCATATTAGTAGAGCTAGCTAGAGAGTAAATTAGCTTATACTGTATGTTTTTATTATTTTTAACAGTCTTCCTCACAACTTGTGGGTAGGTGTCAAATACAACTTTTTTGTCCTTAACCTGAAAATTGAAATCAAAATGTTCTTTATTCGAGAATGCTTTTACAAGCACTCTCGAATCGTCAATTAACCTAAAAATCAATTCAATTAACCTACTCTCAGTATTATCGGAAGCTACCACCGGAGGCAGCCTGTATCTACCTACGTATCAGTGGCGAGGCGTCTATACAACTTGATTTCCACCGGCTTCTCTAACTTTTCAAAGTACAAATATGAGGCCTAAAAAAAAGAAACTCGCCAGTAAAATGTGCAGTTCAAAACACAAAGTCAAACAAGGTATGAGAGCTAAAAAAGGTCACCAGGAAAATATTGGGCGAAAAAGTGCAAAAAAACAAGCTCATCAACATCTTTTAGACGTAAACAAAAAAAAAGGACATCGCCAAAATTCGATAATGAAATTACTAAATACATTGACATCCTATACCACTTTTCCTAAATATATCGGGTTCCCCAAAAATTACCGGCTTCCCTAAATATACATGGCTTCCCTAAATATACATCGGCTTCTCCCTTAATTTACCGGCTTGCTTAACTAAAATTTTTATCCCTCGCCACTGCTACGTATATGGGGAAATCTTGTAACACTATTTTGACCCCTTTCATAGCTTCCGATTTGTTTGAAAATTCACACCCGTGTCCGATACGTTACAATATTTTTCTCCGAAGTCCCTTCCAAGACAGCCAGGATGACGAGCTTATAAGCGTGTTCCTTTCAGTGTCCTTTTGGACTTATTTTTTATTATTTAAAAATGTCTTCCAATATTATGCATTATACAAACACTTTTATTATCTGATTAAAAACAAAATAAATTGAATCATAATATTTAATTGTAGTCATTAAGTATGTAGTTAAATATATTCATATATTCGAAAAACTTGGTTTAGGCTATTAGGTTCTGAAACAATACAAGTAGTCGCCATAAAGAAAACGCCATAATAGTTTAAGATTTTCGAATCGTCAATTTACAAAAGATGTCAGTCGTGTCAGTCCTAACGGAAGCTACCACTGGCTCAGAAGGCAGTGCTGCTGATAAGAGCCGGCAAGAAACTCAACAGTTACACTTTTCAAATAAAATTTTACAATGAATATACAACTATGATGATTGATCATTATACGATATATATTGTATCGTTATAGTATTCTTGGACAGAGTAATATACTTTTTCAATAATATTTTTTTAATCTTAACTTTAAATTGTTGATATATCTTAGCTATGTAGGCAAAGAAAAAACGTAAAGTTTTCCATTTTCCGGCTATTTTATACATTGTGTGTGTTGTGGAACTCAACAGCCTAATTTTAGGGCCTACGGACATAATAATAATACATTTATTAATTATTTGATTCTATATAATAGTTTTTTTTACGTGAAAGATAAGTTTACTCTCTCGGAATATTTTGGAGCGTACCTTTACAGTTTATTCGTATTTAACGTTTCGAGAATCTAGATCGTTTCAGTTTGACATGTTCAAAGTACATCTTTACCCAAATTCGCTGAATTGACATTTAAGTATATATATATTTTGACTTCACGCTGTAGCACCCGCATGTATAGCAGGGTAGGCAGAGGGAACCAGAGAACCTAGTGTTAAAGACACTCCATTCTCTTTCAACAAATTAATCAAAATAACAAATATATAAATATTTTGTTAGTATTAAATAAATATAATAATAAAAAACCATGGTTGTTACTATCTATTATTTATCTATATATTTATTATTTTACCTCAATAGTATAAAAAAAAACTTTGTATAGACAATAAATGTACTCTGCCTTTCTCTAAGTTGCCACTAATAAAAATTACTACCTTAATTTATTTGTACTTATTTTTTAACTCACTATTTTCAATTGTTTCAATATTAAACGTTAAAAACCTTCGCTTCCACAAGTATTTAAACTGTTAGTTGAAATTATCCATGAAGTGAACATAATTAAAATTTTAAATATGATGATGAAGAAATGACGATTAAGAAGAAACTTTGCTTTCAGGCATGAGCCGAACAAAACGCAGTTTATGTTACAAAATAATTGCATCTACGGACAGTGAGGACGATTTACCTATAACAGATCTTAAACCTAAAAAGTCTTCAAATGATAAGTTACTTATTATGAGAAAAATGTGATCAAGCAGTATTTAGAAATCTACAGTGATGCCTTTTAGATGGCTCAGAAGCTCATACAGATGTTTCTATTGTTATGAAGTATTCAGAGATCCCAGGGACCTCAAAACTCATCAAATCGACCACAACCCTGAACACGAAATACGTAAAGCCATGGAGAATTATTGGGAACCAGAAGTTTATATTGATGTGTCTAACATATCTTGTAAAATTTGTCCGGAATCCATCACAGAGTTGTATCAGCTAGTGGATCATCTGATAATAAAACATAGTGTAGATTTTAACAAGGATATTGGGATAGGAATGTATGCTTTCAAATTGGAAGAATTGTCGGTCAGATGTGCAGTGTGTGATCAAAAATTTAGTACCCTCGGCCATTTATTGGTACATACAAATAAGGCACATAAAGGCTGGTCGGAGTTGTTATGTGATATTTGCGGTCAGCACTTTAGAAGTGGTAAGAATTTACGTCAGCACAAAAGAAACGATCACGCAACTAAACCTGTGACGTGTCCGCATTGTGATTTAAGAATTATTAGCAAGAATAAATTGAGAACTCACATGCAAAATTTCCATAACCACAGATACAAATGCTACGCGTGTTCAGATTTGTTTGAGACCCACTATAGACGGTCACAACACATGATGTTGGTTCACAAAAGCAGGGAAGTGGTCAACTGTTCTTATTGTCCAAGAACGTTCGTCTATCGCAGTTCTATGATGAGACACGTCAGGGAGACTCATTTGCAAGAGAGGACGGCTGTGTGCAGTGTATGCGGCTGGCGATCCTTTGCCCAATATGATCTTCAGAAACACATGATGAAACATAGTAACGAGAGGAATTTCAAATGTTCATCGTGTGACAAAGCGTTCAAGACTAAAAAGACTATGAGACAACATTACAACAATATACATCAAAAAATGAAAACGCAAGATGATAATATCAGTGCTAATGAAATGTTTTTTCCAAAATAAAATTAAATTTTAATATATGTGTCCTTTTTTACGTGTTTATCTTACAGTTCAAAACGTCCTTGCGATATCGTTGAAATCTTTTTTATTGACAATTTAACATAGCGTAAGTGTTACCGATGGTAGCGGTTTAAGTAAAACAGAAGTTAAGAAGATACTTTTACTTTCAGGCGGACTCCGTAAAGAGCCGGTGAAAGTCACCAAGAAAAGACTGAGTACGAAAAAAGCACGGATAACCAAACAAGATTCTTCATTAGAATTTTTTAAGAGAAACACAACACTTGTTCTAGAAAATTCAACTGTAATGCCATTTATATGGCTACGGACGTGTTTCCGATGTTTTTATTGTTACGAAATGTTTGATGAGCACTCCACTTTAAAATCCCATCAAAAAAGCCATACACTAACAGATATATACGAAACGATGAACAAATTTCATGAAAGTTTAGTTATTATAGATGTTTCAGAGATATCCTGCAAGATATGCAACATGGGCATGACTGATATATTTCAATTGGTTGACCATTTAATAGCGGTACACCAAATTGATTATAATACAGATATTGGAGGAAACATGGTTCCCATAAATTTGAACGACGGTATAAAGTGCGTGTTCTGCTCCATGGTGTTCAAGACTATCAGCCATTTGGTTCTACATATGAATAGATATCACAAAAATTGTTTAAAATCAATATGCAGTAATTGTGGGATCAAATTTAGAAGTTACGACGATTTTTGCGAACACGTTAAAAAGGACTTGACTGAGGATAACTTGAAATGTTCACAATGCGATCTTTATTTAAATTATGGAGTTTTAAGGACACATATGAGAGATGTGCATGGAATGAGATATAAATGCCTAAGTTGCTTTGAATTCTTTCCATCTCATTACAAAAGATCGAATCACATGGCCGATATCCACAATCGAAGAGACAGAATCAAATGTTCTTATTGTTCCAGAAGTTTTATCTTCCAGAGTATTCTTATGAGGCATGTAAGGGAGAATCATTTGAAGCAAAAGAATGTGGTGTGCGAGGTCTGCGGATGGAGGACCTATGGGAAGCATGAGCTGGACAATCACATGGCCAAACATGACGCTGTCAGACATGTCCGATGTCCGCTATGTGATAAAGCGTTTAAAACGAATAAATATATGAAGAAACACTATTTGAAAGCCCACAAATAGTTCGGTTCGGTTTATTTCTTTAATTATGGCGTTTCGAACATGCCAGTTGAGCACAAATGACTATACCAATGTCAATGTATAAGCCCCTAAATAATTTTGGTGTGAATGCCTTTTTTTTGACTAGAGCTTCGATATGCCAGAATGTTGCCATATAATAATACAGATTTACAATTATTTAAAAAAATAATAATATATCTGAATCTGGCAACTTGATATATGATTATAATAAAAAAATAGTTAATATAAGTGTTACTAACTTACATAACAGTATTAAATATTATCATCTTATTGGTTTTAGGAATAATTAAAAAAACCTAATATCAAATATTAATCAAGGTTAATGAAAATAAATAGAATTGACTAATATTTTTAAAATATTATAGAACAAGCTGTTCTTTCTTGTTGTTAATAAACTTAAAACAACCAGACAATGTGAATAAAAGATTATGTAATTGAGTTCATAAGAACATTTTATTTTTGTCTTGATCATTACCTTTCTTGAAAAGACGTAAATTAAGAGGAAATTATATGTTTGGATGGAGGAGTACGAAATTTGGCACAGTTAAAATATATGTAAAGAAAAACAACTAAAGGATTTTCTATATATTGTTAATCTAGCTTTCTGCCCGCGACTTCGCCCGCGTGGAATTCGGTTATATCGCGCGACATGGTAGGAATAGCCTATAGTCTTTCCCAAGGTCTAGACCAGGGCTTCTTAAACTTTTGTCATCCACGACCCCTTTTATGATTGCGAGTTTCTTGACGACCCCATACAAATTGGTAATTGGCCAAAATGTATATATAATGTATTAAAATCTCCCGACCCCAGAATATTGCTACGCGACCCCATTTGGGGTTGCGACCCATAGTTTAAGAAGCCCTGGTCTAGACTATTTGTCAAAATTGGTTAAGTAGTAGGTTGTTTGACAATAAGGAACTTTTATCCCCTATTTCAACCATTACTACCATTTTTTTCGTAATAAAAAGTATCCTATGTCCTTTCTCAAGTTTAGTTCTATCTTCATACCGAATTTCATGAAAATCGGAGCAGTGGTTTGGCGTGAAAGCGTAACAGACAACTGACAGTCATATAATTGCATTAGAAATACATTAACACACACACACACACACATACTACCATGTGTTTGACATACACTTATGTACAAATTGGTATATGGCTAAGAGATATTTACGGGATATTTCAAATACTGAAAGTTCTTTTTACATCGATATTAAAAGGACAATTTCCTATAACATTTTTATTGAAAAGAGAAATTCTAATCTATGATGCTAATGCTTAAGTAAAGTAAGTAATTTAATAACTATTCTTATCAATTGAAACTTAAACTTTGTATTAAGTAAAATATATTAAAAGCAAATGATAAGAAATAATAATGAACCAATTTTAATGATTCTTTTTATATGATCCCATTTAAATTTAGTTAATATCTAATAGTTTTTGAGTTATTCGTAATAATGTTACTTTTTAGTGCATTTTATTTGAAGTCTTAAAACTTTAATTATTAATTTCAGAGGATACAATAGATCGCCTTTCAGAAAGAGACAGGAAGCTTTACATCACGAGGTTAATAAAAATTATTATAGAATGACCACCAATGTATACTGCTAGATGGTTCTAACTGCAGGTTGCATGTTGGCTTCTATTGTTGTGCGTTCATGAGATGGCTTCAAGTTAAAGTGCAAGAAGAACACAATTGAAGTCAAACTTACTAATGTCTTAAGGACCGTCACCAGTACAACGCGGTTTAAATTGGATGTGTCCGGCATTTCTTGCAAGAAGTGTCTGCAACCAGTGTCGAATCTAGAGGAATTCCTAAATCACGTGTCCGAGTGTCACGGTGTCACCTTCAATAGAAGTGTCCTAGATTGCCTCTTCTCCTTCGAATTGTCAGACGATGACATGCGTTGCCTTGATTGCGGACAAAATTTCCGATTCTTTGGAACATTACTCAGGCACACCCATAAATCTCATGTGAAAGCTAACACGTTTCTATGCGAAACCTGTGGCAAAGCATACGTGGCGAAGGCAAATTTGGATAGTCACGTGAAAAAATCACATTCAAGCCTCCAGTGGGCTAATTGTTTGAAAAATCACAATCAAAATAAACCGGACAAACTGCAATGTCCCAAATGTCCTGAGGTGTTACGCACTCCGTACCTAAGGAAACAGCATCTGGCTATCGTCCACGATGTCAAGAGTTCCCAATTCTCATGTGACATATGCTCCAAAATCTTTCTAGTCAAAAGCAAGCTGTTCCAACATAAAGCCAGAGTGCATTTAAAGGAAAAATCAATAACGTGTGAAATTTGTGGTTTCAAAGTTTTTAGCAAAGACTTGTTGAAACGACATATGGTGAAACATGATGATTCCAGACCGTTTCAGTGCGAGATATGTAAAAAGGCGTTCCAAAGGAAGAAAACCTTGGACTTCCACAGGCGAATACACACCAACGATAGGCGATATGTTTGCAAGAATTGCGGGAAGGCGTTTGTGCAAGGAACAAGCCTGAAGTTACATTTGCGGGTACATCATAATAATATATAGTCGAGAGTTTTGTTATGTTTTGAAGATATTGAGTACAGGAGGCTCGGAGTTTAAAGGCTGAAAGTGAGACAAGTTAACTTGGAAGATATATGTATGTGTGTATGTCACACAAAAATCTAATTAAATTCTCCTAAACGTTGAAAATATCGCGTCAGACAGGAAATGAACTTGTTTCATCGTTATATAATTTTAAGGAATGTCAGAAATAATGGATAAAACACCTTACAGTTTTAATTATTAATAAATTAAAATAAATCTATTTAAAAATGAAGTCTTTTTTATTACTTTAATGAATAATGAAGACACTCCGCTCTCCACTTTTTGAATGCAACATATTGCATGTAGAGTGACGGAACTCAACACACTTTGTTTTTTGTTGCGGGGAAATGAAAATAATTTTAATATATTAACCAGCATCGAATCAACATCATCGAAAATATCATCGTGGTTACAGACAGACAGACGCTGTCCCAATGCTACAATGAGTCACACCAACGTTTTTAGCTAACAGCACATGTATATTAAATAGAAGGTAACTAAAGAAAATAGAATCTGTTTTTATTATTTTTCTATCTTCAAAAATGACTGAGATATTAAGAGTTAAAGTGCAGCCTCGCGCTACTGTGTGACGTCACGTGTCCATGTACAACGCAACACTCACAACGCCATACCGCAACATACCTATCGCCACGTGACGTCACCAGCCTATATCGACGGAACGCAAATTTTAAAAATGTTCAAACTTTAAGACGCTGTAATTTCTGAAGTCCTAGCCCGATTTTGATGAAACAAAAACTATTGTTATTTGCAAGATCAGGCGCATTTAATGCTTTCACTTTTTTAATAAGATTTAGATGTGTTAAGATTGTGACTCATTTAATTGGAAATTAATTCTTGATTTCATATAATATCCATTAAATACTGATAATTCCTTTATGTTAAAAAAAAAGATTTTTTTTCCAAATCTAAATATACAGCAAAGATTAAAACGCATAAGGGAAATATCAGCTTTCTTTACGAAAAATTTACGGACATTGAATTTAGCACATTAAAATAATATGGAGATGGAGTTCAGATAGAGGCAGCCTATTATTCTGAAAGACATCACAATTTTAGCATAAAGAAATACTTTAATTTAAATGAGGTAAGAAAAATATCAGTCCACAAACGTGCCGTTCGCGAAATCTACTGCCTAGGAGAGCGTAAATCCGTCACTGATTGTCATTTAGTTTTTTGCTATAGTTGCCAGTTTTAAAATAATGCGTGATTATTCTGGAAACAAGCGAAAAGTTATTTGAAATAAAACAACATTAGTTTCACATACATATTTACGTCATTACAATTTATTTACACCTTATATGACTAGAAAGTAACAAAAAGCAATAAATTATGAGTCTTTTAACAAACTTTTAATACCTTATATAGATATTTATACAACCATTACTTGCTTTACCCTCCATTTTTTCCAAGTAAACTTCACCCAAATAAAAAAAATATAAAAATAATAGACATACCCTCTTTTTAAAATTATTATAATGAATTAATATATTTAACCATTAATAATTTGTTTTGGCTTAAACAAGAAACACAAATAGGCTGTATAAAATTGTATCTTTGTACATTAACTTGTGTAAAAAATAACATCGAGAAACATAAATTCGCGGGAAATGTTCTGTCAATTTAACATAAAAAATGAAAAAAAAAGTTATTAATATTAAATTAATTTCACCAGTCAGTAAAAAATGAAGTAAGTAAAATATTATCAGTTTTATATTTCATATATATACAAACGCCTGTCGTGGCGCAGAGGCACAAGCGTGCGACAGTAAGCACTTGACCAGGTTGTGGGTTCGATTCCACTCCAGAAATGTTGATATTTTCATTTCCTGGGTTTTGTGCTGAGGCAAAGCGCAGCGTTGAGTTCCACCACTCAACATGCAATGCCTTAATTTGGCGGAAAGTGAGGAACAGAATTGTTGTAAGAGAACGAGGTTCCTTAACTTTAAATCAGGTTCCCTCTGCCTGCCCTGCTCTATGTGGGATACTGCGTAAGTTAAAAAAAGAAAAAAAGAGACGGTTATGGTGCAACATACACTCCACTCCAGCCTGCTATTTGTGGGATACAGCGTGAAGCTACAAAATAAAGTCTAGTGTACTAGGCACTTAATTCAAAAGCAAAAGCAGAGCGAACGTAGTGTCCAGACACTCCTTCGCTTTCCAACAGAGTTCAAGACATTACATGTTGAGTGGCGTAACTGAACGCCGCGTTTTCTCTTGCCAGAGCCGAAGTACTACAGTCAAATACTGTAAATGCGTAAATATGGGGTTCCCATTTTAGGAACTCCATACTTAGGTAGTAAGAGGTTCGTCCTCCGACTGGCTCACAACCACTATCATGTCAGAGACGAACCGCCAAATATCTAATGATGTGTTCCAGTTCGATGGCATGTAAGCCAGGTTTTCCCCTTTCGCACCTATCCTTCCCCAGTATGTGGTGTTTCCGATAGCAGACCACTACATAGTCCGCCCCTTCCATCTGTATCCTCTAGGTCGGCAACGCATATACAACATCTCTGGTGTTGTAGATGTCTATGGGCGAAGGTAACCACCTACCATCAGGTGGTCCTTCTGCTCGTTTGCCATCCGTTATCCATAAAAAAAAAAACTATCCCACTGCGCGATTACAACCTTATTACGTAACAAACTAACAAACATAAAATTATATTTAAAATGACTTTTTGTTCCTCTGAGGCAGTATTGAGTCCTTCGCGTAACTAAAGAAAGATAAAAGACTGTATCGTTTCGATTTTCTTGCTAGATAATCTGTGACAACGTTGTCGTCATCTGGAAATAAAAAAAAATATTAATAAATAAATTAATTAACGCCAGTCGTGGTCCAGAGGTAGAAGCGTGCGACTGTAAACGCAACAGGTTGTGGGTTCGATTCCCACTCCAGAAAATGTAAGAATTTAGTATTTTCATTTCCTGGGTTTGGTAACAAGTTGAGTTCACTCAGCACGCAATGCCTCAATTCGGCGGAAAGTGGGGAAAGGAGTGTCTTAACACTAGGTTCTTAGGTTCCCTCTGCCTACCCTGCTATATGCGAGATACAGCGTGAAACTTTAAAAGGAACACGCTTTGAATTGTTTTTAACCGATTTCAAAAAAAGAGGTTATCAATTCGACTATTTTTTGAGTGTGTGAATCAATTTTGATTGTCTTTTAACACATAACTAGTTTTTATTTGTATTTGCTTCCGAAAATCGTAAAATTTCTTTTCAGTTTCTTTATGCAGGTAGGATTTTTTATTCTTTAACTTAATAATATATCTTCATTATATCAATTCAAATCCTGTTGTATCTTTAGACCCTTTAAGCTTTCCGTCTCCTCTCAACAGTAAAACGCCTGGCGGCGCGAGCCGCAAAACAATGCGCGCGGCGCAGCTGTACTATCACATCTCGGCGTAATGGCAAGTGTCACGAAAACAGTAAGAAAAACAATACATAATAAAACGAAGCGCGGCTCGACTCGGCTCGACTCGACTCGGCTCGACTCGACTCGATTCCCACTCTAGAAATGAAAATATTAAATATTTCATGTGTATTTGTATTTTCATTTCTCGCTCGCGATGTTGGAGTTCCACCACTCAGCGCACTGTGACTCAATTCGGCGGAGAGAGTGGAGGCAGGAAATGGATCGGTAAAGTGTAGAAACAACGTAAATCCGGATTTTCAGAATTTTGCAGGAGGGAGAAAAGTGTATAAACTTAAACTGGTTACATCGATTACGAATTTTTGCATTTTTTGTGTAACATACATTTTTCTGCACTCACCAGATAAATATAAGAGCAGGTGTCTCAACACTAGGTTCTCTGGTCCTCTGTCTACCCTGCTATGTGCAGGATACAGAGTGAAGCTGTATAGCCATATTTATTTTAGTTAAAATCTTGTTGCTTTTTTTTTCTTTTTAACTTCCTGTATCCCGCATGTAGCAGGGTAGGCCCAGAGGGAATCTAAGAGCCTAGTGTTAAGACACTGTTCTCTATTTCCGCCGGGTGAAGCATTGCGTGCTGAGTGGAGGAACTCAACTCGATTTGCTTTGATACCAAACCCAGGAAAGTAGAAATTCCTTTTCCTGGAGTGGAGAGTCAGACCCACAACCCTGTCGCATTTAAGGTCACACACGCTTGTGACTGCGCCACGATAGGCGTTTGTTGATTTTATGTTATTCTAATGTATAACCTATAACACTATAAAGTTTTATCTAAATCCAGTCCAGTAGTTATTATATAAAAGAGTAATAAACATCTATCTTCACTAACTTTTACTATTTCACTGACTTCCAAAGCAGGGGGAGATTCTCAATTCCACTATAATTTTTAATTTGTATACCATACATATCTTTTTACCTGAAGAACCAATTTCGATGATACTTTTTTCACATGATAGCTAGTGCTTATAATGTTTCATTTAAATTTAGTTAAGATCTGACAGTTAGTTTTTGAGTTATTTGTAATAATTTTACGTTTTAGTGCATTTCATTTTAAGATTTTTTGTGTTAATTTATTATAAAATTATTAATTAAAAAAAAAAACTAGACTTACCTCAGAAAAACTATAATGTACACTCCCAAAATATTTAAATGAGCAATAATGGTGGAAAAACAAATTAATAACTGCCAATACAAATGTAATACTGTATACTTCGACTGTGGGGAACTTTTTTAGGAGAAAACCATAGAGAACTTGTTGGAATAGACCAGTCAAGTTTAAATATAAGGGGATATCTTCAAAGACAATTAGTCCAATGTATAGAGTTGTTGTTATCTGGAATGAGAGACATATAAAGTTATTATTAATTTATTACTCTGCACCTCAATTCACCGGAAAGTAGGGAATGGAGTGTCTTAACAGTAGGTTCCCTCTGCCTACCCTGCTATATGCGGGATACAACGTGAAGCTATGTATGTATATATGTATTATTTTATTACAAAGACCTGCGTTCAGTTCAGTAATATCTCGAATTTACAGCAAATAGAGTGTCTTCACACTTTTTTAGATATCTTGGACTTGTTTTGCTATTAAGTCGTAGTGTGGTAGCATTTGACTGTAAAGGTACTAGTTGTGGGTTCTCTTGCCATTCGGGGCAGTGATTATCTAATTTATTTTCATTTCCCTGCTGCAGTAAGGCAATGCGCGAGTGTGGAGTTCCTTAACCCATCATGCCATGTTTAGATTTTGTGCAGAGAATGGTTAGTCTTGACATTAACTTTGCTTTGACTGCACTGCTATAAGGGGAAAAATAGGAAGTTGAAATCAAACTCAAAATGATTTTGGGTTTGGTAATTTACAGTTAGACTCAGTCATCATTAGGCCATCTGTGGACGCAATGGAATTTTTCATTTCCTGGGTTTGGTAACATAGGCAATGCGCTGCGTTGAGTTCTGCCACACAGCACACATTGCCTCAATTCAGCAGAAAGTGGGAAACGGAGTGTCTTAAAACTTGGTTCCTTCTGCCTATCCTGCTATATACAGGATACAGTGTAAAATCCCATACTAACATCTTTTTTTTAAAAACTCAAATAATGAAACATATTTATTTTCATATCCTTTTTTATATTTATTAAGCAATAATGAAAATAATATAATAATAATTATACTTACAATTAAAATCCATGTAATAATATATTTTGCCATCACTGTGTACTCTTCTACTAGCTCCGCTAAGTAGAAAAGACCGGCAGCTGAAATAAAAGTTTATTTTTATTAACTGTCATAAATTATCTGGACAGCCATTAATTATGCAATAGTTAACCAGATTTTAAAAATAAAGACACAATTTGATGCAATGTCTCAATTTAGTGGAAAGTGGGGAATAGAAATCTTCTTTTCTGCGTAATAGAAGCAAATAGAAAGCTTCTGTGTGTTCAATTCTCATTCAGGGAATAATTATATTTAAATTATATCCATTTTCAATCTCTAGTAACACAAAACAAAGGGTTAAATTCCGCTACTCAACACTCCTTATTCAGTTTGGGTGGTGAAAGATAGTGGAGAAGGGAGTGTTGTGGTATTAGGTTCTCTGTTACCAACATAATTTGAAAAAAAGGTGTTTTTTTTTATTTTACCATGCAAAGTTAAACAGATAAAAAATATTTCAATATAAATAGAGTGAAAATATAAATGTACAATTTTAATCAACTTTTTCGTCACATTTGGCTGTTAAATAAGCTTTTAAGACAATTTTTTCTCATATAATATTAACAATTACATAGACAGCATATACCTATGAAAATAAATGTTCTTGGCAGATATTCACAATTTTGAAACATATTTTCAATAAAATACTAAGCCAAATAATTTTTGGCAACATAAGAAGCGCTAATTAAGTCATTTTTATTATTATTTTTTTATAACAAACTATAAATTTATTTTTTAAGATTATTAGGTATTATTTGTGATATACTCACCGAGTGCCATGGTCATAAACGTTGCTTGCACCACATAAGATAAAATACTTATGAAATATAGAAAAATCATATTGGAAAAACCTTCTTTTTCGCTTTGTTTTGTTATTTACAAAAATTCTTGTGAGGTTATACGCGTTGTCAACCGTCACTGTCAATGTCAATGTCAACAACGTATCGATGTGGATTCTTAATATTTTGCTATGACCACAGATAAATAAAAGATTACTGTGAATAATTAAATCAATAAGATATATTAATTTCTATTTATTTTAAGGCCATCGGACTCTCAGCATTACAAAGTTTATATTAAAAAAAAATCATAATTTGTCTCACTTTGCAGGGTAGGTAGAGAAAATACTTCGTTCGCTGCATTACGCCCGAAATGGAAACACTTATATTAGTGTAAGTTCAATAGCCAATTATTCAAAGGCCAATTAGTGTAATTTTGAAAACAGTAATGACTTCACGTGAAATCCTTTTGTAACAAAGCTGATTAAAATATTTTAATTTAAAATTAAAAAATCAAAGTCGTTTACAAATGCGATAAAAAATAAAATATAAAGTTTTTTTAAATTAAAAATGTCAATTGCTAACATTTTACTAATTAATTAAATATTTTAATACTATATGCCATCATTTATACAAATGTTTTACTGATAATTAATGATTTTTGCTTACATTAAAATACCAATGTGATATGAAAAAAAAATAAAATATAACCATAAATTTATTACAATATAATATTTATATTATATTCACTGTACATAAAGTAGTGTTTCTGCATGCGCCTCGCCGTGTTCGTTGCGCGCTATACAATCATAATAGCCGATATCCACGGTGCTAACGCGGGACAGCAAAACAGTGGATATAGTGGAATTCCCGTAAGTCGTAGTACTAGCGCTTACAGACAGAGGCAGTGCGTTCTTTATCCAGCGCAGTGAAGGCGCTGGTGATCCCGTCGCGTGGCATTGAAGAGTAACGTCTGCACCAGCGTTCATTATACGCTTGCGTTGCTCATATTTAGTGATTTTAGGCGGACCTGAAAAGGAAAGTTATTTTGTAGATAGATATTAAATGCCATTGGTTGTGGGTTCAATTCCCAGTTGGGAGAATGATTGTAGTGAAGTTATTCATTTCTCCATTCTAGCAAGATAATTTGGACGGAAAGCGGCAAATGGAGAAATTTGACACTAGGCTCTCTCTGATTGATGTTTTGCTCATAAGTTGTAGATTTAAAAAATAAATTTATTTATATTGTTGTTTATTTATAATCTATATTTGAGACGCCATCTTTGCTTGTACCTTAAACATAATGGCTGTAAGTTCGTTTCCTTTTCAGGTATTTATTACAATTATTATTTTTTCCTCCTTTTTTTTAACTTCACGCTGTATCCTGTATACAGCAGGGTAGGCAGAGGGAACCAGAGAATCTAGTGCTAAGGCACTCCATTCTCTTTCAACAATTCCGTTACCCACTTTCCGCCGAATTGGGGCATTGCGTGTTGAGTGGCGGAACTCAACGCCGCGCTTTGCCTTGTTACCAAACCCAAGAAATGAAAATACTAAATTTTACATTTCCTGGAGTGGGAATCGAACCCACAACCTGTCGCGTTTACAGTCGTACGCTTGTGCCTCTGCGCCACGACAGGCGTATATTAAAAATATGCATTATGTATTGCTTACTTATAACAGTCAGGTGCATGGTATGACTTTGAGGCTTGCCCATTCCGTTGTCCACAATACAAGTGTAGTCCCCCTGATCTGAGGCCCACGTCTCCTTGATCAAGAGCCTCTTTCCAGCAGTCCTATTGTAACGGGTCACGCGGTCCTTAGGACCGTTGTTTGTGTTTTTACCATCTTTGTACCAATCTGGATGAGCTAGGGGACTGAGGGCAAATTAGAATACATTATGCTAAAATTTATGCTCTGATAACAAGGCAAAACGCGGGGTTAATTTTCGCCACTCAGCACGCAATGCTTCAATTCGGTGGAAAGAGAATGGAGTGTCTTAAGACTAGGTTTTCACGTTTATTCTGCCTATCCTGGTTTGTGCGGGATGCGTGAAGTAAAAGAAGTGTAGATAGGAGATCTTTTTAAAGGAATATTTAGTAAAAGTCAGCCGGTATGTATAGGTCCGACCTGGACGACGTGTACCGTCGTCGGATGTTAAGTTTTTGTTGAGATTGTCTTTTTGCAATCTCACCCCCAAATTTTTTGCGACTTTTTTATTTTGGCATCTCTAATTTGCTAATAAATCCGCCACTAATTTATTGTAATTTACAATAGGTAAACTGACAGGAATCGTGTTATATGGACGCTTTGTCACTGGTACCTACTCTATATATTTATATAGTTACTGAGTTATTTGTAATTGAAAAGTGCTTGCATAGACATGTAGCTAGATGTTTATTCGCACATGCACAATAATAATGGCATTTATGTACAATATACAATATATGTATGTATGTACAATATATGTATGAATTTACAATATATGTTTAGTTATATTTAAAAAAAATAAGTAAATATAGGAAACATATACTTTTTTTTTAACTTCACTCTGTATCCCGCATATAGCAGGGTAGGCAGAGGGATCCTGAGAACCTGGTATTAAGACACTCCATGGAATGTCACGCCACGGAAATGTTGGAAGACGACATTTCCGTTTCCCACTTACATATATATTTTTTTTAAATTATTTTTTAAAGTGAATCTGTTATGGTTTGTAAAAAAAGAATTAGCTTAATTTAGGCCAAAAAAGCCTTTTTTTCCATCTGGTTTCCATTTTTTTTAAACGACTTCAAAAAAACGTAGATTATCAATTCGACTGTATTTTTTATGTATACCGCATAATTTTATACTGGCTGTACCAATTTTAATGATTCTTTTTTATATAATAGCTAGTGTATTTGATGTGATCCGATTTAAATTTAGTTAAGATCTGACGAGGAGTTATTTAATTATTCGTAATAATGTTACTTAGTGCATATTATTTAAAGTCAGTTTCTTTTTTTTTTTAAATCTTAATAATCATGCACGCAATGCTTCAATTCGGCGGAAAGTGGGGAACCTAGTGATAAGACGAGTGTCTTAACAAGAGACAATCAAGTCAACAGAATTCAAGACATTACATGTTGAGTGATTGAGTGAGTGAGTGGGGAACGGAATTGTTGAAAGAGAATGGAGAGTCTTAACACTAGGTTCTCAGGTTCTCTCTGCGTACCCTGCTATATGCGGGATACAGCGTGAAGCTAAAAAAAATAATGAAACTTAGGACAATTGATATTATTCTCGAAATAGGAGTTTGCACATAGAGTTACTTTTCCAAGACTAAATTTACTATAATATGCTTTAAAAATATTATTATATTTCCATGTATATATAATAGAAATATGTAAACGTAATAAGATTTTCCTATCTTAATCTAAGCATAACTAAAGGTCACTATTCTAAGATTACATTTTATAGTTGTATTCATATTATCTATATTAATATATACAGCTGAAAAGTTTGTTTGTTTGTTTTTTGTTGTTTGTTTGAACGCGCTAATCCCAGGAACTACTGGTTCGAATTGGAAAATTCTTTTTGTATTGAATAGACCATTTATCGAGGAAGGCTTTGGGCTATATAACATCACGCTGCAACTATTAAGAGCGAAGAAATAATGAAAAATGTGGAAAAAACGGGGAAAATTATTCATCCTTGATGGCTTTCGTTACGTGCTGCGAAAACGTTTCAAGATACCAAAAATATATGTATAAAAGAATTATTCCTCTTGAAATGATCTAAAAAAATGTCCGCAACAGTATATGTCTATCTTTTAAGATTAACTCACTAGAACCGTTTATATGGTAATCAAATTTGGTTGAAATTAGTGCATTATTTGTTAAGAGTTGTATCAACGTAATAATATTAATCTTTATCCAAGTAAATCTGTTGTTGATTAAGAGTGTTTAATTGTGAACAAAATTGTCTTTGACATCACTTAATTTCAAGGAACATTTTAGAAGATATTACAATTTTAATATTATATAAATCGCTTACGATACTGAGTGACTGACAGACTACGTACAGGCGAAACTACTGGACGAGAGTTTCTTGAAATTTTTACGAAACGAGGGGTTTTAACTTTTGTACTCTATGCTGGCGAGTGGAGGCCATCGTGGCATTCTGCTCCTTGCAAACGAAGTTGCGGGATACAGCTAGTTATCTATATATTTCCACAGAGTTAGTCATAGCGAAAGAGGCATAAGCGTGCGATTGTAAACGCGACAGGTTGTGGGTTCGATTCCAACTTCAGGAGAAGAAAATATTAAATATTATTTAGTATTTTTATTTCCTCGCTCTGGTAACAAGGCAAAGCGCGGCGTTAAGTTCCGTCACTCAGTACGCAATACCTCAATTCAGCAGAAAGTGGGAAACGGAAATGTTAAAAAAGAACGGACTGTTTTAATCGTTCTCTGGTTCTCTCTGCCTATCCTGCTATATGCGGGATATAGCGTGAAAATAAAAAAAGCACCCAAAAATATCTTAAAATCCATGTAAAAACCGATAAATAAACAAAAAAAGGCAGGCAGGCCGGCATTAGTGAATTTATAAGGATTCCTAATTCCATTACAGAACCTTCGCAAAACAAATATATTATTAGTTAAAATATTTCATAGCAAAAACGCTTGTCAAGGCACAAGCGTGCGACTGTAAACGCGACAGGTTGTGGGTTTGATTCCCACTACAGGAAATGTAAAAGGTTAGTATTTTCATTTCCTGGGTTTTGTAACAAGGTAAAGTGCGGCGTTGACTTCCGCCACTCAGCACGAAATGCCTTAATTCGGAAAGTGGGGAACGGAGTGTCTTAACATTAGGTTATCAGGTTCCCTCTGCCTACTTTATTATATGCGAGATACAGCGTGAAGCTAAAAAAAACGCACGTATGCTCAAAACTCGCAAATTGATTATTATTGCTTGAACTTTTACAAATTTGGAACATGAATGTTATTCACATTGGGCAAAAAGTGTAGTATTGAATCGTCATATTAAAGAAACTACAGAAATAAGTGATGTATATGACATTCTGTCCAGTTTTTATACTGAGAAATCTATATATTAATACGTGAAGCAAAAACATTGTACCCCTTTTTACGAAAATTATGCAGACGGAGGAGCATGAAACTTGGCACACTTACAGTTTATATAGCGAAGAAGTGCGTAATGATAATATCTTTTAAAAATAATACATGGAAAATATATTAAATAAATAGAATATATGTTATACACACTACCATGATTTGACATCCATGTTTATATAAAGTGACATATACGTTGCTAAGCAACGCGTTGTTAACGCGTCAACGGGGACGCTAATACACAAAATAACAAAATGTTAAGACGCTAAATAACAAAATGTTAATAGTACTTACGTTCCTCCATAAATACAATAGATCATGGTAACATCTCCCACCTTGGCGACCATGTTTGGACTGAGATATAAGGGAACCAATTGCGAATGGTCCTCGTTGGAAGAAACTACGTCTTCAATCACGTGTTCCGCCAGCACATAATATTTATCCATTCCTTTCAATTTCGCGGCACACACATATTTGTGGTCCCGACTGGTATCTTCCTTTGTGACGTTAGTAAAATACAACGTACCCTCTGGGGATTGAGTAATACGCGGATTCATAATAGTTCGTGCAATAGTTGGATCAGAAATCGCTTGGTAAATCCAAAATATTTCGGGTTTTGGGTACCCTTTTGGCATTTGACAATCTAGTTTAAAATATTTTCCTTCGACAGGTATATGTCTCAGAAGATCAGCTTTTGGAACGTCAATATATGTACGTCTGACGTCTACAAATGGGGAGGAAGCCACTCCTAAATTAGTTTTTGCGAAACATTGGTAATAACCTTCATCGTCTTTCGTTGGTTTCGTAAAAATGAGAGTTCCTCCATTATCTTTTACTATTATGTTGGAAGTTTCTTGCAGTTTTAGCTCAATTCTTAGGTTTAGTGGTAAGGGAATTTTCACCCACGTATATCTAAAAGAAATAAAATACATTATTTCAACCAAAGAGTTTATATAAATTTGACATTATTTTTTTAAATTTTTAACGCTAATTAATAATCTTTATGGAAAAAATGAATATTTGTCTGTATGCCATCGATGAACTCAAGGACTATGGTACCGATTATTATGAACATTGGTATATATACATTTATATGTATCTTTCCACCGAAAAGGTTTGTATAATATGCTCATTGATGCCACTCGCCACCAGGTCGTGATTGTCATGAAAATCAGTATAACTATGTATTTTTACACAGAGGAATATATAAAAATTAGTGTTTTGTCTGTATGTCGTGGATGAACTAAAAAATTTTCTTAAATTTATTTTAGTTGTATATATAATATTAAAACTATACAAAATACGGGTCCATTCATGTAAGTTAAATAAATTAGAAATAGTGAAATGAAAATTGATATTTTTTTCTAATTTATGCTGTTTATGTGTGAACATGGACCAAAATTTATTCATGAGATATGAATTAAAAATATTTTCCTTTAATGCTTGTAATAATCATGAAAACTAAAGATATAATTTCAAACACTTACTGTACACCAGGGACTTCTACATCGGTAGAGCATTTTAGAACAAACTCCGAATTTTCTGTGAAGAGAACTTCTTTCGGCATTTCGTTTAAAATGGGCAACTTGTCCACCGGTTGGGATGCACCTTGAAATAAAAAATAAGGGAGATTTTATTAAATAGTATTGTGTCCGCTTACTTAGAAGTAAAGCAATTTAGGTAGCGGAACTCAACGCCGTGTTTTAATTAACCAAAAAGGACACTTAAGCCATGACGGTTTAACAATTTAAATGAATAAAAAAAAATAACCGTTAAATGATCGAAAAAAATAAAAAATATAACATATACTTACATAATAAAACACAAACAGCCAATATAAAACCTATTATACTAAAACGCAACATTTTTATGTCATAAATTAAAAAAAAATTAAAAAGAATAATATTTAAATTATCTGTAGTATATTATTCTCAAATGGCGGGAAAATGCAACTGTCATTAGCAATAGAAGAAAACGTTTATATAATAATAGATATCAGCACTGAATAATATTTACGGTAATAAAACAATACCTTACTTTATGAATAATTTAATATATATGTATATAAGTGTGTCTGTTTGTGTATATATAAATTATATCAAGATCCTCGCTTTGGAAGAAGGTGAAGCGCGGCGTTGAGTTCCGCCACTCAGCACGCAATACCTCAATTCGGTGGAAAGTGGGGAACGGAGTGTTCTAACACTAGGTTCCCTCTGCCTACCCTGCTATATGCGTGAAGCTATGTATGTATGTATTTATTTATGTATCTTGTACTTAAGATTTTAACAAAAAAACAAAACCTACTTCAAATACTTTTTAATGCATTTTGCATTAAAAAGTACAATTATTACGAATAACTCAAAAACTATTTGTCAAATCTTAAATAAATCTAATGGAGATCATATCAGAACTATCTATTCTATAAAAAGAATCATAAAAATTGTTTCACCCAATAAGAAGTCACGGGGTAACACACTTAAAAACAAATATAGTCGAATTTCTCTTCTTTTTTTTTATGAATAACGGATGACAAACGAGCTGAAGGACCACCTGATGGTAAGTGGTTACCTTCGCCCTTTGAACATCTACAACACCAGAGACGTTGTAGATGCGTTGCCAACCTAGAGGATGCAGATGGAAGGGGACGATAATATAGTAGTCCTCTATCGGAACCACCACATTTTGGGGAAAGGATGAGGAAAGAGGAAAACCTTGCTTTCACGCCATCGAACCGGAACACATCATAGGATATTTGGCGGTTCGTCTTTGACAGGATAGTGATCGCGAGCCAGACGGAGGACGAACCTCCTACCACCTGCCTACTGGGATACCCGCCTCTTACGGGACTCTACTCAGCGGCAGAGGGGAATTGTATTCTAACCCCGTCCCCTCACAGGGTTTTCCTTCGAAGTCGGTCAAAAATATAATAATTATTATTTAATACGAGCGAACTATGAAAAACTAATATAATTTTCATGTAAAGTACCGTACATAGTACAGATATCGTCATAACGTCTATGATTTACGCATTTGACGTAAAACGTGAAATATTTGAAATATCTATTAAATAAAGCCTGTCGTGGCGCAGAGGCACAAGCGTGCGACTGTAAACGCGACAGGTTGTGGGTTCGATACACACTCCAAAATGTATAAGTTTAGTATTTTCATTTCCTGGGTATGTTAAAAGAGCAAAGCGCGGCGTTAAGTTCCGCCACTCAGCAAGTAATGTCTCAATTCGGCGGATATTGGGAATCCGAGTGTCTTAACACGTCGGTTCTCAGGTTCGTTCTGCCTACTCTACTATATATACCGCTGTAGGCAGAGAAAACCTGAGAAGCTAGTGTTAAGACACTCCATTTCCGTTCCCCACTTTCCGCCGAATTGAGGCATTATGTGCTGAGTGGCGGAACTCAACATTATATCAATATATCAACAAGAACTTGTTACCAGAGCGAGGAAATGAAATACTAAATATTATTTTTTATTTTCATTTCCTGGAGTGGGAATCGAATCCATAACAGTCGCACGCTTGTGTCTCTGCGCCACGACCTCCTTGAATTTCTTCTAATAAATTTTTATTATTTAAAATGGTTGCTTGAACAATAAAAATATAGTAATTTGTAGACTGGTATTTGGTGATTATTTTTTATTACATTTCATACAAGAAATTTTTATCCATGGCCATTCGGAGAAATATAAACAAATATATACATATATAGTGAAATTACTAAATACCTTGACATCCTATACCGATTTCCCTAAATATATCGGCTTCCCGAAAAATTACCGGCTTCCCAAAATATATATACCGGCTACCCTAAATATACATCGGCTACCTTAATTTACCGGCTTGCCTAACTAAAATTTTTACCCCTCGTCACTGCTAGGTCCCCTTAAAATACGAAACATACGTAAAAAATTGCTTCACGTTTGTTCCCAAATAGCAGGATAAGCAGAGAGAACCTAGTGTCATAACATTCCGTTCTCTGTTTTTTTTCATAAAAATTATATTAAATATAATAAATGTTATCACTTAAATACACGCCAGTACTGATAACCTGCATACCATGTTAGACAAAAGTCAAGGAAAAGCGGGAAAGTAAACATTATTGGACGCTGTTATGCCTTATCTGTTAACATAAAAAACATACGCCTGTCGTGGCGCAGAGGCACGAGCGTGCGACTGTAAACGCGTCAGGTTGTGGGTTCGATTCTCACTCCAGGAAATGGAATTTTTCATTTCCTGAGTTTGGTAGTAAGGCAAAGCGCGGCGTTGAGTTCCGCCACTGCGCACGCAATGCCTGAATTCGACGGAAAGTGGGGAATGGAGTGCCCTTTAGAAAATTTCTTATTATTTTTTTAGCTTCACGCTGTATCACTGTATACACTAGCGGAAAAATTTTGGAATGTGTTTTCTAATGTATCCTAACAAAATTGGACATTTTTTTGATAATCATTCTTCTTCCCCTGACCACAATAATAAGAATTGGTTGGTCAATAAATGACATCTTAAAAAATGCTCACTTGCGTCACTCTTCTTTTGGCATGGTCAAAGAGAACCTAGTGTTAGACACTCCGTTTTCACTCTACGTCCGAACACAATATATCGTATACTAACCTGCGGAACCTATCGCGTCTGAATATTTAAAATGTTCAGCAAAATGTATTGAATATTCATTCCTTACAAAAAATAAAAAAAAAAAAACATAGTTTTGGCTTATTTTGCATAACTCGATACAATCTGTTATCTTTAGAAATGCTACGCTAATTCAATTTTCTGTTAACAAGAATACATTTTCCTCATCCATTATGCCTTAATGCAGGAGTTCCCAACCAAGAGGACGCACCCAAAAGTAGAGAGATTTCAAGGGGCAAATAAAGGCTTTTTTTTTGCTTCACGCTGCATCCCGCACATAGCAGCGTAGATAGAGGGAATTTAGGCCAACAATTCTGATAATTTTAAAACAATTACTTATTTATTAGGATAGAATATTAAAATCTTTTTTTAGCTTCACGCTGTACCCTGCATATAGCAGGGAAGGCAGAGGGAACCTGAGAATCTAGTGTTAAGACACTCCGTTCTCTCAACAATTCCGTTTCCCACTGTCCGCCGAATTGTAGCATTGCATGCTGAGTGGTGGAACTCAACGCCGCGCATGGCCTTGTTTGTTGCCATACCTGTCTTGTTTACAGTCGCACTCTACGCCACGATTTTTTTATGTTTTTGTTAAACAATAGCTAAAATCTAGTAGGCAAAAATGCTAAATATTTATATTCCTCACACATACTTTCCTTATTCTTTATTATACATATTAAGAATATAAATTACTTAAAAAGCAACTTACACAGTAACAGTAATCAAAGAGAATCTAATGTCAAGACACTACGTTCACTTTCCGCCAAATGTCGAAACATTACGTGATAACACATTCGCGACCGCTGACGTGAATTCACGTCATTTAAAATGCTATTCCTGGTTGGCGCTGACGTGAATTCACGTCATTTTAAATTATTATATTATATTTTCAACATTGATATTTCATAACAAATTTTATACTTTTTATCTTTCCATTGACGATGCAAGTTTGCTACCAGCTTCAGAATTTCATTATATTTGCCGATACTCAGAATTAGAAACGTAGAAAATTAGCCGGTCGCGAATGTGTAAGTGGCGGAAATCAACGCCGCGCTTTTCCTTACCACATTGAAAAAGTGGGAATAATATAAGTCATTTCCCGGAATGGGAATCGAACCCACAACCTATCGCGTTTACAGTTAGACACGATGGCTCAAAGTTTATACGTACTTATCTAATAAAAGTTTTCCTCGAACTACTATTAAAGTATCTTGTTATTTCCTTACATATGTCTATGAATAATTATTGTATCAAGTAGCTCATATTCATTTAATATGTATATATATATTTTAACTTCACGCTGTATCCCGCATATAGCGGGGTAGGCAGAGGGAACCAGAGAACCTAGTGTTAAGACACTCCATTCCCTTTCAACAGTTCCGTTCCCCACTTTCCGCCGAATTGAGGCATTGCGTGTTGAGTGGCACTCAATGCCACGCTTTGCCTTATTACCAAACCCAAGAAATGAAAATACTAAATTATACATTTTCTGGAGTGGGAATTGAATCCACAACCTTGGCGCATAGGCACAAGCGTGCGACTGTAAACACGACAGGAGACTCTCTGACTACCCTGCAATGTCGAGGTGTTCATACAACTCAATTCCCACCGGCCTAACTTTTCAAAGAACAAATATGAGACCTAAAAAAAAAGCTCGCCAGTAAAATGTGGAGCTCCAAAAAACAAGTCAGTCAGTTGGCGTTAATCAACCACGAAATGCATGTTAAATGAATAATAAAAATAACGTGTTTTATACAGGTATTGCCTAATTTAGCGAATGACCTTCAATATTCATACTAAATAAACCAGGTGGGTTTATAGCATGTCATAATATTAACACTATTATAGCGCAGTAGAACTGTGACTGTAATGATAATGATGAATATGATGGGTTCGCTTCCCACTTAGATAAATGATTATATTGTAATGTCAAGACACTCCGTTTTCCACTTGGAAATCTTGGCATTACGCGTTCAGTGGCGGAAACCAACACCAAGCTTAGATGTTAAGAGATTTTTATTGTATGTATAATAGCTTCACGCTGTTTTTTTTTGGCTTCACGCTGTATCCCGCACATAACACGATAGGTAGAGGGAACTAGAGAACCTAGTGTTAAGACACTACGTTCTCTTTTTAACATTTCCGATCCCCACTTTCCGCCGAATTGAGGTATTGTGTGCATCCGAACTCAATGTGCTTTACCTTGTTACTTAATTATTATTATTTAATATTTTGGCTTACTCTCGCACGCTTGTACCTTTGCGCCTCTATAATATAAACCTAAAAAGTCACTTTTCTAAAATTATAAATATCTAATTTAAATAAACAGTGCCATTTTTTACCCCATATAGCAGAATAGTCAAAGAGTGTTAAGACACTCCCTTCTCAACTTTCCGCTGGAAATCTAGGCATTACGCGTTCAGAGGCCAAGTCAAGTCAAAAAGTCAAGTCAAAAGTCCAGAGAATCTAGTATTAGGACACAACGTTCTCTTTTTAACATTTCCGATCCCCACTTTTTACCGAATTGATGTATTGCGGGCCGAGTGGTGGAACTTAGCGCCGCGTCTTGCATTGTTATCAGAAGAATTAAAAATACCATGTATTATTTAATATTTTCATTTCCTGGAGTGGAAATCGATCTACAACCTATCCCTTTTACAGTCACACGCTTGTGCCTCTGCGCCACGACAGGCCTCCATGATAAGATTATGATAAGCATAAGCCTAAAAACTTACTTTACTAAAATTCTGAATATTTTTATTAAAAAAACAGTGTCATTTTTTACCCCGTATAGCATTGTGGGCAAAGACTAGTGTCAAGACACTACTTTCTCAACTTTCCGCTAGAAATAGAGTAGGTTCGTCCTCCGTCTGGCTCCCGACCACTATCATGTCAAAGACGAACCGCCAAATATCTTATGATGTGTTCCGGTTCGATGGCATGTAAGCCAGGTTTTTACCCTCTCCCACCCATCATTTCCCCAAAATGTGGTGGTTCCGATAGCGCACTATATACATTCAATGTACGAGGTGTGTTCAAAAAGTAAGGTGACTGTGAAATTTGGCGGGCAACGTACTTTCGATTATCGATTTTTTTATTTTGTTATGTTGGTACACTCTTCCCGAACATCTGTACCAAGTTTCAAGTGTATAGCATTTTTTGTTTGGTTGGGAGAGGCGTAAAGGTTATAAGTG